>CM068952.1:64356614-64371929 GCA_035128595.1 Eptatretus atami
ACAGACGGAAAACATTACGTGACAACAGAGGGAAAAAATTAAAAGGTGACTGAGACGTGTGTAAAACACGTAGAATACGGAAGACAAAGAGAAAATGGACGGAATGAGGAGGAGGCATGAGAGTTGGCGGAAAGAGGAAGAAGCATGCAAATTGAGAGAACATTGGGGAAAAATACTCTGAATACTGAAACACGAAACCAAAGAGTGGGGATTACAAAACGACTAAGATGTTAGAAAGAGGAAAAGGAAGAGAACGGAAAATGAAACGTGGGATACCACACTTCAGATCAACAGTTAAATCCAATAGCAAGGTTGAGGTGCGGAGATAGAAGGGAATTAGAAAAGAAAGCTTCTGAGTTTACAGAAACACCAAAACAAAGAGACGATTACAAAACAGCTGAGGATGGTGAGTAGAAGAAAAACGAAACGGAAATAGAAACGTTAAGAACCACACTGTCCAGATCGAACAGCTGGAAGCCTAAGGCCATTAAAGGATGAAGAAACAAGAGATGAAATCAGTCAATTGAGGAATAACGAGATTGCAGGAATGAGGAACGGAGGAACCAGAAATGGAATAGAAAACAAAAAAGACATGAATTTGAGTTTAAATTGAAAGAAGGCAAGGCTGAGTACGAGGAGATAGAGAGGAGCAGCGAAATGAAACACCAAAAAGGAGATTAACCAATGAAGGAAAACTACGAGATTGGAAGAAGAAGACAGGAGAGGAAAACAAGAGAAGCAGAAATAGCTGAAGAGAACAGCGAATGAAACACAAGAAGAGAATCAGCCATTGAAGAAAGCGATGAAATTGGAGAGTGAAGAGCATGAGGGACTGTGGGGTAGAAGCCAAAAGCAATAAGATTGAAATTGGTCAACTCAGAGAGAGAGCAAAATCTGGGTCCACGGAGATTGAAAAACCTCCGAAGAGACGAACAACTCAAAATTGGAGAAAAAGAACGACTCAGATGGAAGAAAAGGAGCCAGGAAAGAAACAGGAAACCTAATAACACGCAAGACAACAGAAATAAAATGTACAGAGACACGGGAGATAGAGGGTGAATTAGACGGGTTAAGACGAACACAACAACACGCAGAGGTAGCGAGCACCATGAGGGCGAGTGGCGGCTGTGTCGTGACCCGGTGCAAGCAAGCTGGATATCCTCCTCGGGAAAACGGAGGAAGACGCTAAGCTCCCTTGAAGCTGATCGCCGACCAGGTACAGGCGGGTTTCGTCGGGTCAAGCGACGGTAGAGGGGGGCGAGGCTGTGACATAGTGCACGAGGGGCTTGGGGGTCATGGAGGCCCCGGAACCCTGTGTGGTGGCCACGACTCCCCAGTGGTTATGAGTTGTCCCCCGGATGTGCATGGTTGCTAGGTGTGCCGAAAGCGTTGCTTCACAGCACGCCGTGTGCGAGTGGAAGCCGTGTATGAGTGGAACCACGTGTGCCAGGGAAAGGCATACGTGGCGTGAACAGCCGAGTGTGAGAGGACAGGTGTGTGAGGTCGCTGTACGTGAGGGAGATGCGGTGGGCGATGGAGGAGCACGCAGCCCCATCTCGAGATGAATGTAATGGTGAGGTGTGCTGAGTCTCGTGACACGCGGTGTTTGAGCGCGGTGATGAATGCACAGACGGCGACAGATAAGGGACAGAAAGCGAAGTAGCGGCAGAGCTGTATGGGACCGCCGCCGGTTTTGCACGCGCCCTGAGCCGAGGTTCGTTGCCGCTGCAGCGCACGAGGCCGCCACGTGCCGGCGCCGCAGGTTGAAACCCGTCCGGTAACGCCCCCGGTGAATGTTGCCGATCCCGCGACGACAAAATAGGCTGGTAATGGATTCGGACTGGATGGGTTTCTCACGCGAGCGTTGCGTGAAGCTCCGACGGCCAGAGCACATGTGTTCGTGTGGGAACCCCTCGAAACTGAGGCTTGTTTTTGATGCGCAGGTGACGTCATGGCTGCACGTATGCGTGGATCGGCAGAAGAGAATCCCGCCGGATGCGTTACCGTCCAAGAGATAGGTGCGTGCAACAAGCTGCCATGACGTCACGCGAAAGAGAGCACAGGTGGCGATTGTCGCGCTGGCTGCTGCACATTAAAAAAAAAAAGCAAGCCCGCCTTCGGGTGAACAGGATCCCTGGGCAAGGGCGTGGAGACCCCTTGGCCAGGGCAGGACACCACAAGTATAGGGGAAGGTTATGATAAGGCTAGACGCTTGCATGGGGCAGGGGTAAGTCCCCATGGAGCCCGTGGAATGATTTAGTAGAGATTTAGATGAGATTTAGGTTGGAAAATGATTTTTAATGAAATTATTTGCGAGACAAAGACAGACTTTATTTGTAGAGGGGACGTAGCTTAGCTACGTAGATTAAATTGGAACGTTGCTGTATTGTAAGGGAGACGAGGGTAGCACGAGTAGTTAGGGATTTAGCAAGAAGAATGGCCAGTGCATCACCGATGTGTGAGAAAGAAAGAGGGTACTTGGTGAGTGATGGGCCAGGCGGGCCGGAGTGTATGGAGTGAATGTTGGAATGCATGGTGCGATGAGTGATTGGGGGCAGGAGGACCCCGCCAAGGACCCCGGGGTCAGAGTAAAGTGAGTTAGGGGTTAGCAAAATGACCAAATGGAGGTCGTTTTGCTGTTGGTGGGAATGTCGGCGCGAAACCCATTGGAGGTGCAGGAGCCCTGTTGACTGGCTGGAGCGTGGCTAGAACGGTGAAGTTCCTGAGTGGGTACCCCGGGCACCAGGCTAGTCGCCCGGTAGGCCAAGCCCATGGGGCCGGATGCGTAGTGGCACCGGTGGCCCGCATGATGCGGGACCCGGCGCCAATTGGCCCGTGAGGCAGTGCATTGGCACGGCACCCAGGGAAGGGCCCCGGCCCAGCCTGCCATGTGAGCTTTCAGCGGAGCGCCAGGAGGCACTCCCTGGTGTTTAGGGAGCTGGTAGGCTCGAGGCAGTGTAGTGCCCGGGGTGCCATTTGTTGGAGAATCGCAGAGGGTAGTTTCCTGCCAAGGAGCCCTGTGTCCAGCCAACGGAAACCGGTGAGGCACGGAGGAAAATGGGGGCATGCCCGAAATTTGAGAGGACATCCAACACAGCTACGCGAATCTTGGTTGTTAGAACCGATAGAGAAAGCGCGAGAGCGCTTTTGGAAACCCTGGGTAGTTTAAACTAATAATGGTTAGGTAGATCAGAGAGTTACCCCCTCCGACCAACCATTCCCCAATTTCCCCTTGCGCGGCCCTTCCGTTGTGGTGCCCGGACCCACTTTGCGGCTGAGATCGCTGAAACTGAGCCATTCTGAGCTTCGTTGCCTCGACACAGACGCTAGCCTCACTCATTCCCCTCCAGGAAGGGAACTAGGGGTTGGAGTAGGCTAGGAGACGATAGGTAGCCGAACAAGGACATAAAAGGGGTTAGAGACGAGTGGCTATAGAGGGGAAGTAAAAATAGAAAAATAAAAATAAAAAGTTGCTAAATTGATCTTTGAACAAATTAAGGGTGGGTATGGACAAGAGACAGGCAAAAGGCGATAGGTTGGGAGGAGACAGTAGGTATGTCCGAGCCTGCCTTCTGCAGGCCAGCACCACGCCACCCCCTCCACAAACTCCATTTCCAGCAAAAGCTCGCCAAACTGCGTCTGCTGGCTGTTTTACAAGATTAGATGCCAAGGCCTGTGCCGGCACTTCATCTGCGGCTTTTTTTACTGCAAGGCCTGTGCGGCAGATCACTGCCAGTTGTTTTACTGCAAGGCCTGTGCCGGGTCGGATCAGCTGCCGGCTGTTTACTACAAGGCCTGTGCCGGCCACTTCGTCTCTGCTGTTTGCTACAGCGCCTCCATGCCTTGCCTGCCTGGCCTTGAGCCTTGTCCCCATGCCTGCTGCCCTTGTCCATTTGCCCTCTTTTGCATTTCTCCCCCCCCCCTTTAATTACCATGTGCGCCAGATCATCGCGCAATCTGCAGGGACTTGCAACACGGACTGCCATTTTGTGCAGCCCGGCACCTTGTTTCCTGCGCCCATTTCAAAGGGGAGGCCTTGGACTGCCGTATGAGTAGCGCCAACATTCCCTGTTCACCTGCATTGTTTCATGACCAGAACTGTGTGTAGCAGCTGGCTCCCTGCTGTACTTTTGCTTTTTCTTCACAGAGCTCCATCGATCCTGGGCCATGGTTTATGTAAATTTATAAGTTTTAAGTTGTAATTGTACATGAGTCGCCCCCGCAGGCCAGTCTTAGCGCCGCAAGTTATTAATCTCTGTATGAGTGGGTTTGTTAGTTTCGTTACTCAGCCCGTAGGTTATTTATTTTTGGCACACGTAATACACTGAATGTCGCCACTTCAGGATCCAAAGGTAAATCGTATTTGGGAAAACTTACACATGATGCACACGAAAATTCGACGACTCGACGAGTCTGTAAAAAGGCGAGGGTTAGTGTTACGGCTGTGGGAAATTCGCAGACACCCATAAAGTTCCTTAGATTAGCTCTGCCGGTAGTGAGTGTTCAAATATTTCCCCACCTGTTTAGAGGAATTTTTCGTGTTCACCGGGCTGCGACTCTTTGAGATGCCGTTTTTCGATCTATCTTATTTTGAACCTCCACACAAACAAACCGCCGCCACCAAACGACCCACAACGCCAACCACGCTCAAATCACCCCACGACACCACCGCCATCTTCGCCACTACGCCCGCTTGAGAACGACCATCCTCCGACGGTCACGCTACGACGGTTTCCGCGTGGAACCGTCCAGAGAACGCAAGCAGGATTGACAGAACAAAAGCTCCGCGGAGCCTGTGCGGGTTTTTCCCGCCTAATTTTCCCTCGCTGATTCTTCCGCCTGAATCCCCACGCTTGGTTGAAGAAAGGTGGGGCAGCTCGCTTCCCGATTGGTGATGAACGGCGTGACGCGGACGATGAGGAACCCCCTTTTGCGAACCTTATCGAAGGGAGGTGGAGTGCCAGAAGCGCGGGTGGGCGCGAAGGGCGGGAGCCCCACGCTATAAAGAGGACGCGCGCGGCTCGCTCTCTCTCTCTTCTCAGTTCATGCTCGCCCCTGTCTCCCCGCTGTCAATTCTTCCCCTCGCTCGTTCCTGCCGCTCGTGTCCGGCGATGCGGCCTGTTGTGGAGACGCGGAACGGGAGGCGCAGCAGTGCCGGCTTGTCTGTGGGACCTGCGCTCCACGAGGGTGCCGGCAGAGTTCGCCGGCCACGTGGGAGCGGAACCAGCCGCGACTACGGCTGACGGTCGTGCGGAAGGGACTCGACGGCGCTGAAGGAGGTCTTTTCTGTATTTTTGTATGCATGCTTGGTGCCTTTCCTCTAAGTAAACCTGTTAAGTGCTTGTACATAATAATTATAGTCGGGTATGCTTTTATCCTTGCTTTATATTCATGGACTGCCCTATCTTAGCTAGTAGCTATATTAAATTTTGTCGACGTATCCCGTTCGTATGTGCCTTCCCTCTTGAAAGTGCCATCTGCATCTGGAATTGAGTAGTGGGCGTTTGAACGACCACTAAGAATCGGATCCTCGAGTCGCGATAACACCGCTCGGTTATCACGTAGTACGAACGGACCGCTATGCGGTTCGTGTTCCAGCCGACCTTGCCGGCCGTGCAGCCCCTCGTAGGCTTACCGCGCGATACTTAGGTATATCGACATTCGGCGATTCACCCTATTTCGCGCTGGACCTAGTCGTAGAATGCGGCACGCTAAGTCTTGGCTGAAGTGAGTTAAACCCCAACCGTGACTGTTCCGCGATTACCTAGTAGACTCGCTCAGTTCCAGGCGAAGGGGTCAACACCGCAACCCTGAAATTGTCGTCCCCGTGCGACAGCGGTGCGATTAAGGATTACAGCCGCAATCGCACGCCGGGCGCGCGAATTCGCTAACAATACGCTGTATGCATAAAACAAATAATTACGCAGTAATTCGCATGATTTTATTGATGTTACCAAAAATTCCCCTTCCCACACCCATCTTCAACACTCAATTTAATCATATTATTTTAAATTTTCATTAACTTATATTATAATAATTATCAATTATTTATTATCATATATTTTAATTCTTTCATCCATTCTTTTCCATATTTTTTATATTAATTATAAATTTTTATCAATTTTTAAATCTCAATATTTATCAAATTATTATAAATAACATACATTACCATTTACCCATTCACATATACAATATTTCATATTCTTCAATATTTTCTTTAAAATCATATTATTTTTATTATTTTTCTCCTTCATTAATTTTATTTTACAACATTTCATTTTTTAATATAATAATAAATTTTTTTTGTGTCTATATTTCATCAATTATATTTTTTATATCATATCAATTCAATTTTTTTTATCAATTTCATTCAATCCATTAATTTTAATCAAATCATATATTTCATTTACCACATACAATCAACAAAATTATATAATATTTTTCAAATATATATTTATTATTAAACATCATTTTTTCTTCCAATTTTTATTATTTCATTTATTTTTTTTTCATTTTTACATTTCAAATTTTCATTTTAATCTTTTTTTCATTCCAACAAATTTATTTTTATTTCAATTCTTCTTTTCATTTTTCAACAACATTTATTTGATTTTCAATTTATCATTTACATTTTTCATATATATTTTATTATTTAATGTTCAATTTTTTATTCATTTAATTATTAGTTTTTATACATTTTTCATCAAAATAAATGATTATCAATATTTAAATTATCATTCACATTATTTATTTCATAATTTTTCTCATTCACAATTTCTTCCATTATTTTATTTTTATATTTAAAAAAATAAATTCATTTCATCATTTAAATATATAATTTATATTCCCCAATATTCATTATTTTCATTTTCATAAATTTTTTAATTATATTTTTTTCACAATTCATTCATTAATCATATATTATTTCATCATTTTTTTTCATTTATTTCATTCAATTTCCTATTAATATTCATTTCAAATTAAACCACAATCACATTTATCTACAATGTTCTATATTCCAAATTATTTTTACATTTAAATATTTTAACATATAATTAATTTTATCCATTATGTTTTCAATTCCATTAAATTTAATATTTATATAATAATTTCAAATTTCTATTTCATTTTTTATTTCATTTTTTTTTATATTCATGTATTTCATAATTAAAACTGCATTCATTTAGCTCAGTCAATAGTGCATTATTACAAAATTCATTTATTTTAACCAATTTTATTATTCACCAATTTCTTTCATTTTTTCATCATATGTTACTATTTTTCCATTTTTCAACCACACCTTCATCATCTCAGTCACAGTAAACTATCCCTACACCACCACCCCACCACCCACCACCACCATGCTTGTATTTTTTTTTCTATCAGATCATCAGTTCTTATTGTTCGTATTTCAATAAAACTTATAGACTGCAGCATTTAAAAAATGAATCTGGAATACGAGTGAACTAATATTTCGAGGATTGAAAGGATTTTCATTCATCAGTGCAGCATCTGATAATTCCAGATCGGTACAAAGTGACCCGCAGCCGCTCTTTTCCTGTCAGGTGTAATGGGTACTGCACGACCACAATGTGAAGTCATGTGCAAAAAAAAAAGAAGAGAGGTTTCCAGAGCACTGAGAGGTCGTTATGTCAACGAGGACAATAGCTGAGTCGAAGATACGGTCACAACTCAGGAAGGACATAGATGCCATTAGAGAGGGTTGAGCACAGGGCTATTAGATTTGATTCCGCCCAGCTAGACTCAGCTATGAGGAGCGCGTTGAAGGAACAGGCTTTAATCACCAGAAAGGAAGTGGTTACGAGGAGATATGATAAAGATGTTTAAGATAATAAAAGGTATAGATAAAATAAGTGCAGATGAATTATTGCAACCAGGTAGACAAGAATGCTAGGGACCAGTTGGCCATAAGCCTGAGGTAAAGAAGAGGAGAGTGTAATTAGTAAGGCAGGGGACTTTCGCTCAGAGATAGTTAATGCATGGAATGTCTCCCTGGAAAGTTAGTGGCAGCAGAAATAGTCGATATGTTTTAAATTAGAATTAGATAAATACCTGGAAGTTATGGAGATAGAGGGGTATGGGATGTTGACAGGACTTTTAGGTAGTTTGAGCATTGATGGGTGATTGTGGCATGTATATGGAGTGCTGTTGGTGGGGGTCTCTCAAGGGTTGTGTGCGTTGATGTACGTTTTAACCAAAGCCCATGCCCACTCCCCTGGGAAGAAACAAACAAAAACTACAAAAACCACTAATAAAAACAGACAAATGTGTCCACAGCACGCACGTAAAAGGTTTGTCTGCACCGAAGAAGAAGCAACCAGCGGAGCTCTCTTCGAAGCCAGCGTCTCGCAACGTCGGACGAGCCCGCTAATAAAAAATAAAAATAATAAAAGATAAATATATAAATAACAACAACTTCCGATATTTGTCACGTGCCTTGATGGAGCCAAAGGAGACCCGTCATGGAGGCTTCCTGTTCATGATGAGAAAAACGTGTATTTACGAAATTACACACATAATGGAATAATCGTTAAATATAACGTGAACTTTTCGAAACTTTAAAGCAAATGTCCGAATATATTAAAAGTTGATGATAGACGCTCTCAAAAGGCACCACTCAATGCAAGGATGTTGTTGAGGTGTTTAGTATTTAAGGAGATCCGGATCCTGTATATAAAGGAGCAGTGTCCTAAAGGTTTTGTCTTCACCAGAAGAAGAAGAAGAAGAACAACAACAAACAACAACGCGGAGCTCTTTTAGAGCCAGCGTTCGCTACGCAGACGCGCGCTAAAAATAAAAAAATTAATTTTGCATTTTCTTCCTTTGATTTTGTGTTGATAAATTGGTGTGCTGTTGATGTCACACAGGCATAATGGCTGAATGATCTCCACCTGTGTCTAGTTCCTTGTGATATTTACAAAACGCCTTGTTATTATACACCAAGATCATTACCTGGCACATAAATAACATCCTAGATACTTAATACCACTTTTGGAATTTGGCTTTCTGACTCATCCACTTCTGTGGTCATCATCTTCCAATTTTACATGTCTTGATACACATTGAATGTTTGTGCAGTATGTCTCACCAATCAAAGGTTTAATATAATTATTATAAACTTATTGCATTTATAGAACTACAAACAGTGCACATCAGAAATTTTCTGACCTTTATGTTGGTATCACAGTGATTACAGCAAGTTGAAAAGCATCCAACAACAGTTCACAATGTCTACAATACGTTTCCATTCCCTGCCTCCATGAACGATTGCCAGTTATTTGCTTGCGGGCACTGCCATGTTGATAATTTACTAACTGGGCGTAAAAAATAAATAGCCGTGCAAAACATACGAGCTTTGCAGCATCGCCGCATAAAAGGCGTTCAGCTATGGTCTCTCACTGCATGGCCCCGGAGAGCTGCAGGCTTGTTGCGAGTTACGATGCGGTATCTCGCATATTAGGTTACAGCACGGCGCATGATGGAATCAGTATCACGATGAAGCACTCGTCGATTCGACGAAACCTGCGCGAAACCACCGGCACACAGAAACTTGAAAATCCCTTCGAGCTCATCTTCTTGCTGAATCACCGAAACAAAAAGAGCTGGTGAAGATGAAAAATGTGCCCCGAAAAACAAACAAACAAAAAAAAATCTGAAAATATAAAGTAACCCTCAAAAAATTAAGCAGTATTTTTTCTCAAAAAAGCGTCCTCGATTTATTTAATTAATCAATTAATTTAAACCTGGTAGTCTGGCACCACATCGCAAGTTTTTTTTTTTTAATCTCGGCTGCATCTCCACATCTGCAATTTTGGCTTGTGAGCAAATCTTTTCTTTTTTTTTGTCCTTCAATGCCTGCGCCAGGTTTCTCCGAGTGTATAGCCGGCATGTGCAGACTACTGCAGGATTATTCCACATACAAAATGCTAGGTTCCATTAATGGCCAAAACAAAGAAGCAAACAAACAAACACACATACCTTATGACAGCCTTCAAACAGAGCTATCCGTGTTGATAGTGCACTACAAGAGAGAAGTAGGATCTTTTCTGTAGGATCTGGCTCCCCCCAGCTGCCTGCGTATTCCCATCCTGTCATCCTCACCACGCAGAAGCGGATGAGA
Organism: Eptatretus atami; assembly: GCA_035128595.1. Lineage (NCBI taxonomy): Eukaryota > Metazoa > Chordata > Myxini > Myxiniformes > Myxinidae > Eptatretus > Eptatretus atami. The sequence continues at coordinate 64,366,756 of CM068952.1, forward strand.
TCCTTCACAGTTTTCTGTGACAATACAAGTACAGCGTAACAAATCCAGCACAATATCCCGCATGAAAGAAGCAAAATTTGCCCCACACATACCACATCATCATCAATCAGTAAAAACAGTATTAAATTTGCAAGATAGATCAAGCATGATCATTTATAGTGTGCAAATTATCACCACTCACTGTACATATTGAAGTGTGTGACTGCTGTGTTAAATGGTGAATAAACCGGACATTTATAAACCGAAGAGTACATTGCCTCTTTACCCTCCGTCACCTGATGCAGTGCCAAATTACAAGGTTCTCATCTGCAAGCGAATTGATGTTGAGATTGTAATGTGAATACAAGGATGCCAAAAACAGATGTACATTCTGGATGAGAGAATTTTTTTTTTGACGAAAATACAAGGTAACACTAATAGAAAGCACAAAGAGGCAAGGAAAAAAAAATGCAAGTGTAAAAAGGACAATTAACATTTCAACAAAGGCTCGAGTTTAGCTTTGTGAAACGATACCCTTCATCCTTGACTTAGAACTATGAAGATCCCATTCACAAGGTCTTAAATCAGGGTCTCCAACCTGCGGCCCGGGCCACATGCGGCCCCTTAGATGGATCTATGCGGCCCGCGGTGCCATATTAAGTTTACATTACAATGCGGCCCGTGATACTGCCAATTGTCAGGTCAATGATCAAAGCGTTCGTAATTTTTATTATGATTTTATTCATATTAGACACATGTGTTTTTAACACGATTATTCATTTATCATATTCGTTGGCAAGAAAAAAATATTCAGCACTAATTTTGTTTAAATTTTCGCATATTAATTATATATTTTTTTTTCCGGAATTTAGCGTCCTTTTTGGGTGCGGCCCTCCGCCCCTTGCACTTTGGTTTGTGGCCCACGCCGAAAAAGGTTGGAGACCCCTGTCTTAAATGAACAGCAGACAAATAGGAAAGTTTGGAGTTGGCAATGAGTTTAAAAAAATAAATAAATAATAATAAAAAATAATTAAAAAGTACTTGTGGAATAATGGTAAAATTCATGGTTCAAATGCCTCCTTAAGATCTTCAATCCATCTTCCTTCCAGGGTTTCAAGCAAGTAATGCACCACCATCTCATATCAACCTGTGATCTTTACTACCCCATTAACCCCACCAAACCAAACCAACACTCTTACTTGCAGTACTGCGATTCATCCCCTCCTGCTTCTCTTCTCCTTATCTTTCCCTTGCTATTCTTCATATATGGCCCCACTGTCAGTACACTGCGCCTCTTTACCCTCTGTCACCTCACTCTTCATGAGCAGAGATATTGATTAGAGTTTTTTTTTTTTAAAAACGTAAATAACTATCGAGGTTCACAGAACAAATTACTTCACGCAGTTAGGGTTGAAATAACAGCTTGGTTTGAAATAAAATTATTGTAAAGGTTGTATATAAAAAAAGCAGGAAGTTTAGCGTCGTTGATGCAGTCTCATACTCTCACCTTGTATAGCATGTCCAAGTACTGCAAAACTGGAGGCTTATGGAAGCGATAGTGAGGGATTTGTGTTCTAGTGTTCAAGTTTACAATGAAATTGAAATAATATAAAAAGATGGTAAAGGTCATAAAGAATTATAAAAAATAAAAAATAATTTATTCCGCAAGTTTACCACCGATGATGCAGTGTCGATCACACCACCTGATTTAACACATTACATTATTTCGTCATAGATGCTGTATGTATGTGCACATTATAACGTCCTTAAAATCAGTAAGTTTCCTGTTTGGAATTATTTTCAATTTTGTTTGACTGCCAGGCAGGCAGAAAGAGAAAAATATTATCCTCCTCCTTTCTGCGCATGCACGGTCGGGCCGAATCCAGAGCCAAAGGACCGCTAAACTTCAGGTTCGTTTTTTCCGATTCATGTTCAAACTATAACATTCAATTAATCAAAATTCTTCCTCGATCATAAACTCACGATTGTGGACAGATAGCGAACCGGTGCTTAACCGCTTTGTGCTTCACGTGCGCGGGGTACACGTTTTACAAGAACTCCAACACAGGTGGAGCGCATTCAGCCCATCATGCCTGCACGAAACACCATACTAATTTATATACACAAGATCAGAGAAGAAAATGGGAAAAAATTTTTAATTAATGAAATAATTTTTTGGGTAGTTTTTGTATTTTTTATTATTATTTATTTCTTATTATTTATTCCCTTCAGGGTAGGGGCATGGGCTTGGTTAAAACACACACAACATCAAACCACACAACCCCCTTTGACAGACACCCACCAACAGCACTCCGTACACATGTACACAATCACCCATCAATGCTCAAACTACTAAAAGTCCTGTCAACATCCCGATACCCTCTATCTCCATAACTTCCAGGTACCTATCTAATTATAATTTAAACTTATCTACTGTTCTGCTGCCACGACCTTTCCAGGGAGACCATTCCATGCATCAACTACTCTCGAAGTGAAACCATGCCTTAATGCCGTCTTAACTCTCCTCTTCTTTACTCTCAGGCGATGGCACTGGTCCTATCACTGTCTACTCTGTTGAATAATTCATCTTCACTTATTTTATCGATACCTTTCATTATACCATAATATCTATACATACATATCTCCTCGTAACCGCCTCCTTTCTAGTGTATAAAGCCCCGTCTCTTCAGCCGCTCCTCATGGCTGACTCTAGTGAGGCCGGAATCAATCTAGTAACCCTGCGCTGAATCCTCTCCATGGCATCGATGTCCTTCCTGAGTTGTGACCAAAACCGCACACAATATCTCAGATGTGGCCTCACTAAATTCCTGTACAATGTTAACACCACCTCGTTTGATTTATAATGATCCCCTCCAAATACAACCGATAAGCCCTACTTGCTTACCTGTAGCTGCCTGCTGCCTGTCCTATGCTGCCTGTCCTATATTATTACACCCCCAAATCTTCTCCTGTGTACATGCTCCAAAATTACCCCTGCATCCTGTAATCTCTATATTCATTGTTCTTCCATCCCCAACACTTCTACTTGCTCAGGTTAAATTCCATCTGGCAATCTTTTGCCCAATCCATACAAATATCAATATTCTCTTGTACCTGTTCACTACCCCCTCTGCTATTCCACCTCACCTCCAAGCTTTGTATCATCTGCAAATGTGGAAAGCTTACTCTTTACCCCACTATCCAAATCGTTGATGTAAATAATGAATTGTAATGTCCGATACTGATCCCTGAGAAATCCCGCTCCTTACATCCTCCAGCAAGACATCCTCCACCACAGCCACTCTTTGCTTCCCACACAACCCAGTTTGGAATCCAGTTAGCTACCTGACTGCCACTCCACAAGCCCTCACTTTGGCCAACAACTCCGAGTGGTACCTTATCAAATGCCTTCTCAAAGTCTAGATATACGATGTCCACTTCCTTTCCCTCCAATCCACTGCTTCATAGAACTCTAAAAGATTTGTTGGACAGGAAACTACCTTTGTTGAACCCAGCTGACTACCTTAGTTAGGTTTGTATTTGTTTAAAGTGGTTCCTCATGTGGTCCTTAATTAATGTTTCCAACACTTCCCCACAACTGAAATCAAACTAACAGGTCCATAGTTTCCCAAGTTCTTCCGGATCCTCTTCTGAAATAATGATGTTACATTTACTACTCTCCAATCCTCCGGTACCTGTCGCTGACTCAATGGCACTATTGAAAATATCGTTAACATCGCTCGCTTACCTGCTCAGCCACCTCCATCAATACTCTCGGGTGCATATTATCCGGACCCGGAGCCTTATCTACTCTTTGATTTCCTCGCTGTTCCTTTACTTCCTCCACTCCAACCTGGATCTTGTGTAAAAGCCCTTCCTCACCTCCTCGAGAGACACTCTCAGACACTTTGTGATCGATACTCGGTGGGGGTTGTCACGCTTCACCTCACCCAGACAGTCAGGTTCCTTGTGATAGGTGTCGCCTTCCAGGAAACCCAAGGAACTGCACGTGGCGAGCAGGTCATCGTCCATCGCCGTCCACACGGACTTGAGGCTCCAAGCAAGACCCAACCTGGACGCGGCGCACAAAACAAACCCTTTATAATCAAACCAGAGACAGAGGATAGAACAGTCGTCGAGGAGAGAACACACGGACGTGCGGCAACCGAATCGGAAAGTATTGTGTGTGAAGGGCTTTACCAAACCAAACTGAGAAGCCGTTTCGCGGCAAAATGACGTCACATATGACGTCACAGGATATAGTTGTGGAAGGTGACGAAAAGTTAATTTATCTGTTCGTATAAAAAAAAAAACAAAATCTTTTATTAAATGGGGCTATTGTATTGACCACGAAAAAATGGGTTTCGCTTCAGAATTTCAGAACCGACGATTGATTGGCTGAAGCAACTGCTACGCTCGCTTATACACCGCGCATAAAATGAAAATCCGTGACGACTGAAGAAAATGAATCGAAAGTTAAAAAAAATCACGATAGGAGCTGCGGTAAAGTGATACGACGTAACATATCCGGCGTTAGACGGACGTAAACGACAAAGCGAAACGTTGGAAAAACTACTAAAATGTATCCGTGATCGACAAACCGTTTTCAGCAAGACGTCGAACGCGTCGCAAGGATATAATTTATCGAAAAAGGATAATTCAGCGAAAATATGATTGCTCCTTCAACAGGATTTCCTTATCATGGAAGAGAAGGGTGACATTTATAATAATAAAAAAAATTAAAAAAATAAAAATACACCGTAGCTGAGTAACCGACGTATTTAGGCGGTGTATAAGAACATTAACTTCATTTTAAATGTAATAAATATTGGAGAAACGTAACGTCAACCTCATCAGTGATGTTCGCTGTTCATTCAGTCACGTCCGTCGTTCTAGTTGAATTAAAATGAACGTGACTTTACGAACCGGACGAAGTTTAACTATTTATACACTCTGAAGCGCTCGGGTTAGATATGTGTCATGGTGGCCGAGTGGTTAAGGCGTTGGACTCGAAATCCAATGGGGTTTCCCCGCACAGGTTCGAATCCTGTCCATGACGTCACATTTTTTGTTTGTTAGATCCTCCTGGAGGATCTCTTAGTCTTTTACTCCCGTTGTTGTTCTTGTGGACTAGTTTGTTTCACAGCCGACAGGTTTCATCGAAACTTCCTGAAACTTGGCATATATATGTAAAA
>CM068952.1:64371954-64395408 GCA_035128595.1 Eptatretus atami
CCTCCCTTATCAATCCCGCTACAGGCACATTCTTCCTCTTATGCTCAGCAATACAACTTCCTCATCAAGCTCGGTCGAGCCTGCTCAACTTCATGGCCTTCGATGAATCACTTGTCAGCCTCGATGCTCCTTCTTGTGAATGCCCTTCACATGTTCTCTAACTTCGTACGCCCATGTTCTGCTATTCCCTGGCCAACTTGACTGATTCGGCTTCTCCGGCATCTGAATCTCCTTCTTGCCCTTCAGTAAGTCGTTCGCTGCGTTTAGCTGTAATTATGGCTGATTGAAAAAAGATGTATGATTCACGTGGTGCTGCTGTCGTGTCGGTTGCTCGCGTTTTTGTGTTCGTTGTGCGTCTTTGATGGTTTTTCTGGCATCGGGGAGAAATCGCGTGTTGACCAGTCTGACTGCCGGCTACGTATGGTTATGTTGTGCGCAGTGGCTTGAGTATCGTCGTTTCGCCTTTAGACTGAGGTCTAATCGGAGCACTGCGCATAACAGACTTTTCATGATCTTCCTTTTAACATTCACACAGTGTGGCATGGTAGCAAGTAGGTTGGCATAGTAAATTATGTATTGAATTTTCGCGGCAAAGTTTATAGAGAGCATAGAAGCGAGTGCATAGTAACGAGCTTTGACTTTACTAAAATTAATCTGCTTCATACAGTAAACAAATGTTATGGAATTTAGAAAATCAATTATGACTGCAGATCCTTGTCCAATCACACATAATTATCCTGACTTCTTAACTGACCATGAAATAAGAAAAATCTGCAGCATGTTGTCATCGGTAATTGTAAGGTAATTGCGTTTCTAACATCCAGTGACTTTTGTCCTTTCCCAAAGTTTTGATTTATGCTCTGCACTGAGAATAATTTTCTTTTCTCTAGTTATTAGAGAACGCACGCACCACACCACATACTCTGACATTGACTTGGGGAGAAACTTCGGAAACACTGGGTGCTTCGGAACTTTTTATCGCAGTCCAAAGCATTTAGAAAATCATCCCCAATGAATGCCAACCCCAGGGTGCCAGTTCGCCTCTAAATCTAAATTAGAGCATTCAATCAAAAGCAGCACGTACCTTTTAAAGTCTTTGGAACGACTTCCAGCTCGAATGACTTCTACTGAAGTCCAGAACGGTTGTCGATCGCACACAACGTCTCTTTATCATTATCCATTTGGAGATGAGGTCCAATTACATGATAATCAGCGTTTAGCATTTTAAGTATTCCTTATAATTATGCGTTTCAATTGGATTTATTAATGTAGATTCTCATTTTGTCGGATACATTGCCATGAAGTTTAGTTGATTATTACTTCTTTGTTTTTTTATGCTTCGCTTATCTATTTGATTCATAATGTTGTCTTCATCCTATTTATAATTCTAAATTCTGAGACTTAACAATTTGAAATCACTGATAAAAAATAATTAAACTGCTTCTTTCCTCTTTAATTCAGAATGTATGATTCATGCGTACGCATTTTGTTGCAAGCGTGTTTTTTCTAGCTTACAATTCCCCCCCCTACTCCTCCTGCCTTCTCCAACAATTATATGCCTTTCAATTGGGAAAACCTTTTCAAGTATGAAATGTACTTTTGTTGCGATGTTTCTTCTTGCAGCTATGTGACTTTTGTCAAGAAAATAATCTTTGCTTACCCTATAACTAACGAAATCACCAGTATTGAGATGATGAGAGGTGCACACTTGCCCCCTGACTGTTATTCTGGTTCAGTCCTGACAGACTACATACTGTTCACCCGAGTGATTGATTAGCCATCTTGCGAAGCGCCGTTTAAACTGGGATTAGCTGTCGTGAGATTACGTGTGGACGTGAAACTTCACGTGTTGTTCTTTGATGATATCGCAACCCCTTTCACGCTTGACAAACTACAAATTTGCTGCCCAACAAGGCCCGTCAGCAAACGCCATCGGTGCACACCGTGCCTCGGTACCGATGCCTCCGCGCCCGATTCTCAATGGCAATTCCCATACCACGAGGCATTCGTACATTGCAACTAAGAGACGGCTGGGTCAGCTTTGTTGTAACTTTCATTGAAAGGCTTATAGCTGCAGTCAAGACAACTTATGAGGAAAGCCGGCACGACGGATGTGTCTGTTATGACATCAGAAGCTTTTAACCAGGCCAAATTTTATCTGAACTTGTTGGATATTGAAGAACGCCAAACACGGTTATGTTCCTGATAGATTGTGTTGTGTCATTAATCAAGAGTAAAAATGTACTTATTGCTCCATTTTCAAGAGTAAAACCGTTTGTGGTTTTTTGTTTTTTAAAAATACTTTGTCCTCAGTTGTCATCACAGTATTGAGGAAGTAGGCAAATGTTGAACAACAGTCATGGATTTAATAGATACATTAGGTGTTTCCGGTGGATTTTTTGCCGAAATATCATCTTTTGAGCCTCAGACTTTGATGTTACATACGTGTAAAAAATTGCAAAGGGAATTACATTTGTGAGCACCTCTTTTGAATGTCGTTTACCTCCATTGTAAAAACAAAACAAAACAACACAGCCTTTTTACAGCCATTTTTCCCTGCTGAGCAGGGTTAGCTTTCTTGCGGGCTCCATGCAATCATGTCCGCTTCTTAGCATATGTTTTTATTGGCCGGTTGCCCTTCCTGACACCAACCCTGGTCGCCTCTTACGCACACGGATTGGTACACCTATTCTAACCGGGCATACATCGGGACCAGTACACTGGTACTCATTTCGCCGACCATGAAGGATGACAGGCTGAGTCAACCCCCTCATGTAATTCAGTGGCCAACTGGGCTCAAACTCAGCCCCTAGGATCCTAAGCCAATACCAGGCTTTGTTTTACCATTAGTATGCAAAACAAAAATGTTGATTTAATATTTGTCCAATAACATGACCCCTTCAGATGTACTGTATTTGTTATACAGCAGTAGATGTGTATTAAATCCGTGTCGATGAGAAGAGTAACAGGTGTCTTGGTGCCAACACACCTGTCAACTTTGTAAACTACAGCCAGAACGTTATTGATTATTTCAGATCGTTGGAAGAATAATGTTTTTGTGTTACATGTGAAGGAGATCATGATTGGAATTTTTCTTGCATATTCGACAGGCCCACAGTGTGAGCATGCATTCTTGGTGCTTGCATCGCGAATGGCTCTCCCGGCAACAGACGTGCCCCGTGGACCGCAGTGTGGTGCGCCTGCGCATCTGAAACCGGTGCCGCGATCATGCTAATATGCTCTCAAAGTTGCACATCGCTGTGAGAATGCGGCATTTGGATGCTCCGCCGTACTGCGACTCGACCTGCTTCCAAGCTCACATCAACGATGCGACCACAACCCCCCCAGTGCCTGTGAACAGGGCTGGGTTAGTTTGTCAAAAGTTGTCTTTCTCTTCTTTTACTACGTCGTCTTTTTTGCATTTTCATCTGTCCTTGTTGTGTGGAATTAACGCATCTATTGTTTCTCACTGACTGACAGTTTTTGCTAAACAACTGGATTTGATTCTCGCTTCGTCTCGTCCCCAAAATCGACTTATCTATGAATGATGGAAAGAAAATGGGAAATTAGCCAATTCGATTTGAACTGCGCACATCGACTTGTAGGCCCAAAATACGGCATTTTACGTCATCACGACAAATTTAATTTTCTGCTTTAGACCCCACCATGTCTTGTTTCTCAGATAGTGAGTGTAATGTGTTGTGTGAACTCTTTAGTTATCCCACGCTTTTCGGAAAAAAAAAAATGTGACATTGTAATCGGCTCCGTCTGTCTCCTCTGGCCGTCCGTCTGTCCGTCCATCACGCTATCTCTTCCATAAAGTTATGCAAGAATTAACCAAACTGATGATCACCATATGGCAAGAAGGTGCAGAGGAGCATCATTTTGCCCTGTCCCGTGGACGGGGTCAAAAGGTCAAATGACAGAAAAATGTAATACGGGTACAACATTTTTCAATGGAACTTTGTTATGCAATCAACATTGGGTATGCATGAAATGGGCAACGAATTTTTTGATTTTACCCCCATTCTTGCTCCAGGGTGGGAATTTGGATCACAGGGGTCAAAACAAGGAGAAAAAAAAAAATTGAACTCAAAATTTGATATCTGGTTATTCTGGTGAACTTTTTGCCATGTTTCAACGTTTTAGTTGCGAAGCTCGGGGAATTGCGATGGCGTGCTATTGCTTCACTCTATTCATTTGATGAATTGAAAACTACAAGCAATGGAACCTCATTTATTATATCGCCACCTGCGGGGCAAATGCACATTGTCGACGTACCATTCTCTGCTGACGATGTCATGCTGCCAAAGCAGTTTCATAGTCCTTAATCAATTATGTCTGGTGTTTGCCATTGCCTTCCCAGCATTCAGCACAGGAAATATGGAATATGTTCAGTGCCAGTGATAACACGCATACTCTTCATTGAAGATACCACGGACTTTAAATCCAGTAGCTGATGCAAAACAGAGAGGTCCTAGATAAATGCTCACGGACAGGCAACACTCATTGTTGCAATGCCCTGCCGATGAAACACCGAAACCAGATGGCTCAGAAGCAGTACCATCTCAGTGTGACCTGCCAGACCAAATGCCCAACTGGCTACATTTTGGGGGTTTTTTCCAACACTTAAAGCTCTGTTGTTTTTTTTTAAAAGAGTTAAGATTGTCCAATCTACTAGGAACATGGTGCATTCGAAAAGCATCAGTGGCAGCCCAAAAATATAATATATTTAAATATATTAATTGTCTTGGCTCATGAAAGAGCCAAGTGACAAGTTAAGAAGCAACTAAACAGAAGACAGTTGGTCAACGGGATGACGAACAGAGAGATACGAAAGAACAACTTGTAAATATATTGAGCAAAGTACAAGGTGGTGGCATGGGAGTTGATGAGTTTAGAAGTGATCATGAGTTGATGAGAATGACGAAGTGGTTTGTGGACTACCAACTTGAAATGCTGGAGCGAGAGAGGGATTGCACAGACTGAGGAAGACATTCCACAAATATGTAACCAGAGGAACAAAGATGGTTGGTGACAATTGCCTGATTTGGGAGGGGGGGGGAGGGATTGTGGAGGGTGGAGCGATGAAATAGCAAAGGTATCAAGATGAGAGGGAGAGATGTATAAAAACAGCAAGCGGGACATTTGTTTCTTTTCTGATCAATAAAATATGTTGCTACAAGTGGACGAGTTTAATCTGACCGTTGGTCAGATAAATGTGCCACTTTAATAAATTTGAAACCCTATGGTTAAAACTGAAACGTGAAGGCAAAACTTGTGTTCTCAGATATAAAGAGGCTTGTGCAAGAGAATATGCGAATCTAGCCAAGTTCAAAGTTAAAAATACGTTTTGATTCCTTGTAGTCTATTATTTGTGGGATATCCCACCCACAGCAGATGTTTGTGTCTCGTAGGCGCAGAGGTACGCACTTACCTTCTGAGCCGTCTTGTCTCAGTTTGATTCCCATCTGTTGAGTGACTATAAACTGTTGGATTTGTGCTTCACAGGCAGTTGCATCGCTGTTGTCCATCTCTTCAGATGACTTTAAGCCAGAGGTCCCATCTGCTAAGATTAGCTGGACGTTAAAGATCCCACGTGTCTTTTGCGAGTAAGGCCAGTTATCACGGCACCCTGATCTGGCCTTAATCTCTTCGTTAAATGTCAGCCTGGCGGCTGTTCATGAAGACTGGGCTAAAAATGTTCCCCGGCTGACCCCCACAAGGAAGTGCAACGATTGGGGCTTGTTGTATAGTAGTGATAGTATAACAGAGCAGTCGTAGTAGGGAAATACAGATCTCTTGTGTTGCCATATATATATATATATATGGTTATTTAATTTTTTGGGTTGATACTGAGTGATAGAAATAAATGTTGTTTCATTTAGAAATGGAAAATTGTAATAATGGCCAAGCATATGCAGACTGCCTTTTGTTTAAGCTTTTGGATTGTGTTTTAGAACTTAAATTGAGGCCGTGGAAGAGTTAATTGACGTGGATGCGCAGATAGTTAAAACTGCCAATCATGCTCCACCTGACATCATCGAACTCATTGTTTGACACTAATATGTATTGCACTTTGTATCCAACAGCCTGATCATTCCAAAGATGAAGTGCGAAGCCACAATTGTGTGCGTGACTGAGGGTCATGTGTTGCAGCAGCAACAGAAGATCGGCGATCTTGAAAAGCTCACAGCAGAAAACAAGCAACAACTCACAGAGCAGGTTGCAGTATCGCTATGAACAATGACTGTGGAAAAGTAGGTAAACGCGCAAAAGAGACCGGAAAGTTTATGGAGATGTTCGAGGAGCATGGTTAACGCGGCACCGGATGTTGTGTCCTTTGATAGTTGGACATGTGATTGAATGCACCCAACTTGTATGTTCTCCAAATATAATGTGTACACAGCCTCCTACATTGCTTTCTTTTTCTTTTTAACCCTTGATTCAGCCGACACATTTGGGCATTATGTGAACATCCTAACCCTCAGTTGATTGTCATTGTTACCTTCACCGAAGGAGAAGTATTGCATTTGGGTCTGTTTGTTGTCCGACAGAACTTTCGTGTTTTTCTCCGCAACCATTTGTCAGATGAGCGACATTTTCCGCCATTGGTTGACTACCGTGTAGAATGTGAGTGATAATTATGACGTCATAGTCACTTGGTGTGGCAGCCATGTGGAAAAATGGGAAAACGTTGGACCGCTGTATCTCTGAAACCACACAAGGAAAAAAATTTAAACTTGGCACGTGGCAAGTACTCCTCATGGGGAATAAGTGTGATTTTTATGACATCATAGGTTCCTCGTTTATGACGTCATAATTGCATATGTTGAACGCTACATCTGATCAGTATGAAAAATTTTTGAGCATCATGAACGATAAAATGGTCCACAGAAGAAATAAAAAAAAAAATGACGTCATCAGTCACTGATACTGCAGCCATATTGTTAAAACAAGGACAAATGTGTCCAAGAGCAGCGTCCTAAAGTTTTGTCGCTAAAAAAAAAAACAACAACAACAAAACTTCCGATATTTGTCACGTGCCTGATTAGCCAATAGCGAGACCCGTCATAATGTATTACGTATTTACAATATATAGTGTATTACGAAATAAATAGTGTATTTACGAAATTACAATACGATAAATGGAATAATCTAAATAGTAACGTGAACTTTTCGAAAGTTAAAGCAAATGTCCAATTATATTAAAAGTTCATGATAGACGCTCTCAAAAGGCACCATCAATGCGAGGATGTGTACATGTGCTAGTATTTAAGGGATCGCGATCTTGTATATACAATACCGAGTCGAGAGGTTAAGGTTTTGTCTTCACAAGAAGAAGAAGAGAAAAGATGAACAAACAATGCCGAGCTCTCTATGAGCAGCGTTCGCTACGCGAGCAAAAAATAAATATTTAAAACCTTCAAAATCTTCTCTGAAATGGTTGAACAGATCGAGGCAAAACTTTTTAAGTATGACTGCCTATCCATGAACCAAAGGTGCACACCACATATTGATGCATCGGTCACATTGTTTTGCAGCCATGTGGATTTACCCTAAAACCGATAAAAATCTTCTTCTCCAGAACGGCTGGACAGATTGAGGGGAAACTTCACACAAATGTTCCCCAATCAATGGTGTACAAGTTTGTTAAGGAATAATTGATAGGTCACATGGTTTGCTGTACCTGGATGGGTTTGAGGTAAAGAGTAGCAGTTGAAATGCGAATCCTATCCAGTTTCCTCCTGATGACTTCACTTTGCTTTTTGCTGTTCGGGTTCCTTCTGATTACTCCAATGCAGTGCTGTTACCTATTTGTCTTCCATTTGATATGAATTGAATTTATTTTCATCCCATTCTAAATTAAATTGAACAATCATAAATAACATCATTGGCAGGGTCAGGTGTCCGATCAACACGGTTGCATCAAGGCCGGACGTCTTGTACCCGTCATCACTGCCAGCATTTATAAAGTGCAGTTCGAGTTATGTCTCTTATTACCTCCGCCACTGAAGGTGAAGGAGGTTATGTTTTCACCCCTTTCTGTCTGTTTGCTTGTCTGTTTGTGTGCAGGATATCTCAAAGAGTTGTGGATGGATCGGGATGAAAATTTGTGGACTGGTTGGTGTGTGACAAGGACGAACTGATTAGACTTTGGTGAAGATCCCAATCTGGATCCAATTACTAGAATTTTTTAAAGCGATTCGTCACCATTGAGAGATTGGGCTCAAAACGATATATAGCACGTTATTTCAAAAATTTATTGTGCAGATATGTCTCATGGATCAGGCATTACAGGGCGGAGTACGTGCTCTACCGAGTGCCCTTCTAGTTAATTATGTAACGCACCAGTCCACAAACGCCACACAAAATACACCACACAAAACAAGTCCTGGTGAGTGGTGCAATCTCCGATTGCTTTTTTTCTTGTTTTCTTTCAAATCCTTTTCTTTTCTTTTGAAAACCTACAATGTATCCTAGATGGAAATGCAAAACACACAAAAGGATGTGTGACACGTTAGACCAGATTACATCCCCATTTCAACATTATCACTGAATGACGTTTGCTTTGAACAATGTTGTATATTTTTTAAAAGATAATGATGCAGATACAGATTGTAGTTGCATTAAACCACTAGAACGCACTTGATACACTACAACGACACTCTTAGAACACATACCTCCGCAAGGCTGAAAGGTTTACATTTTTTATCCCACTGATAGCCAGATCCGGATCTTCACCAAAATCAAATCATATTGCCTTGTCACACACCAACCTGTCCGCAGTTTTGTCTGAATCCATCCTTAACTTTTGAGATATCCTCATCACAGACAAACAAACGGGTGAAAACGTAACCTCCATCCACCTCCGGTGGTAGAGAATTTGATTTCCTTTCCCCTTCTATACTTTCATCCTCCACATACCATTGCAAATCCTTTTTTTTTTTCTTTTTCTTTTCTTCAACTACATCTACGACTGCTACTCCTGGCAAACTGTTTGATGCATCCACATGACTGTTCCATGTATCCCCATCAACAAAATATCCACAAAATGTTTAAGAGAACTGAACACTATTCAAGCTGTGACATGACGATACGACAGAACAATGTCAACATGTCTGACTCGCACTTACAATTAATCCCACTATCTTATTGGCCTTGCTGTACACCGGTTATTGATTAATGATGTCATCAATTGTTCCTAATTTGTGTGACTAACTTGTTCACTTGATGGTTGCACCAATCTGTCAACTGGTAAAAACCTTGGAGAAGGAAGTCAGGAGTAAAGTCATAGGCAGAAATTTGGAATTTGTTCAAGTATTATACTGTACAAATGTCTACATTTTCAAAGATACTGTGGATCTTTAATGTTCACAAGGAGATATCACATTTTACTAATGGGGCATTTCTATAATCTCTCTTTTCGGCAGAGTTGAGTGTGGGGGGAAAAAAGGTGAAGGAGGTCATTCCTTGCATTTGTTATTGACGAGATCTAGCAGATGCATCATGCGGAGAATGCGGAAATTTGAAGCCGTGTTTAAAGGTGGGATGAGACGTTTACATTGTGCCTCATGTCGTATAAACGACCTGGCATGTTGTGAGTGTAAAATAGTGCAACGAACATCTTTAAATGAAAAAAACTTTAAAAAAACAATCAAAGTTGTTTTTATTGAAAGTAATAAACCGTAAAAGGTCTCATTTGATGAATGAAACCCAAATTTTGTTTTTTTTCCTTTAAGTGTGTGCGTGTGCGTAACATTCCATTCCACCCACTGTTGGACGGTCACTTGATTCCACCACGATTTCTTATTTCATGAAAAATCGTACAGCCGCCATGTTGATGCTTACTGCCATGCAAGGTCAAAGACGTCTCCGAGCTGTCCATATTCACAATTGCCATGCCCTCCCTATAAGTTTCCCTTCATTGTAAAACTACCAAAGCTTAAACCCATGTCATTATAAAAGGTCTTTGTCTGAGGTTATATTTTACTTCCACCAACGTTGTGTGTGTGTGTGTGTAATATTGTCTGTTGGTTGATTGTTGATTGTCTTTGATGTCTGTTGTCTATACACCGCCAAAATAACTATGTGGCATCTCTCAAGTAGGCTTTTACCGCGGAGTTATACGCTGCAAGTCCTTGCTATTATTTTCTACTATTTTCTCTTAAACGACTTGACTATGGACCATAAAACCCATGTCTTTATCCGAGGACTTCGCAATCTCGCGACATTGTGAAAGTAAACATCCATCATTATTTACTTTGAACGATGTGTGACTATGCATCAGGAAGAAGATAACTGTTTTCGTCTTATTAGAGACAGCTGCAAACTCTCAATCATAGAAGTGGAAGGAAACATTGGAAACCCAGAAAGAGGTATTTAGGGGGTTAATGAGGGCAGAAAATATCGTGTTGTGATGGATGCCGAGCATATGCGAGCAACCTGAGATGTGTAACATTTTTTGTTTGTTTGTTTTGAGACATAATAAACTTAATAAACAATAAAAAATTATCAAATTGGAACATAATTGACAAAATAACCTCGTACAGTACATGAAATCCCAAGTTCAACTTGAAGTCCTAGCATTCCGTAGACATTGCCAACCAGGCTTTGTAGACTTCCAACCAGATCAGATCTAAACTTTGTGGTTTCTAACCATCCCGACTCTTTTGAATCACTGTCTTCTTTATTTTCAGAGGAATGTTGGTAATTGTTAAAGCATAATGTGAAATGTGCCAATGGGGTGGAAATATGTGAAGTGCATACCTCTTGAATGTGTGCAGAAGCGGGAGGTACAGCTGCTCAAGGAGTACATGCGAGCACTTAGAATATCAAATCCCGGAACGCGTGTCCAGAACAGCCATCGGAGCAGAATGAAGTCCTCGCGTGAGGCCCACACCTTCACTTTTGTCATTTGAGTGATGCATCATTTGTTTTACATTTTGTGTTTGTGTAAACTTACTGCAAACCCATATGACCTTTGTAAATAGCCATTTTCGGTGGTCACCCATGATTCTCACTTATGGAACTTTTCATTCTCCTATTTATTTTCCTCGCAAAGTTTTTCAGACCAAGTTAAGAACTGACAACAAAGCCTGTATCGTGATGACGGTTCAAGTTTGCTGTCTTTAACTACAGACATGTTTTAGAGGCAAAAGCTTCTAACAGTGGTACTAATTTCTTTCTTCTCTTATCCTTGATCTTTACCACAACTTCAGCTGGGTGAGCTCCCTCCAGCCAGCACTGTGACTCGCTGGGGGGTATGATTTCCACGCCAGATGCTGTGCTAAGGGCCTGATCAAACGCTCGCTCATCGAGAGCGGTTGTCCGCCTGCTGTTGTCGGGAGCCTCATTGAGAACTCTCATGAAAGAAAATGGCCCCTGGGGTGAGCACTCTTGAGACGCGACAGATGAACCGGCGATACTATGAAACTACGTGACAAAACGCGTGCCGAGCAAGCAGGCTGTTGTCGTCATGGCCTGTGACAACCAGCACATGAGTGATGACATGATTTTTTGAACCGGGCCTTGTCATATTTTTGCACATGGCGTCGAGGACATTTATCCATTCCTGCCATTGGATTATCTCGCAGAAATCAAAAGCACCAACTTTGGGAAGACTTTTTTTTTGTTGTTGATGTTGGACACGTGTTGGATATTACTGTATGTGGTACACTTGTATGAGATAGCCCAAAATGCATGTGCAACTTGATGAATTACCACGTTGGTAGATGCCTACTATGGAGTATTCTTCAGGTTCTCCTTTCAAATTCACCATCTCAACCTGCAGTCAACACTCATGTTTGTCACAAGGACGAGTGCAAATGCTTGCTTGAATTATCGGGTTGTGTCACTACAGCTGAATGTTTCTTTCTGCTAGAGCAGAATGTAAGAACGTGTCATACCAATGAAGCATAACGTGTTCATTTCTTCATTCCGATAGAAAACGGGACGTCATTGAAACGACACATTCTCGCTCGCCTTGGATGTCCAGCTCGCGTGCATCACCAAAATCTTACATCGCAAATATGGATGTTTTTTAAAGCAATCCGTCATCCCTTTGTTGCTGTGAATGTGTTGTATCAGGATCAGCTGTACATCAAGTTGGCTTTACGGCACACAAACGCTCTACAAACGTCATCAAGCTGTCGTTTATTGGGTTGGGTGGGGGGGGGGGGGGATTCAAATACATCTTTGGCACTTCCATCCCGTGCCTTCCTTTTCATCGTTTTATTGCTCTGCTCTGGAAGTGTGCTTTCACTTTATTTGCATGACGGTGAAAGAGACTAACTCCTGGTGAAGGGAGCAATTTGGCAGCATTTACCCAATTGAGGTTTCTTCTGTTCCTCTTCCATTTCTCTTTTCTTCACTTGTCAGATGCTACCTCTCGATTCATATTTAAAAGGTACAGTGTATGCAATATTTCATGAAGTTGGAAATGAAATTGTACGTATCTGACAAAATTTTGTAACGGAAAAAATTGTACAGTGGAAGGAAATTCAGAAGAGGGATAGAGAGAGAGAGAGAGAGACGAAGAGATATATGCTATTAAACCACATGAAGAAGAACAATGGGGGAGCGGTGGGGTTGGGTGGCATCACCGACTATTTTGGTTTAAAATGTGCAAATACCTCTATATTGTCAGTTCTAGGCAAGCTATGATAGAATTTCTTAACTGTTTCTTTCCTTTTTGAGAAAGATGTGTTAGTCGGTCTGTAAACTTCCTGAGAGACCGTTGTCAATGGTTACTGAAATTGTTAATGAGTATTTTGGAACACCTGTGCTACACACCAACATTAATGCTGTTTGATTGGTTTCCTAACTTTGTGTGAAGTAATTTAGTTATTTTGAACATTAACAACTATATACTGTTGTCAAGACCATTCAATCCACAGGATATAACATCGATGATCAAGAGAATACAAGTAAAATGGAAATCACAAGAGAAAGGGATTTAATTATTTTTATTTTTAGCAAAAAAACTAATTTGAATCCAATTCTGGCTACAGAAGTGCAAATACAAGGATTGATCTGAACTTTGACATCTGAAGCAGAGAATATAATCCTCATGCTTTGTTTCATGTTTTGTTGTTTGCATTTCATCCTCTAATTAATTAGCGGACGTGAAGGAATACTGTGTTCAGAAATCTTGCTATATTGTACGTGAGGAATGGATGGCAGTATTATTATTTCTGCACAATGCAGATGTAACCCACATCATCTGCATTGACTGTGTGACTCTCTGGTTTAAAAAAAAAACAACAGAATTCTTGTATTAATTATGTTTTTGTCTGTCTGGTCAAACTTGCTGGCAGATGGAGAGGCTTTGTCGAAATCCGCACTTGGAAAATAAACGTTTGGAAATTTATGTTTCTATTGAAATAAATGTTATTTGAAAAGTTCATCGCCGGTCTTGCTTGTTCCCATCGAGTTTATTCGTGCACGTGTCCCTTGGTTTTCATCATTATACCGTGGTCTGAAGAAATCAAATTAAATAAGACGACAACGTTTTTACTTAATAACGAGTCAGAGGTGCTCCTCATAGCTGAGTCTAGCGAGCTTGAATCGATCTAGTAGCCCTGCTAACTTTGCTTAACTCTCTGCAGATGTCCTTCCTGATTGTGGTGACCAAAACTGCACACAATATTCTAGATGTCATCATCGACCATTTGAAAGCCTTCATCCCTGAGCAGGGTCAGTTTTTGCGGGCTCCAATCATGGTACCCTTTCTGTGTGGCAATGTTTTTTTTACGCCGGATGCCCTTCCTGACGCCAACCCTTTAGTCGCCTTCGACCCTGCAGGGATAATTACCAGTATACTGGTGCTCATTTCGCACCTCAGAAGGATGACTGGCTGAGTCAACCCCCTGATTGCTAACTCAGCGGCCACGGGGCTTGAACTCAGGACCCCGAGGATCCCAAGCAACCGCCTTAACTACTAACCACACCAGGCTCATACACAATATCTAGATGTGATCCTCACTAAATTCCTTTACATTGTTAGCATACACTCTCTTGATTTATAATAATTAACCCCTCCGAATACAACCTACAACTGTTTTGCTTTACCCAGAGCTGCCTGGCACTACCCTGTCTATTACCCTCATATCGATTACCACCCCCATATCCTCCTGTGTGACACCTCCAAAATTAGCCCTTGCATCCTGTAATCTCTATTTTCATTGTTCTTCCCAACCCCAACACCTTACACTTGCTCAGGTTAAATTCCATTTGCCAATCTTTTCCCAATCCATACAAGTATCAATACTTTCCTGAATCTGATCACCACCCCCTCTCTGTCCACCTTACCTCCAAGCTTTGTGTCATCTGCAAATTTGGAAAGCCTCCTCTCACCCCACTATCCAAATCATTGATGTAAATAATGAATAGTAATAGTCTGAGTACTTGATCCTTGAAGTACCCCAACTACTTACATCCTACCACTCACAGCCACTCTTTCTTCCCATCACTAAGCGAGTTTGCAATCCAATTAGCTACCTGACAGCCACCCACGAGTCCTCACTTTGGCTAACAACCTCCTATGATGTACCTATTCAAATGCCTTCTTAAAGTCTAGATAACTATGTCCGCCTGCCATTTTCTCATCCACCCAATCAGAAACTGCTTCGTAGAACTCTAAAAAGATTTGTTAGAATGTCTCGTGAGATGTGGTTACAAATTTTAATGGTTTTCAAACGAGAATAACTTTTTATTTATAGTCATCTGAGAGCAGTGAGACAACACTTGGACACAAGGGCATAACAAACATCAGGGGTGTGGTCCATTATCGATCAGCTTTTGGAGCCCTTGCCAAGTGCCTTGCTACATTTTTTAAAACACTCCAGCAAGCACTCCTACGAAATGGTGGATAAGGAAGGCTGGCTTGGCAAGCTGATGGTAATGGAACATTCCTACGATAGAAAGACGAGGAAGTTCTCACGTCGGATGTAATTACCCTAAGCGTGGAGGAACCTCTCTGCTCCCAAAGTGTCCAATTTATACAACACATTTGAGCCCCCAGGGTGTACCGTTAGCAAGCAGCTTGCTTTCCCTTTCCAAGCCAGTCGTTCTGTATCGGCCACTGTTCAAGGCGCTCGGCAAGGGAGCAAGCGATCAGAGAGATCAGATGCTTCATGATGGTTTTTTGAAAAAAAATTGTATATATAGTCAAACTCCTGAAAAGCTAGTATTAGTACACTGAACGGATCAGGACACAACAGGACAAAAGGAACAGCAGAAGAGAGATGGAAACACCAACAGCAGAGTGAACACCAAGATTGAAGGAGACAGACAAACAAAGGTGGTGGAGGAATTGGGGGGGGGGAGAGCAGGAGAGAATCCATGGGGTGGACAACATGAGGCATGGAGAGAACAAGATGATACAGAAGGAAACTCTTAGAATGGAAAACTGGAAATTTGGAATGAGGATGGATTGTTGGGGGTGGATGGTTAATGAGGGTAGAAAAGATCATGGTTTTTGGATTAGGGATGATGTGAGATGATGGTGAACAGTTGTCTTGAAGACTTGGAGGAAGAACGAGATTTAAAGTGATAGGACGTTCATTCCACAGTGGAAAGAGGAACAAATGAGTGGAGATGAGAGTGATTCTGGATTTAGGTAGTTTCCCCAGAAGGGGTTGATGGTAGACTAGTGTGTGCCCTGCAGAAACCTTGGGGAGGGGTGAGCATGGAAAAGCAGAGGGCGAAGACCAGAAACGAGGTAGAAGACAGGCCACCGACGTGTCTGTGATAGTGAGGTGATAGAACACACAGACTCAGCTTCATCATGGGAGATTCCAATAATCTTGAAGGTCTGGTTTCCATAGTGTCAATCTGAGCAAGATGTGAGCCAGGGGAGCCAGCCCAGAGAGGAGAGCAGTATCCCTCAAGCTACGGAGGAAGCCTTGTCGTGACAGGAGTTCAGTGTGCCAAGGAAGGACTTTGTGTGATGGAAGATCCTAGTCAGCAGCTGGCTTGGAGGCCAACTTTGAAATGTGGTTTTCCCAAGAAAGATCGTGGCTGATGGTGAGACCCAGGAGTTTGAATGAGTTTGAAAGTGAGACTTCAAGAGGATTGTTAAGAAAGTACACAGCAGGTTTGCCAGAAGGTCATTTCGGAGAGAGATAGTGAGAGTGTAGATTGTCAGCCTTGAAAGACATATTCCAAGTGTTTGACCAGCTTGTGATTTTGTAAGGTCTGAAGAGAGGAAGAGGCTGCAGCCTGCCTTTCTGAAGGATGAGGGATGTCACGGCACAGGGTGAGTCATCATCAACTTCGATAAAAAGGATTTTTCCAGAGCCAGAGAGATCTATTGATGAAGATCAGAATTGGTCTGGACCCAGAACACTGCCTTGGGCACTCCAGCCTTGACAAGGAGGGGAGGTGAAAGGATTCTGTGAGAGCCACACATTGTCTATGAGAGTGAGGAATTCAGGAATTCATATGCAGAGTTGGCCTTGATGCCATAGGCAGAGAGTTTGGAAAGCAATGCAGGATGCCAGACTGTATAAAAGCAAGAGATATGTCCAGAGAGATGGCCCTGATCTCAAGTTTGGCATTGAGGGTCTCCATCCATTGTTGGGCGAGTAGACGAGCATGTCCAACGTGGTCCGAATCTGAACTGGTCTGAATCTGAATTGATGATCTGAGGTGAGGTTTTGGAGAAAAGGAAGCATTTGATATCAACTGCGATGATAGACCCCATGACCTTGCTGATGATTGGAAGTAAGCCGAAAGGTCTGCAGTTAAGGGGGTCGGTTTTTTGCATCTTTTACCTCCATCACCGAAGGTGGATGGAGGTATTTATTGGTGAATTCCAAGCACAGGGAAGATGACCCAGCACAAATGACAGGGCGAAAAGGGCAGAGAGAATGTGCAAGAGCAACATAGCAGGTTTTTAGGACACGTAGCTCATGCCATCCGTCCAGTAGCAGTCGGGAGTCGAGAATTGAAATAACCTTCTCCACCTTCTCAGGTGCAAACGACACTAGTCCAGGAGCTGTGGGGTACAACATGGAAGGGTGGGTGCAGAGAAAGAGGGGCTGAGGACACAATATTTGGAAGCAATCACAGAATTGAGGCATTCAGCCTTCTCACAAGCAGAGTCGGCTGTGATGCCATTTGAAGAGAGGGAAGGGATTGAAGGGGACATACTCCAGAGACAAATTAACATAGAGGGAGCACTCGGTAGAGTGCAAAACCTCCGCCGCCAATACTGCTGGGGCACTTAAGTGAACCTGATATCCTATTCATTGTAGGTCAAAACGGATCAGACTCTACTGAACCACGATTGAATAAACTAAACTAGATTGACGCGCATGTAGAAATGGCAAAAAAAAAATCGGAATTTTTTTTAAAAAAAAGTTGCAAAATTTTTTTTTTTTCTCTAACAAATTTTTTTTGGGGGGGTTGGAAATCACTTAAAACATGTAGAAATGCAAAAAAAAATTCAAATATTTTTCAAATAAAATCGAAATTTTTTTGAAAAAAGGTGCAAATTTTTTTCTTAAAATTTTTTTTGGGGTTGGAAATCACATAAAACATGTAGAAATGCAAAAAAAAAAAAAATTCAAAATATTTTCAAAAAAAATCGAAATTTTTTTGAAAAAAAAAGTTGCAAATTTTTTTCTTCTAACAAATTTTTTGTTTTTTTGGTTGGAAATCACTTAAAACATGTGAAATGCAAAAACAAAAATTCAAATATTTTTTCAAAATGGCCACCTAGCGGCCATATTGGACTTTGGACCGAGTACAAAATCTAATGGCATATCCTTGGACCATACCTAATCCCCCCACCAAGTTTCGTCGAAATCCGTCCAGGAGTTTTCCGTAATACTGTTCAAAACAAACAAACAAACAAACAAACAAACAGACAGGGGTGAAAACAGTAACCTCCGTCCATCTTCGAGTGCGCAGGTTAACAAGGTGCCACCAGGTTTTAGAGGGACAAATTTTAAATTCATTCCTGGGATTGGACAGATTTTTTTCTGGCTCTCCTGAGAGTGGACACACACACTTGTTCGCGACTTTTTTTAAAAAAAAATGCACTGAGATTGCTTCGTCGGATTAGCCTTCCGGAAGAAAACAAGCTCGAATGAGCAAGATCCTCGTCCTCTTAATGATGACGTCATAAAAACGAACATGACGTCATTGTATGTATCAGGTTTGCGATAATAATTATCTGTGCTAATGCCCGGCTTGATTCCCGCAAACAAAATTCAAAAAGCTTGCCAAGTTCGGAGATAATGGTATAGGCATTTCCATTAGCGGCGATATTATGACGTCAACTTTTTTTCTCGGAAGAATTTCCAAAATCGGAGATGGTTACTGCCTGCGCTGGGCTTTCTGCATATACATGGCAAGTTTCACGAAGATCCGTAAAACTCTGGGTTTGAAACAAAAAATGTCAAAAAATAGGAATGACGTCATAAAATTGATATGACGTCATAGTGATGTATCATATGTGCGGTAATTCATCTCTGCTAATGCCCTGTTCGATTCCCGCAAACAGAATTCAAAAAGCTTGCCTAGTTTGAGATAATTTTTTAGGCGATTTCCATTCGCGGAGATATTTTGACGTCATGACTTTTTTCTCAGAGGAATTTCTAAATCGAGATGGTTACTGTCTGTGAAGGATTTTCGCAAACCTGATACATCACAATGACGTCATGTTCGTTTTTATGACGTCATCATTAAGAGGACGAGGATCTTCGCTCATTCGAGCTTGTTTCTTCCCGGAAGGCTAATCCGACCGAAGCCAATCTCAGTGCATTTTTTTTTAAAAAAAAGTCCGCAACAAGTGTGTGTGTCCACTCTCAGGAGAGCCAGAAAAAAAAATCTGTCCAATCCCAGGAATGAACTTTAAAATTTGTCTCCCTCTAAAACCTGGTGGCACCTTGTTAACCTGCGCCATCGAAGATGGACGGAGGTTACTGTTTTCACCCCTGTCTGTTTGTTTGTTTGTTATCTTGCCAAAACGAAGTTTTTGCAAGATATGTTAGTCAGTCTGTATGTTTTATTTTTTTTTTATTTTTTTTTTTTTTTGTTTGTTTGTTGTTTGTTTGTCTGTAATCACGAAAAAAAATTCTGCAGACCACAGTTTTCATTGGAAATTTTTGTAACTTCACATATCAGAGGCCTATGGAGGTCCCTTTCAGCGCATAAAATTTTGAAGGTCCAAGGTCAAAGGTCAAGGTCACTTTTTCGCAAATCAGGGTAATCGACAAAACCTTATTTTTTGAGTAATTTATCGGATCGTCTTCAACTTCATGGGAATATAGTTCATGGTCTGGCGCTCAGCTGTTAATTTTTGTGGCGATTGGCCTTGACCTTCATGTGTTTTTTTTTGTTGTTGTTTTTTTTTTTTTTTTCTGTTATCACGTATAAATCACTCTGCAGAGCACAGTTATCATTGGAAATTTTGTAACTTCGCATATCAGAGGCCTATGGAGGTCCCTTTCAGGCCATAAAATTTTGAAGGTCAGGTCAAAGGTCAAGGTCCATTTTTCGCAAATCAGGGTAATCGACATAACCCTCATTTTTTGAGTAATTTTGATCGGATCGTCTTCAAACTTCATGGGAATATAGTTCATGGTCTGGCATTCAGCTGATTAATTTTTGGTGGCGATTGGCCTTGACCTTCATGGTTAACGCCTAAGGTCAAACATATTTGACCCCAAGGTCAAATTTTCAAGTTTTAGGAACCATATCTGTGAGTACCTCAAATTGAACACCTCGATGAGTGCTTTCTAGATATATCAAGCTTGAGACATTATGACGTCATTTGGTGACGTTATGAGGCAAACGCATATTTTTCATGGTTACTCTGTAGAACGATTCTCATCGGATCTCTCGTAGGCAGATATTCCTCAAGGAGTCGCTCCTGGTGGATAGCAGCTCTGTTCACCTCAGTGTGACCTTAAAGAAGTCACACGTGGTCACCTTTTGGCAAGATACGGATCCCTACGGGTGACATTGGTTTATTTGTTTGTTTGTTTGTTTGTGAACAGTATTACGGAAAAACTCCTGGACGGATTTCGACGAAACTTGGTGGAGGATTAGGTATGGTCCAAGGATCATGCCATTAGATTTTGTACTCGGTCCAAAGTCCCATATGGCGCTATGGCGGCCATTTTGAAAAAATATTTGAATTTTTGTTTTTTGCATTTCTACATGTTTTAAGTGATTTCCAACCAAAAAAAAAAATTGTTAGAGAAAAAAAAAAAATTTGCAACTTTTTTTCAAAAAAATTTCGATTTTATTTGAAATATTTGAATTTTTTTTTGCATTTCTACATGTTTTAAGTGATTTCCAACCCAAAAAAAAAAGTTAGAGAAAAAAATTTTGCAACTTTTTTTTTCAAAAAAATTCAATTTTTTTTGTCATTTCTACATGCGCGTCGATCTTGTTTAGTTTATTCAATCGTGGTTCAGTAGAGTCTGATCCGTTTTGACCTACAATGAATAGGATATCAGGTTCACTTTAATGCCCAGCAGTATTGGCGGCGGAGGTTTTGCACTCTACCGAGTGCTCCCCCTCTAGTTAAATCTGTCTCTGGAGTATGCTCCCCTTCAATCCCTTCCCTCTCTTCAAATGGCATCACAGCCGACTCTGCTTGTGAGAAGGCTGAATGCCTCAATTCTGTGATTGCTTCCAAATATTGTGTCCTCAGCCCCTCTTTCTCTGCACCCACCCTTCCATGTTGTACCCCACAGCTCCTGGACTCAGTGTCGTTTGCACCTGAGAAGGTGGAGAAGGTTATTTCAATTCTCGACTCCCGACTGCTACTGGACCGGATGGCATGAGCTCACGTGTCCTAAAAACCTGCTATGTTGCTCTTGCACATCCTCTCTCTGCCCTTTTCGCCCTGTCATTTGTGCTGGGTCATCTTCCCTGTGCTTGGAATTCCACCATAAATAACCTGCAAATAAAAGATGCAAAAAACCGACCCCCTTAACTGCAGACCTTTCGGCTTACTTCCAATCATCAGCAAGGTCATGGGGTCTATCATCGCAGTTGATATCAAATGCTTCCTTTTCTCCAAAAACCTCACCTCAGATCATCAATTCAGATTCAGACCAGTTCAGATTCGGACCACGTTGGACATGCTGCGTCTACTCGCCCAACAATGGATGGAGACCCTCAATGCCAAACTTGAGATCAGGGCCATCTCTCTGGACATATCTCTTGCTTTTGATACAGTCTGGCATCCTGCATTGCTTTCCAAACTCTCTGCCTATGGCATCCAAGGCCAACTCTGCATATGAATTCCTGAATTCCTCCACTCTCATAGACAATGTGTGGCTCTCAACAGAATCCTTTCACCTCCCCTCCTTGTCAAGGCTGGAGTGCCCCAAGGCAGTGTTCTGGGTCCAGACCAATTCCTGATCTTCATCAATGATCTCTCTGGCTCTGGAAAAATCCTTTTTATCGAAGTTGATGATGACTCCACCCTGTGCCGTGACATCCCTCATCCTTCAGAAAGGCAGGCTGCAGCCTCTTCCCTCTCTTCAGACCTTACAAAATCACAAGCTGGTCAAACACTTGGAATATGTCTTTCAAGGCTGACAAATCTCACACTCTCACTATCTCTCTCCGAAATGACCTTCTGGCAAACCCTGCTGTGTACTTTCTTAACAATCCTCTTGAAGTCTCACTTTCAAACTCATTCAAACTCCTGGGTCTCACCATCAGCCACGATCTTTCTTGGGAAAACCACATTTCAAAGTTGGCCTCCCAAGCCAGCTGCTGACTAGGCATCTTCCATCACACAAAGTCCTTCCTTGGCACACCTGAACTCCTGTCCACCGACAAGGCCTTCCTCCGTAGCTTGAGGGAGTACTGCTCTCCTCTCTGGGCTGGCTCCCCTGGCTCACATCTTGCTCAGATTGACACTATGGAAACCAAGACCTTCAAGATTATTGGAATCTCCCATGATGAAGCTGAGTCTGTGTGTCTATCACCTCACTATCACAGACACGTCGGTGGCCTGTCTTCTACCACCTCGTTTCTGGTCTTGCACCCTCTGCCTTTTCCATGCTCACCCCTCCCCCCCAAGGTTTCTGCAGGGCACACATAGTCTACCATCAACCCCCTTCTGGGGAAACTACCTAAATCCAGAATCACTGCTCATCTCCACTCATTTGTTCCTCTTTCCCACCTGTGGAATGAACGTCCATATCCTCTTCAATCTCGTTCTTCCCTCCAAGTCTTCAAGACAACTGTTCACCATCATCTCACATCATCCCTAATCCAAAAACCATGATCTTTTCTACCCTCATTAACCATCCCACCCCCAACCCAATCCATCCTCATTCCAAATTTCCAGTTTTCCATTCTAAGAGTTTCCTTCTGTATCCATCTTGTTCTCTCCATGCCTCATGTTGTCCACCCCATGGATTCTCTCCTGCCTCTCCCCCCCCCCCCCAATTCCTCCCCACACCCTTTGTTTGTCTGTCTCCTTCAATCTTGGTGTTCAACTCTGCTGTTGGTGTTTCCATCCTCTCTCTGCTGTTCCTTTTGTCCTGTTGTGTCCTGATCCGTTCAGTGTACTAATACTAGCTTTTCCAGGAGTTTCGACTATATATACAATTTTTTTTTCAAAAAACCATCATGAAGCATCTGATCTCTCTTGATCGCTTGCTCCACTTGCCGAGCGCCTTGCAAAGTGGCCGATACAGAACGACTGGCTTGGAAAGGGAAAGCAAGCTGCTTGCTAACGGTACACCCTGGGGGCCTCAAATGTGTTGTATAAATTGGACACTTTGGGAGCAGAGAGGTTCCTCCACGCTTAGGGTAATTACATCCGACGTGAGAACTTCCCTCGTCTTTCTATCGTAGGGCATGTTCCATTACCAATCAGCTTGCCAAGCCAGCCATTCCTTATCCACCATTTCGTAGGAGTGCTTGCTGGAGTGTTTAAAAAATGTAGCAAGGCACTTGGCAAGGGCTCCAAAAGCTGATCGATAATGGACCACCACCCCTGATGTTTGTTAATGCCCTTGTGTCCAAGTGTTGTCTCACTGCTCCTCAGATGACTATAAATAAAAAGTTATTCTCGTTTGAAAAACCCATTAAAATTTTGTAACCACATCTCACGAGACATTCTAACAAATCTTTTAGAGTTCTACGAAGCAGTTTCTGATTGGGTGGATGAGGAAATGGCAGCGGACATAGTATATCTAGACTTTAAGAAGGCATTTGAATAGGTACCACATAGGAGGTTGTTAGCCAAAGTGAGGACTCGTGGGGTGGCTGGTCAGGTAGCTAATTGGATTGCAAACTCGCTTAGTGATGGGAAGCAAAGAGTGGCTGTGAGTGGTAGGATGTAAGTAGTTGGGTACTTCAAGGATCAGTACTCAGACTATTACTATTCATTATTTACATCAATGATTTGGATAGTGGGGTGAAGAGGAGGCTTTCCAAATTTGCAGATGACACAAAGCTTGGAGG
>CM068952.1:64397578-64414180 GCA_035128595.1 Eptatretus atami
CGACAGCTTGATGACGTTTGTAGAGCGTTGTGTTGCCGTAAAGCCAACTTGATGTACAGCTGATCCTGATACAACACATTCACAGCAACAAAGGGATGACCGGATTGCTTTAAAAAACATCCATATTTGCGATGTAAGATTTCTGGTGATGCACGCGAGCTGGACATCCAAGGCCGAGCGAGAATGTGTCGTTTCAATGACGTCCCGTTTTCCTATCGGAATGAAGCAAATGAACACAAGTTATGCTTCATTGGTATGACACGTTCTTACATTCCTGCTCTCAGCAGAAAGAACCACATTCAGCTGTAGTGACACAACCCGATAATTCAAGCAAGCATTTTGCACTCGTCCTTGTGACAAACATGAGTGTTGACTGCAGGTTGAGATGGTGCATTTGAAAGGAGAACCTGAAGAATACTCCATAGTAGGCATCTACCACCACGTGGTAATTCATCAAGTTGCACCATGCATTTTGGGCTATCTCATACAAGTGTACCACATACAGTAATCATCCAACACGTGTCCAACATCAACAACAAAAAAAAAAGTCTTCCCAAAGTTGGTGCTTTTGATTTCTGCGAGATAACTCCAATGGCCAGGAATGGAATCACATGTCCTCGACGCCATGTGCAAAAATCATGACAAGGCCCGGTTCAACAATCATGTCATCACTCATGTGCTGGTTGTCACAGGCCATGACGACAACAGCCTGCTTGCTCGGCACGCGTTTTGTCACGTAGTTCTCATAGTATCGCCGGTTCATCTGTCGCGTCTCAAGAGTGCTCAACCCAGGGGGCCATTTTCTTTCATGAGAGTTCTCAATGAGGCTCCCGACAACAGCAGGCGGACAACCGCTCTCGATGAGCGAGCGTTTGATCACGGCCTGTAGCACAGCATCTGGCGTGGAAATCATACCCCCCCAGCGAGTCACACGTGCTGGCTGGAGGGAGCTCACCCAGCTGAAGTTGTGGTAAAGATCAAGGAATAAAGAGAAGAAAGAAATTAGTACCACTGTTAGAAGCTTTTGCCTCTAAAACATGTCTGTAGTTAAAGACAGCAAACAATTGCACCGTCATCACGATACAGGCTTTGTTGTCAGTTCTTAACTTGGTCTGAAAAACTTTGCGAGGAAATAAAAATAGGAGAATGAAAAAGTTCCATAAGTGAGAATCATGGGTGACCACCGAAAATGGCTATTTACAAAGGTCATATGGGTTTGCAGTAAGTTTACACAAACACAAAATGTAAAACAAATGATGCATCACTCAAATGACAAAAGTGCAGGTGTGGGGCCTCACGCGAGGACTTCATTCTGCTCCGATGGCTGTTCTTGGACACGCGTTCCGGGATTTGATATTCTAAGTGCTCGCATGTACTCCTTGAGCAGCTGTACCTCCCGCTTCTGCACACATTCAAGAGGTATGCACATTCACATATTCCTCACCACCCATTGGCACATTTCACCATTATGCTTTAACAATTACCAACATTCCTCTGAAAATAAAGAAGACAGTGATTCAAAAAGAGTCGGGATGGTTAGAAACCACAAAGTTTAGATCGCTGATCTGGTTGGAAGTCTACAAAGCCTGGTTGGCAATGTCTACGGAATGCTAGGACTTCAAGTTGAACTTGGGATTTCATGTACTGTACGAGGTTATTTTGTCAATTATGTTCCAATTTGATAATTTTTATTGTTTATAAGTTTATTATGTCTCAAAACAAACAAACAAAAAATGTTCACCACCATCTCAGGTTGCTCGGCATATGCTCGGCATCCCCATCCACAACCACGATATTTTCTGCCCTCATTAACCCCCCTAAATCCCACCTCTTTCTGGGTTTCCAATGTTTCCTTCCACTTCTATGATTGAGAGTTTGCAGCTGTCTCTAATAAATGACCCAAAACCAGTTATCTTCTTCCTGATGCATATGTACACACATCGTTCAAAGTAAATAATGATGGATGTTTACTTTCACAATGTCGCGAGATTGCCGGAAGTCCTCGGATAAAGACATGGGTTTTATGGTCCATAGTCAAGTCGTTTAAGAGAAAATAGTCAGAAATAATAGCAAGGACTTGCAGCGTATAACCTCCGCGGTAAAAGCCCTACTTGAGAGAATGCCACATAGTTATTTTGGCGGTGTATAGACAACAGACAATCAACAGACAATCAACAATCAACCAACAGACAATATATACACACACACACACACACGTTGGTGGAAGTAAATCATAACCTCAGACAAAGACCTTTTATAATGACATGGGTTTAAGCTTTGGTAGTTTTACAATGAAGGGAAAACTTATAGGGAGGGCATGGCAATTGTGAATATGACAGCTCCGAGACGTCTTTGACCTTGCATGGCAGTAAGCATCAACATGGCGGCTGTACGATTTTTCATGAAATAAGAAATCGTGGGTGGAATCAAGTGAACCGTCCAACCAGTGGGTGGAATGGAATGTTACGCACACGCACACACTTAAAGGAAAACAAAAAACAAAATTTGGGTTTCATTCATCAAATGAGACCTTTTACGGTTTATTACTTTCAAATAAAAACAACCTTTGATTGTTTTTTTAAAGTTTTTTTTCATTTAAAGATGTTCTGTTGCACTATTTTACACCTCACAACACTGCCAGGTCGTTTAATACCGACATGACGGCACAATGTAAACGTCTCATCCCACAGCCTTTAAACACGGCTTCAAATTTCCGCATTCTCCGCATGATGCATCTGCTAGATCTCGTCAATACACAAATGCAAGAATGACCTCCTTCACCTTTTTTCCCCCCACACTCAACTCTGCCCGAAAGAGAGATTATAGAAATGCCCCATTAGTAAAATGTGAATATCTCCCTTGTGAACATTAAAGATCCCACAGTATCTTTTGAAAATGTAGACATTTGTACAGTATAATACCTTGAACAAATTCCAAATTTCTGCCTCATGACTTTACTCCTGACCTCCTTCTCCAAGGTTTTACCAGTTGACAGATTGGTGCAACCATCAAAGTGACAAGTTAGTCACACAAATTAGGAACATTGATGACATCATTAATCAATAACCGGTGTCAAGCAAGGCCAATAAGATAGTGGGATTAATTGGTAAGTGCGAGTCAGACATGTTGACATTGTTCTGTCGTATCGTCATGTCACAGCTTGAATAGTGTTCAGTTCTCTTAAACATTTTGTGGATATTTTGTTGATGGGGATACATGGAACAGTCATGTGGATGCATCAAACAGTTTGCCAGGAGTAGCAGTCGTAGATGTAGTTGCAGAAAAGAAAAAAGAAAAAAAAAAAGGATTTGCAATGGTATGTGGAGGATGAAAGTATAGAAGGGGAAAGGAAATCACAATTTCCTCTACCACCGGAGGTGGATGGAGGTTACGTTTTCACCCGTTTGTTTGTCTGTGATGAGGATATCTCAAAAAGTTAAGGATGGATTCAGACAAAACTGCGGACAGGTTGGGTGTGTGACAAGGACAAATTGATTTGATTTTGGTGAAGATCCGGATCTGGCCTATCAGTGGGATACAAAATGTAAACCTTTCAGCCTTGCGGAGGTATGTGTTCTACAGAGTGTCGTTGTAGTGTATACCAAGTGCCGTTCTAGTGGTTTATGCAACTACAATCTGTATCTGCATCCATTATCTTTTAAAAAATATACAACATTGTTCAAAGCAAACGTGCATTCAGTGATAATGTTGAAATGGGGATGTAACTCTGGTCTAACGTGTCACACATCCTTTTGGTGTGTTTGCATTTCCATACTAGGATACATTGTAGGTTTTCAAAAGAAAAGAAAAGGATTTGAAAGAAAACAAGAAAAAAAGCAATCGGAGATTGCACACCCTCACCAGGACTTGTTTTGTGTGGTGTATTTTGTGTGGCGTTTGTGGACTGGTGCGTTACATAATTAACTAGAAGGGCACTCGGTAGAGCACGTACCTCCGCCCTGTAATGCCTGATCCATGAGAACATATCTGGCACAATACATTTTTGAAATAACGTGCTATATATCGTTTTGAGCCCAATCTCTCAATGGTGACGAATCGCTTTAAAAAAATTCTAGTAATTGGATCCAGATTGGGATCTTCACCAAAGTCTAATCAGTTCGTCCTTGTCACACACCCAACCAGTCCACAAAATTTCATCCCGATCCATCCACAACTCTTTGAGATATCCTGCACACAAACAGACAAGCAAACAGACAGAAAGGGGTGAAAACATAACCTCCTTCACCTTCAGTGGCGGAGGTAATAAGAGACATAACTCGAACTGCCACTTTATAACTGCTGGCAGTGATGACCGGGTACCAAGACGTCCGGCCTTGATGCAACCCCGCTTTGATCGGACACCTGACCCTGCCCAATGATGTTATTTATGATTGTTCAATTTAATTTAGAATGGGATGAAAATAAATTCAATTCATATCAAATGGAAGACCAAATAGGCACAGCACTGCATTGGAGTAATCAGAAGGAACCCGAACAAGCAAAAAGCAAAGTAGAAGTCATCAGGAGGAAACTGGATAGGATTCGCATTTCAACTGCTACTCCTTTACCCTCAAACCCATCCAGGTACAGCCAAACCATGTGACCTATCAATTATTCCTTAACAAACTTGTACACCCATTGATTGGGGAACATTTGTGTGAAGTTTCCCCTCAATCTGTCCAGCCGTTCTGGAGAAGAAGATTTTTATCGGTTTTAGGGTAAATCCAACATGGCTGCAAAACAATGTGACCGATGACATCATATGTGTGTGTGCACCTTTGGTTCCTCATGGATAGGCAGTCATACTTAAAAAGTTTTGCCTCGATCTGTTCAACCATTTCAGAGAAGATTTTTGAAGGTTTTAAAATTATTATTTTTTAGCAGCGTCTCGCGTAGCGAACGCTGCTCATAGAGAGCTCGGCATTGTTGTTCATCTTCTTCTTCTTCTTCTTGTGAAGACAAAACCTTAACCTCTCGGACTCGGCTCTTGTATATACAAGAATCCGGATCCCCTTAAATACTAAGCACATGTACACATCCTCGCATTGATGGTGCCTTTTGAGAGCGTCTATCATGAACTTTTAAATATATTCGGACATTTGCTTTAAACTTTCGAAAAGTTCACGTTACTATTTACAGATTATTCCATTTATCGTATTGTAATTTCGTAAATACACTATATATTGTAAATACGTAAATACATTATGACAGGTCTCGCTATTGGCTTAATCAAGGCACGTGACGAAATATCGGAAGTTGTTGTTGTTGTTTTTTTTTTTAGCCGACAAAACCTTTAGGACGCTGCTCTTGGACACATTTGTCCTTGTTTTAACAATATGGCTGCAGTATCACGTGACTGATGACGTCATTTTTTTTTTTTTCTTTGTGGACCATTTATCCGTTCATGATGCTCAAAATTTTTCATACTGATCAGATGTAGCGTTCAACATATGCAATTATGACGTCATAACGAAGGAACCTATGATGTCATAAAAAAAATCACACTTATTCCCCATGAGGAGTACTTGCCACGTGCCAAGTTTAATTTTTTTCCTTGGTGTGGTTTCAGAGATACAGCGGTCCAACGTTTTCCCATTTTTCCAACATGGCTGCCACACCACGTGACCTATGACGTCATAATTATCACTCCAACATTCTACACGAGTAGTCACACCAATGGCGGAAATGTCGTCTCAATCTGACAAATGGTTGCGGAGAAAAACACGAAAGTTCTGTGCGGACAAACAAACAGACCCAAATGCAATACCTTCTCCTTCGGTGAAGGTAACAATGACAATCAACTGAGGGTATGGATGTTCACATAATGCCCAATATGTGTCGGCTGAATCAAGGGTTAAAAAAGAAAAAGAAAAGCAATGTAGGATGGCTGTGTACACCATTATATTTGGAGAACATACAAGTTGGGTGCATTCAATCACATGACCAACTATCAAGGACTCAACATCCGGTGCCGAGGTAACCCACTGCTCCTCGAACATCTCCATAAACTTTCCGGTCTTCATTTTGCCGTTTACCTACTTTTCCACCAAGTCATTGTTCATGCGATCACTGCACCTGCTCTGTGAGTTGTTGCTTGTTTTCTGCTGTGAGCTTTTCAAGATCGCCGATCTTCTGTTGCTGCTGCAACACCATGACCCTCAAGTCACGCACACAATTGTGGCTTCGCACTTCATCTTTGGGAATGATCAGGCTGTTGGATACAAAAGTGCACTACATATTAGTGTCAAACAATGAGTTCGATGATGTCAGGTGGAGCATGATTGGCAGTTTTAACTATCTGCGCATCCCACGTCAATTAACTCTTCCACGAGCCTCAATTTAAGTTCTAAAACACAATCCAAAAGCTTAACAAAAAGGCAGTCTGCATATGCTTGGCCATTATTACAATTTTCCATTTCTAAATGAAACAACATTTATTTTCTATCACTCAGTCATCAACCCAAAAAAAATTAAATAACCATATATATATATATATGGCAACACAAGAGATCTGTATTTTCCTACTACGACTGCTACTGTTACTACTACTACTACTACTACAACAGCCCCAATCGTTGCCACTTCCTTGTGGGGGTCAGCCGGGGAACATTTTTAGCCCACGTCTTCCATGAACCAGCCGGCCAGGCCTGACATTTAACGAAGACGATTAAGGCCAGATCAGGGTGCCGGTGATAACTGGCCTACTCTTCGCAAAAGACACCGTGGGATCTTTAACGTCCACCAGCTAATCTTAGCAGATGGGACCTCTGGCTTAAAGTCCATCTGAGAGATGGCACACAGCGATGCAACTGCCTGTGAAGCACAAATCCAACAGTTTATAGTCACATCAACAGATCGGGAATCAAACTGAGACAAGAGACGGCTCAGAAGGTAAGTGCGGTACCTCTGCGCCTACGAGACCACAAGACATCTGCTGTGGGTGTGGATATCCCACAAATCATGACTACAAGGAATCAAAACGTATTTTTAACTTTGAACCTTGCTAGATTCGCAATATTCTCTTGCACAAGCCTCTTTTATAATCTGAGAAACACAAGTTTTGCCTTCACGTTTTCAGTTTAACCATAGGGTTTCAAATTTATAAAGTGGCACATTTTCTGACCAACAGGTCAGATTAAACTCGTCCATTTGTAGCAACATATTTATTTGATCAGAAAGAAACAAATTGCTCCGCCTTGCTGTTTTATACATCCTCTCCCTCTCATCTTGATACCTTTGCTATTTCATCGCTCCACCCCTCCACAATCCCTCCCCCACCCCTCCCCAAATCCAGGCAAATTGCTCACCAACCAGTCCTTTGTTCCTCTGGTTACATATTTGTGGAATGTCCTTCCTCAGTCTGTGCAATCCCACTCTTCGCTCCAGCATTTCAAGTTGGTAGTCCACCACCACCTTCGGTCATTCTTCATCACACTCATGATCTCTTCTAAACTCATCAACTCCCATAGCCACCACCCTTGTACTTTGCTCAATATATTTACAAGTTGTTTCTTTCGTATCTCTCCTGTTGGTTCATCCCGTTGACCAACTGTCCTTCTGTTAGTTGCCTTCTAACCTCTGTCACTTGGCTCTTTCATGAGCCAAGACCATTAATATATTTAAAATGTATATATTTTTGGGCTGCCACTGATGCATTTTCGAATGCACCATGTTCCTAGTAGATGGCACAATCTTTAACTCTTTTAAAAAAAAACAACAGAGCTTTAAGTGTTGGCAAAAAACCCCCCAAAAATGTAGCCCCAGTTGGGCATTTGGTCTGGCAGGATCACACTGAGATAGCGCTCTTGCTTCTGAGCCATCTGGTTTCGGTGTTTCATCGGCAGGGCATTGCAACAATGAGTGTTGCCTGTCCGGTGAGCATTTATCTTAGGACCTCTCTGTTTGCATCAGCTACTGGACTTTAAAGGTCCCGTGGTATCTTTCAATGAAGAGTATGCGTGTTATCACTGGCACTGAACATATTCCATATTTCTGTGCTGAATGCTGGGAAGGCAATGGCAAACCACCAGACATAATTATTACGGTACCATGAAACTGCTTTGGCAGCACTGACATCGTCAGCAGAGAATGGTACGTCGACAATGTGCATTTGACCCCGCAGGTGGCGATATATACAATGAGGTTCCATTGCTTGTTAGTTTTCAATTCATCAAATGAACTAGAGTGAAGTCAATAGCACGCCATCGCAATTCCCCGAGCTTCGCAACTAAAACGTTGAAACATGGCAAAAAGTTCCACCAGGAATAACCAGATATCAAATTTTGAGTTCAATTTTTTTTTCTCCTTGTTTTGACCCCTGTGATCCAAATTCCCCACCCCTGGAGCAAGAACTGGGGGTAAAATCCAAAAAATTCGTTGCCTATTTCATGCATACCCCAATGTTGATTGCATATACAAAGTTCCATTGAAAAATGTTGTACCCGTAATTACATTTTTTGTCATTTGACCTTTTGACCCCGTCCCACGGGACAGGGCCAAAAATGATGCTCCTCTTGCACCTTCTTGCCATATGGTGATCATCAGTTTGGTTAATTTCTGCATAACTTTATAGGAAGAGATAGCGTGATGGACGGACAGACGGACGGCCAGGCAGACAGACGGAGCCGATTACAATGTCACATTTTTTTTTTCCGAAAAGCGTGGGGATAACTAAAGAGTTCACACAACACATTACCCCACCACTATCTTGAGAAACAAGGACATGGGTGGGGTCTACAAGCAGAAAATTAAATTTGTCGTGATGACGTAAAATGCCGTATTTTTGGGCCTACAAGTCGATGTGCAGTTCAAATCGAATTGGCTAATTTCCCCATTTTTCTTTCCATCATTCATAGATAAGTCGATTTTGGGGACGAGACGAAGCGAGATCAACTCCAGTGTTTAGCAAAACTGTCAGTCAGTGAGAACAATAGATGCGTTAATTCCACACAACAAGGACAGATGAAAATGCAAACAAAGACGACGTAGTAAAAGAAGAGAAAGACAACTTTTGACAAACTAACCCACAGCCCTGTTCACAAGGCACTGGACGCTTGGGGTTGTGCTCGCATTCGTTGATGTGAGCTGGAAGCAGGTCGAGTCGCAGTACGGCGGAGCATCCAAATGCCGCATTCTCACAGCGGATGTGCAACTTTGAGAGCATATTACGCATGATCCGCGGCACCGGTTTCAGATGCGCAGGCGTCACCACACTGCGGTCCACAGGGCACGTCTGTTGCCGGGAGAGCCATTCGCGAATGCAAGCACCACAGAATGCATGCTCACACTGTGGGGCCTGTCGGAATAGTGCAAGAAAAATTCCACATCATGATCTCCTTCACATGTAACACAAAAACATTATTCTTTCCAACGATCTGAAATAATCAATAACCTTCTGGCTGTAGTTTACAAAGTTGACAGGTGTGTTGGGCACCAAGACACCTGTTACTCTTCTCATCGACACGGATTTTAATACACATCTACTGCTGTATAAACAAATACAGTACATCTGGAAGGGGTCATGTTATTGGAACAAATATTATAATCAACATTTTTGTTTGCATCACTAATGGTAAAACAAAGCCTGGTATTGGCTTAGGATCCTAGGGTCCTGAGTTCGAGCCCCGTTGGCCACTGAATTAACATGAGGGGGTTGACTCAGCCTGTCATCCTTTCATGGTCGGCGAAATGAGTACCAGTGTACTGGTCCCGATGTATGCCCCGGTTAGAATAGGTGTACCATATCCCTGTGTGTCGTAAGAGGCGACCAGGGTTGGTGTCAGGAAGGGCAACCGGCCAATAAAACATTGCCTCAAGAAGGGCACCATGATTGCATGGAGCCCGCAAGAAAGCTAACCCCTGCTCAGCAGGGAAAAATGGCTGTAAAAAGGCTGTTGTTGTTTTGTTTTGTTTTTACTAATGGTAAAACAGACATTCAAAAGAGGTGCTCACAAATGTAATTCCCTTTGCAATTTTTTTCACACGTATGTCAA
The DNA here is from genome assembly GCA_035128595.1 of Eptatretus atami. Taxonomy (NCBI): domain Eukaryota; kingdom Metazoa; phylum Chordata; class Myxini; order Myxiniformes; family Myxinidae; genus Eptatretus; species Eptatretus atami. The sequence continues at coordinate 64,407,571 of CM068952.1, forward strand.
TCAAAGTCTGAGGCTCAAAAAGATGATTTTCGGAAAAAATCCACCGGACCACACCCAATGTCATAATTACAATCCACTGACCTGTTGTTCCAACCATTTGCCTACTTCCTCCTAATACTTGTGAATGGACAACTGAGGACAAAGTATTTTTAAAAAACAAAAAACAACCACAACGGTTTTACTCATTGAAAATGGAGCAATTCACAGTACATTTTTACTCCTTGTATAATGTACACAACACACATCTCATTGCAGGAACAAACAGTGTTTGGCGTTCTTCACATAATCCCAAACAAGTTCAAGAAACATTTGGCATGGTTTAAAAGCTTTCTGATGTCATAATCAAAACACATTCGTCGTGCCCGGCTTTCTCATAGAGTCTGTCTTACTGCAAGCTATAAGCTCTATTCACATGAAGTTTAAACAAAGCTGACCAGCCGTCTCATTAGTTGATGCCAGCGAATGCATCGTGTACTGGGATTCCATTGAGAATCGGGCCGCTGGAGGCATCGGTACCGAGGCACGGCTGTGCCACCGATGGACGTTTGCTGACGGCCCTGCATGTTTGGGCAGCAAATTTCGTAGTTTGTTCAGTGGTGACAGCGATGGCTTGCCGACTTCATCAAAACACACCGTGAGATCTTCAACGTCCACCAGCTAATCCTGACAGACCAGCTAATCCCAGTTTAACGCGCTTTCCGACAGATGGCTTATCAATCACTCGGGTAACAGTATGTAGTCTGTCAGGGAATGAAACCCAGAATAACCAGCTCAGGGGGCAAGTGTGCTACCTCTACATCATCCTCACATACTGTGGGATATTTCGTTAGTTACAGGTGTAAGCACAAAGATTTATTTTCTTGACAAAAAGTCCACAGTCAGTCAGAAGAAAACAACCAAGCAAACCAAGTCATTTCATACTTTGAAAAACTGGTTTCTCCAATTGAAAAGGCATCATAATTGTTGGAGAAGGCAGGGAGGAGGTAGGGGGGGGGATTTGCTAAGCCTACGAAAAACACACGCTTGCCAAACAAAATGGTACGATGAATCTCCATACAAGTTACATGAAGTTAAAGAGGAAGAAGCAGTTATATATTTTTTATCCACAGTGATTTCAAATTGTTCAAGTTCTCAGAATTTTAGAATTATAACATCAAGGCCAATGAAGACAAACATTATGAATCAAATAGATAAGCAGAGCAATACAAAACATACCAAGAAGTAAATACATCCAACTTCCTGTGCCATTAACGACACGGAAGATGTCACGCAAAATCATCAAATTAATAAATCCATTGAAGACGCATAATTTAAGGAAACTTTATAAAAATGCATCAAACTCATTGATTATCTCCATGTCAATTGGACCTCAATAATCTCCAAAATCTGGATAATGATCACAAATGAGACTGTGTGGTGTTGCGGATCGAGCATCCGTTCTGAGTACTTCAGGTCAGAAGTTCAATTCTGAGTCTGAGTCGTTCCAAAGACTTTAAAAGTGGTACGTGCTGCTTCATTGATTGATGCTCATCATTTAGACTTTAGAGGCGAGAACATGGACAGACCCTGTGGGTTGGCATTCCATTGGGGATCGATTTCTCCCTAAACATGCTTTGCTGACTGCAGATAAAAAAGTTCCGCAAGCACCCAGTGCTTTCCAGAAAGTTACTTCCTCCAAGTTCAATGTCAAGGTATGTGTGTGTGTGCGTGCGTTCTTCTATAAGCCTTAGAGAAAAAGAAAAATTATTCTCAAGTCAGCAGGTAAATCAAAACTTTGGTACAAAGGACAAAAAGTCACATGGATGTTATGAAACTCCAATTAACCTGTCACAATTTACACGATGACAAACACTGCTGCATCATCTTTCCATTTATTTCAATCGAGTCAGTTCCAAGCTGAAGTCCAGGATAATATGACTGGTGTCATTGCACAGGATAACTGACAGTCAATATTTGCATTTTCTAAATTCCATAAACATCTTGTTTACTGCTATGAACCCAGCATTAATTTTAGTAATACAGTCAAAGCTCGTTACTATGCCACCTCGCTTCTATGCCACTCTCGCTATTATACCACTTTGCTCGGTCCCGACAAAATTCAATACAAAATAAATTTACTATGCCACCCCCTACTCTCGCTACCATGCCACTATGTGTGACTGTTAAAAGGCACGAGTCATGAAAAAGTCTGTATTGCGAGTGCTCGATTATCACACTCACGTCCAAAGGCGAAGCGACGAACTACAGTCCAGCTGCGCACAACATAACTCAATACGTACGCGCATAGTCAGACTGTGTCAAAACACGCGATTCTTCTCCCCGATGCCAGCCACAACAAGCCAATCACAACACGCACAACGAGACACAAAAAGCGCGAGCACACACACAGACACGCAGGCACACGTACAACAGTGACATCATTTTTTTTCAAATTCAGCCCATAATGTCAGCTCAGAAACGCAAGCGAACCGACTTTACGCTGAAGGAGAAGAAGGAGATCATCGATGCCGCGAAGAAGGAGCCGAATCAGTCCAAGTTGCCAGGAATTAGCAAGAAATGGGGCGTCGAAGTTAAGAGAACCACGTGAAGGCATTCTCAGCAAGAAGGATGCAATCGAGGCTGCAATCAAAGCTGGATTTCCATCGAAGCGCATGAAGTTGACGCAGGCTCACGACCCGAAGCTTGATGAGGGAGTGCTCATGTGGCTGAAGCAATCAAGAGACAGAATGTGCCTGTCAGCGGCGATCTGATCAAGGAGAAGGCGATAAAACTGGCCGAGCTGATGCACATCCCAGACTTCATGGCGAGCGACGGTTGGTTGGGCAATTTCAAGAAGCGCCACGGCATCACGTTCAAGACAGTGCAGGGCGAAGCTGGAGCGGTGGATTCGCAATCCCTTCTTGAGTGGCAACAACAGGTTCTCCGGCCCTTACTCGGGCAGTTCTCCGCAGACGACGTCTTCAACCTGGACGAGACTGGACTCTTCTGGCAGCTGCTTCCGAACAGACCATGGCTTTCAGGGGAGAGCGGTGTACTGGAGGAAAGAAAAGCAAGCAAAGGATCACTCTTCTGGTTGGGGCAAACATGAGCGGCAGCGAGAAGTTCCCTCTTCTGGTGATTGGCAATTCCAAGAAACCCCGTGCCTTCAAGAACAAAGAGATCCCGGTCAAGTACAAGGCGAACTCGAAGGCGTGGATGACGGCGGAGCTTTTCGAGGAGATGTTGCGTGCGTGGACGGATGACTCGGCCAGCAGGACGCAGAGTGCTGGTCTGTCTCGATAACTTCTCTGGCCACCCTCCTGAGCTCGAGCTGAACAACATCCAACTGGTCTTCTTCCCACCCAACACGACAGCCAATTTGCAACAATGGATCAGGGAATCATAGAGAACCTCAAGCGCCACTACAAGAAGCTCCTGCTATGCCGCCGGCTTGAGGCCATAGACGAGGGAAAGGAGTTCAAGTTCACGTTGCTCGACGCTCTACACGTCGCCCGGGTCCTTGGAGCAGGTCGGCAAGTCGACGATCAGGAACTGTTTCGCGAAGGCCAAGTTCATCGAAGAGGAATCCAAACTGAGCCACAGGATGCGGAGCTGCCCGATATCTGGGAAGCTCTGCCTGCCGAGGAAAGATGCACGAGAACGAGGAGATCGAGCTGTCTGACTTTCCGAAGCCGACGAGCGCCTCGCGACTGGCGGGTATTTCACGCTGGAGGAGATTGCGGAGGGATTCTGTGCAGTGATGGAAAGCGAAGATGACGAGGTAACTGTCGAGGAGGAAATCGTTCCGTTCGAGGAAGCCCAGCGCACTTGTAGCACCGTCCGGAAGTTCATGCAGCAGAGAAGCGGGAAGCCCGGTGTGATGCAAGCGGTGCGATCGGCTAGACAACGAGATGCACGAGATCCGCCGAAAGAAGATGCGCCAGCCGACGATTCTTGAGAGCTTTGTGTGTCGTGAATTTCTCGCCATATATTGTTAGTGTGTGAACTCTGTTAGTGTGTGTATGTTCTCCGTTCGCTTAGCTTATACAACAGTCGTGCCTTTTACTTGCTGGAATAAATTTTGTCTAAAGATTAACTACAGATGGGTAACTTGAGAAAATAACGCCGTTTTTACAAAATCTCGTTACTTATGCCACTCTCGCTACTATGCCACTTTTGCTCGGTCCCGACGGGTGGCATAGTAACGAGCTTTGACTGTACGCACATTTATTCACCAAATACAATGTTACAAACTCCTTTTATGTTCCTCGGGAACAGATGTTACGTCGTTTTGGGGTTTTTTTTTTTTTCCAAGTTGCAAAATGCCATTCTCATCGAGTCATGAATAATACACCGCCGTAAAGGCCGAGCCTATCGCGCGACATCACACACAAATTACGTCCCAGATGTAACGCAGGCTTACTACACCACCATCTTACTAAAATCCTTCTTCGACACCTAGCGTCTGACATTAAACCCGTCACCTACAGACATCAGATATAGCCATATAGAGTCATATATATGGGTTATGTTGTTCAACTGCCATCGGCGAAGCGACGGGACGGGTTGAGTGCTGAACGCCGAGGTGACATGCATGTCCGTAGAGGGCCTAGTGACAGAAGCACCGCTGTTATGATATCCCAACGAAAACAGCATGACAGACAGATAACCCAATTTTGATGAGGTGACCCAACTTGTGTATGTGTGTGCACACGCACGCACGCAGGTTTTTTTTTTTTTCTTTCACTCCCAGAATTTCAGGCCCAGAAAGAGCCTTTTTGCCAGGCATAGAAGCCTCTTCAGAGTATGCTTACAATGCAAGAACATACAGGAGAAAATTGAAGTTACTCAACACCCAATAAAATTTGGTATTAAGACCAGAGGTAAGCCAGCATCACAAAACAAGCAAATGGAATATGCAATACACGAGCGGCACAAACATGAAGCATCTTGCAACAACGCTTTTCCTTGTTTAAATACATGCAGAGCAACACTTTCTGGATGCCTTTATATGCAATTACCAACAGGACAACCAGACCGCAGTGGCAGGTTACACGAGGCCAAATTATGGAGACTTTCATTAGCAAATGGATTCTTCATTGAACTAGTAAATGCTGTTATAACTAGCAAAAAAAAAAAAGCAAACACTATATTAATCAACTTGCTATCCAATTATTGCGAGATTGACTGCTTTTGAACTAGAAACTCAGAAACAATTCATTTTTCCAACTTCAAGTGTCAAAACAAAAGCTTCAAATCAACAATCAAATGTTCGTCATCTTCCCAAAAGCATTGGCTCTGCCGAAGTTTTCTCGAAGCAGAGCGTACATACACTGGATCGTTTGGCATTGCTTTTCTCAGCAGGAGTCAGGGTAGGACGTTGGAATTTGGTCAATGTGCTCGCACACAACGGCCTACTCTTGTAAAAGACTGTCAAATATTTATCGTCGTCGAGTGAATGCAATCAGAGAAAACAACCAGCTTAACAACCCTCCGAGGGACGGCCAATCATCCATCCATGGAACGCCCTGCATGCAAAGCTCCGGAGTGACGGCTTAAAGTTGGGCCGGGACTCAACCCAGACAAGAAGGCTCAAAGGCGAGTTTACACCACTTCCGAGCCATCCCGTCACCCCGAATACACAAGTTTATCAGCCGTGGACATGCAAGTCGCTTGGCTTCAATGATCATCTCAAATGTGGCATGACAATAAAAATGCTTGCATTCAATGAAATCTTTGTTTCGACGGTGTACCTTTTCTTGCAAAGGAACGTGCAGCAAGCCGAAAACCATAAGTCTATCCACTACTTCAGACACAGTACCTATCTAAAACAAATGAAGTAATTCTTGAGCAGAGGTAACAGGATGAGCTTGAGAACGACCCAATTATTTTGGCCAGGTGAGGAAGCTGCAGCATTCAAATTCAACGCAAGCAAATTGTCGATGTTCAAACGCATCGCCGCAGATTCACCGTCACTCTTGACATCCACAAACCTCCCATTGTTCCCTCAACACGTCTGCCCACCTTTACTCTTGTTTATACGTGCTCCCATTTGCAAAGAATACAATCGATCAACGTGACATGTTTGAGATGTATAAACTCTATCTATTACAACTTATGAGTTAAAAAAAAACATGAAGGTGGATTGCAAAACACAAAACAGTCATCCCAACCCATTAATCACCTGCAAAGGATCCTCAAGAACTCCACTGCAAATGGGGCAGATGAGCTCTTCGTCAACGCCACCTTCAAATCGTCCCACCTCAAAACCCATTGTTCATTCCCTGCCAGGGTGAGCAGTTCCCTCCTCCTTTGTTGTTCAAACACCTCTTGGAAAGCTTGGAAAGAACTCGCCCGCCCACTCTCTCACCACCTCAAACCTGAACACCAATTCTCCTCCTTCGGTAACCCCCCTCTCCCCCAATCTACAAATTGTGCGAAACCCCCAAATGGCTGTCACTACAGTACTTACAACAGCATCTTTATATGCTGTCTTTGAACATTAAACGATACCATCGAACCTTAAACTACACTTCACTCCATCAAAAGTCTGAGCCTTTCCACCGACCTCTTTCCTCTCAAATACTAACAAATACTAATGTGTTGTGCAATGTTATCAGGGCTGAAACAC
>CM068952.1:64417317-64430681 GCA_035128595.1 Eptatretus atami
CACACAAACCGTCGTGGAGGGTTTTTTTTTTCCCCGAGTATTTCGTCAGAGTTTGTGACTTCGTTTGTAATTCGAGACGTTTTTGGGTTTCAAAAAGTGTAAGTATTAATCTTTAGAATCAGCAAATCATCGTTTGTTGTGAAGCACACACGGGGCACTTCAAATTAATACGTACGTTTCCTTTCAGGAAGGAAGAGGCCGCAGGACCCATCGAAACCTATGAGTATGATAGTGTCTGCAACTTACGGATTGTTTGTCCGTGCTCCGTCCTCTTGACGTAAATGCTGGAGCATCGAGCAGTAAATGAGGAAGTCCTGTTTTTTAAAGTGTGGTTTGAGTCGGCCAGGGATGGAACGTTCGAACCGCCCAGATCTCCCAGACTTCTCTCTGAGCGAACGCCCCAACCATGACCCACCTGGCCGAATTAATTAATTTATTTTAAACAAGCTCGAATGAGCTAAGATCCTCGTCCTCTTAATGATGACGTCATAAAAACGAACATGACGTCATTGTGATGTATCAGGTTTGCGATAAATAATTATCTGTGCTAATGCCCGGCTTGATTCCCGCAAACAAAATTCAAACGGCTTGCCTAGTTTCGGAGATAATGGTATAGGTGATTTCCATTAGCGGCGATATTATGACGTCAACTTTTTTTTTCTCTAGGAAGAATTTCCAAAATCGGAGATGGTTACTGCCTGCGCGTGGGCTTTCTGCAAATACATGGCAAGTTTCACGAAGATCCGATGAACACTCTGGGTTGTGAAACAAAAAATGTCAAAAAATAGGAATGACGTCATAAAAATTGATATGACGTCATAGTGATGTATCATATGTGCGGTAATTCATCTCTGCTAATGCCCTGTTCGATTCCCGCAAACAGAATTCAAAAAGCTTGCCTAGTTTCGGAGATAATTTTTTAGGCGATTTCCATTCGCGGAGATATTTTGACGTCATAACTTTTTTTGTCGGAGGAATTTTCAAAATCGGAGATGGTTACTGTCTGCGCAGGGTATTTTTACATATATATGCCAAGTTTCAGGAAGTTTCGATGAAAACTGTAGGCTGTGAAACAAACAAGTCCACAAGAACAACAACGTGAGTAAGACTTAGAGATCCTCCACGAGGATCTAAAAACTTATGTTAGTTTCCTTTAACTTTTAGGGCTCATCGAAAGTTGGTTTATTTGTTAAATTCCTTATTTACTAAAGGTATGCTTCTGGATGCAGGTGTGTTCAGTCGTCGATGTTCAGATCCTGGTGGATTGGTACATTGTCCCCAAAGTACACAAGTTCGATCCTGGAACACGAACTCCGCATTGTGCAACTCAGGTCCATTCTTTTTTCAAAATTCCAGCACACTATCTGCTTCTACTACAGCTACTGGGAGGCTATTCTGCATGTTCTATCTACGAACAGAATACTCGCCCTGTGGGTGATCTTGTTCCAAACATGCAACACATTCTTCTGACACATACCTTTTATAGTTGGGCGGTGTATAGGCAACTGTCGGCTGCCTCAACTGCTCCCGAAAATTAAAAGAATAACCCGGTTTTACGTGCATGAAGCAAAAACATACCTACTGCTTATAGTTCAAAACACTTCACAGCACTGGAAAACATGGGGGCAGGAGGTGGACTGTAAATGGTGGAGACTTGTAATACCCTTCCACACCTCGAGGTGGCGCTACACGATACACATTTACATACATCATTTGCGTAACCGCCCCCCCCCCCCCAAGATCAACGGCAAAGATAAAAACACTACCATACACTAATTTAGGGTCGTGCTGATCCTATGTAGCAAGTCTGAATGTAATCAGCCCAGAAATGTAGGAGGAGTAGCACGAATGTGACTTTGGAGTAGTACGGTGTAAAATCAATGTACATCAAATGACATCATGATCATATATTTAATGACGTGATGATCATGTATCAATGTACCTTCCAAACACATATATATATATTATATATATTATTATATTATATATATATATATATATTGGCAAGGCACCCATGTGATGCACAGGTGAGAGCTCAAAATCTCAAAAAAAAAAAAGTTTGAGAATTTTATGAAAACTTCCACCACTTTCGGACATGTGCAGGAATAGCACAGAAAATTGGTGGGGCTGGCCAAAAACTGTGCGAGTAGTACTGTGTAAATCAATGTACCTTTAATGATGATGAAGCTGATAACAGAACGATTGTGATATGTAGGCTGAGGGACGGGTGATTATGGGTTATTCCAGAAAAATAGCAAATGTCTCAAGCAACATGGTGTGATGTTGAGGGAAACGTCTAATAACACGGATACAGACAATGTGGAAAAGGTGAATGCAGAAACGACGAATGCCGAACCCCCTAATGTGTCCACACGTGGACAATTTCACTGCAAAAATTATCGATAGACTGGATTCCTCATCTGTTTTTTCCCATCTTTGGGAGAAAGATCGGTGTCATACGGGTGGAAACGCAAAATCTCAATTGTATTGAGAAATTTATGAAACCTCCCATCCACCCTAGGATGGAGAAAAAGTGGCATCGTTCGATTAGATATTCAAAATCACAATTGTATTGAGATATCACTGAACCAGCGAATGTTTCCACATGCAGCAAATGGTGAAACTGCTAATTCCGAAACCGTGAATGTGTTTACATGCAGAGAGTGGTTTCGTATGAGTGGAAACTCAAATTCATAATTGTATTGATAAATTTATGAAACCTTCCACCTACCTTTGGACACCGACTGTGACCCCAAAAGGTTCCACAGAACGTTTGGCGGGGCCAGCCCCAAAACTGAGGGAGAAGTTTGGGGACGGACGGACAGACAGACAGTCACGCCTGCTTTTACATATACAATTAAGCCCAAAATTATTCATACCCTATGAAAAATCTGGGAGTTTTGCATTTATCTCATACCTACAAGCTGGAGTGGTGGAACTTTTCACTCCCACCAAGGACATTAGTTGCATGTACAAATCCACTATATTTTGGCTCAACATTATTAGCATAACAATAGAAATGTTAAGATTTCTGTTTTATGCCTGTCCAAAATTATTCATTACCCCATACCAAGTCTCAGAATTGAGGCAATGTTTGTGATATAGCACATGCTTTTGATATTCCTAAGATTCTTTATAATGTTATGCATTATTCCAAGATGTGTGCATACAATCTGAATGCATTACAAATGTGGTCTATTGAATATACAGTGAGGAATGTTATAGAACAACACTCTGCTTTTAGACTATAAATTAAGGGAGCTGATGCAATCATTCTCAGGTCATTGTCAGCATGGCGAAGAAGAAAGAAGTCAGTGAGGACCTTCGGTTGTGCATTGTGAATGCCCACAAGAGGGGAATGGCTACAAAGCTATTCGAAGCAGTTCCGAGTGCCAGTTGCCACCATACAAAGCATAATTAGGAAGTACAGAGAAGTCCACACTGTAAAAAACATTGAAGGACGTGGTCGGAAGCCAAAGGTGTCGCCTCGTCTGGCAAGAAAAATATGGCGAGAGGCCAGCAACAATCCACGATCACTATTAAGGTTCTCCTGAACACACTTGGAGTCTGGGACCAAGATATCAAGGCAGACACTCCAGCGGACGTTACACAAGTGGTTTCCATGGACACCGACCAAGAACGACTCCACTCCTCCATCCCAGGCACAGAAAGGCTCGTCTAGCCTTTGCAAAAGCTCACCTGGACAAGATCCAAGCTTTTGGTCCTCAGTTCTGTGGTCGGATGAGACGAAAATGGAGCTTTCTGGGCCCAGAGGTTGCTTTCGTTTGGCGAAAGAAAGGTGAAGCATACAACCCGAAGAACACAGTCCCGACCTCAAGCATGGAGGCGGGAGCAATATGCTTTGGGATGTTTCTCAGCCAGTGGGCCCGGCAATCTCGTCAAGTAGATGGCATCATGAAAAAGGAGCAGTACATCAAGATCCTTGAGGAAAACATCAAACAGTCCGCAGAGAAACTTCACCTCGGGGAGCATTGGACGTATCAGCAGGACAACGATCCAAAAACACCGCCAAGTCAGTCAAGAAATGGTTCCGGGATAATGAGGTAGACGTTCTAGAGTGGCCAAGCCAAAGTCCGGACCTCAACCCAATCGAGAATCTGTGGAGGGAGCTCAAGACCGGTAGTGGCAAGGAAGCCTTCCAACTCAAAGACCTGGAACCTTCGCAAGGAGGAGTGGGCCAAAATCCCTGTAGAGACATGCAAAAACATTGTGAGCAAGTATAAAAACCATTTGAGGGCTGTAATCACAAACAGAGGCTTTTCCATTGATTATGAATGTGACTTTAACTGATCTAAGCAAGGGTGTGAATAATTCTGGACATACATTTTTTTGTAATCTATCATAAAATACCCCGAAACAATGTATTTCTTGAAATGTCTCTTGCAGTGATTCTTTCAGCTGTTTGTCACATTCTTATGTAACTTAAGCCAGAAGAAACTCATTCCTCAAATAACACGATTCAAAATACTCCAAATTTGGTAAGGTATGAATAATTTTGGGCTTACTGTATATATATATATATATTATATATATATATCAACACACACACATACTGGTAGGGTTCCCGTCACTGAGGTTTGTCGACGTCTCACCTCAATGAGTGTGTATGGTGGAAACGGAATTCAGTGTAATCGGCAGATATCGCAGTAGGTAGAGCTGGTAACCTTGGCAACCTCGTTCCATTCCACCAGCAAAGATTTCCAATCCATGCTTGTTGTACCTCTGAAGTACTGCTTGGAGTGAGGGTGATATTCGAAAGCTCGCTGGGAAACAAATTTCGGCATGTTTGGGCCTACGCCTGATGGAGAGATACCAAAGTTCTTTCCATGCCAACCGACCACCTACAGGCACCTATCCCTCTCCACATCACTTCTTCAGTCCACAACCTGCTCCCCCTCTCTTTACTCCCCATAGCTTTGCTTTCAGCAATTTCCATTCACTATTCCTCACAGCATTTCATTCTGGTTTCTTATTCGATGATCCGTAGATCAGTCGTTTCAGTTTCACTTTTCAACATCAATTTCACTTTGGAATATCAGTTTTGATTCGTCATTGCAACTTGTGATGCGACATGAATGGTACACGGAAAAGATCGTCAAAAACGATTTTTTGGGGGAATTTTTTTCGATTTTCCAAGAGGTGTAGAGGCGCCGATAGTGGCTTGAGGATCTTAAAGGGGTCGAAGGTGTTTAAAGGGTTGAAGGGGTCTCAGGGTCTTAAATGGGTCTAAATATCTAAAGGTGTCTCAGGGTGAAAGAGCAAAAGGGGTTTGAAGTGTCCAAATGGTCTAAAATTGTCCAATGGGTCTGAAAAGGTTTATAGTTCTGAAAAATGTTGAAAGGGTCAAAGAAGGTATATACGTCTCAAAAGGGTCTCAATGGGTGTAAAGGAGTCTAAAAGGTCTTAACAGTGTATGATGGGTATTTGAGGGTCTAAAGGGGTCCACAGGCCGTACAGGGTGTAAAGGACTGAAGATGTAGTGAAGAAATTACCTCATGCCGGTAAATAAATTAACTCCTAAGTGCAATACGGCAATAATGGGCCAAATGACCTCCTCAAGACCGTTTGAAACCCCTATTTAGATGCATTGTGGTTAAAAATCTGATCGTAGAAAGTTTTATCGCGAATTAACTTTGGGAGCTCAAAGCAGTAAGGTCACAAACAAAACAACATTTTGCTTTTATATATGGAGAGAGACAACCTACTTTACTGCTACAGCCTCTTCTTCCTTCCTCTTCTTCCTCTTCTCAGGGAGGTGGTGTCACCTTTTTCCTTGCACTCATGAAGCAAAAAGCTGGCTTTTGGGGCTGGCTTGGAAATCAGCCAAATCACTGCATTACATAAAAAGATGCAAAAACTGATCCCTTTAACTACAGACCCTTCAGCTTCCAATCATCAGCAAGGTCATGGAATCCATCATCACTGTTGATATGAAATCCTTCCTTTTCTCCAACAACCTCATCTCAGATTACCAACTTGGTTTCAGACCAGGTTACTCCTGTTTATCTATTTATAATATTTAAGAGGAAAATACTCTATCTATTTTCTGGTGACTCCACCCTGTGCTGTGACATCTCTCATCCTTCAGACAGGCAGGTTACAGCCTCTTCCCTCTCTTCAGGCCTTGACAAAAATCACAACATGGTCTAACACTTGGAATATGTCTTTCAATCCAGACAAACTCACACACTCACTATCTCACTCCGAAAGGACCATCTGTCAAACCCTCCCATCTACTTTCTTAACGATCCACTTGAGGATGTTCAGTCATTCAAACTCCTGTGTCTCACCATTAGCCATGATCTTTCTTGGACAAACCACATTTCAAAGTTGGCCTGCATAGCCAGCTACCGACTGGGCATCCTCCGTCGTACAAAGTCCTTCCTTGACACACTGAACTCCGTCCACCAACAAGGCCTTCATCCGCAGCTTGACATCACTCATGCTCTCACCTCTGGGCTGGCTCCACTGCTTCACATCTTGCTCAACTTGACGCCATGGAAACCAAGGCCTTCAAGAGTATTGGACTCTGCCGTGATGAATCTGAGTCGATGGGCCGATTACTTCACCATCACAGACAGGGTGGTGGTCTCTCTGTCTTCTACTGCCCTATTTCTGGTCTTGCACCCTCTGCTCTTTCAGAGCTTTGAACCCCCCCCCCTCTTCCCCTGCTCACGCCCAGGTTTCTGCAGGGCTCACACGGTCCACCATCAACCATATTCTGGTAAGACTACCTAAATCCAAAATTGCTGCTCACCTCCACTCATTTGTTCCTCCACTCACTGTGGAACCAACTTCCACATTCTCTTCAACCTTATTCTTCCGTCCATGTCTTCAAGACCGCTGCTCACTACCGTCTCAAATTGCCCCGATCTACAGCCATGATCTTTTCTACCCTCATTAACCACTCCAACACCTCAATCCCTACTCATTCCAAATTTCCATTTTTCTCTCCTGAGAGTGCCTTTCTGCATCCATCTTGTTCACCCCATGTATACTCTTCTGCCCCACATTCCTCTCTACACCCATTGTTTGTCCAAGTCTGTCACTATCTTGGCATTCAACTCTGTTCCTTTTGTCCTGTTGAGGTATGATCCATTCAGTGGACTAATACTAGCTGAGCTTTTCCACAAGCCTCGACTATTTATACAGTCGAAGACAATAATAATGAGAAGGGCCCTCGGTAGAGCGCATACCTCTGCCACGTAATGCCTGATCCACATGAACATATCGGGCCCAATACATTTTTGAAATATCATGGTATATATCGTTTTTGGCCCTATCTCTCAATGGTGAAGAATAACTTTAAAAATTAAATAATTATTGTATCCAGATCCGGATTCGGATCTTCACCAAAATCGAATCAATTCGTCATTGCCACACACACAACATGTCGACCAAGTTTCGTCCAAATCTATCTTCAACTTTTTTGAGATATTGTGCTATATATCATATTTAGCCCAATCTCTCAATGGTGAAGAATCACTCAAAAAATTATAGTAGTCGGATCCGGATTCGGATCTTCACCAAAAGCGAATCAATTTTTTGTGGTCACACACCCAACCTGTCCACCAGGTTTCATCCGAATCCGTCCACAACTATTTTTAGTTATCGTGCGATATATCGGTTTAGACCGATCTCAATGGTGAAGAAGCACTTATAAATATTCTCGTAGTCGATCCAGATCCGGATCTTCACCAAAATCTAATCAGTTCGGCCTTCACACATCCAACCTGCCCACAAAATTTCATCCGGATCCCTCCACAACGTTTTGAGATATCCTGTACACAGACAAACAAAACAAACAAGAAAAAGACATCGTGCAGAGCACGATACTTGCAAAATCCAAAAAACAATTTTGACCTCAAAAATAATTTGGAGTGTTGATTATGACCAAACATGCAAATCCTCTTCAAATTTCAAGTCAATCGGATGAAAATTGTCAATTTTAGACATTTGGGCGATGCTGACTTTTTGGTCGATGGTGACCTCAAAAATAATTGGTGTTTGAATTCATTGACCTGATATGCAAATCCTCTTCAAATTTCAAGTCAATCGGGTGAAAATTGAGGATTTTAGAAATACGTCCTAAGTTGTTGACCTTGGCCTATGTTGACCTTTTGGTTTATGTTGACCTCAAATATTTGGCTGGTTGAATTCAGCGATCTGAAATATATATGTTTGGATTTCAAGTATGAAATATGAAATTTTTATTTGAAATATGAAATTTCAAGTCAATTGGATGAAAATTGAGGATTTTAGAAATACCACCCCAGGTGTTGATCTTTGGCCTACGTTGACCTTTTGACCTTTCAACCTCAATAACTTCAGGCTTCTTCCTTATGACAAACTCTACCATGTGGTGAAGTTTCGTGAAGATCGGTTTAAAATTGTGTCCTGTAGGCAACAAACAGACAGGCAGACAGAATGACAAAATCGACCGACCAATATACAGTACTTGAAGAACCTTCAATTTTGCAAGAAACAAACAAACAAACAGAAAGGGCTGAAAACATAACCTCCTTCAGCTTCGGTGGCGGAGGTAATAAGATTTAAAAAAAAACAGTTATTAGGAAAGATTCTTTTTTGCGCATTTCACTTCATTTTACATCTTTATTGAGACTCTTATTACCTCCACCACCGAAGCTGAAGGAGGTTATTTTCACCCCTCTCTGTCTGTTTGTTTGTTTGTTTGTTTGTTTGTCTGTGTACAGGATATCTCAAAACGTTGTGGAGGGATCCGGATGAAATTTTGTGGGCAGGATAGATGTGTGACAAGGACGAACTGATTCGATTTTGGTGAAGATCCGGAACCGGATCCGACGACTTGAATTTTTAAAGTGATTCTTCATCATTGAGATATACGGCCAAAAACGATATATAGCACGATATCCCAAAAAGTTGTGGACGGATTCGGACGAAATTTGGTGGACATGTTGGATGTTTGTCAAGGAAGAAATGTTTCAATTCTGGCGAAGATCTGGATCCGAATCAGAGAATTTTCTAAGTGATTCCTCACCATTAAGAGAGAGGGCTAAACCGATTATATAGCAAGACATAAAAAGTTTTGATTAAAAAGTTGTGTTGGGGATGGATTCGGATGAAACTTGGTGGACAGGTTGGGTGTGTGACGAGGATGAATCATTTTGATTTTGGTTCAGGTTTGGATCCAGGTCCGGCCTATCATGGGATACAAAATATAAAACGTAAACTGTGCAGCCTGGCAGAGGTATGCCCTCTACCTAGTGGTGTTCAGTTTTGCCATGTGTCGTTCTGTGAGTGAATTTTCATATTTTGTCTGTCTGTTTGTCACACGAATTTTGTTCACAGTTTTCAAGCAATCGTTGCGAAATTTTTTTTTTTGTGTATGTAGGTGACCGGCCAAGGTTCCACCCTCCCCATCATCACAAGGCAATTTTCCATGTTTTTGTGTAATGGCAGTCAGCATGGATTTACAAAAGAGAAGTCATGTTTATCAAATCTATTAGAGTTTATGAAGCAGTTTCTGACTGGGGGGATGAGAGAAGTCCAGTGGATGTTATCTATCTCGATTTTCAGAAGGCATTTTATAAGATACCACATAGGAGGTTGTTAGCTAAGATGAGGGCTTGTGGAGTTACTGGTCAATAACCACCTGGATTGGGAACTGGCTTAGTGAGAGGAAGCAAAGAATGGCTGTGAGTGGAAGGATGGCTTGCTGGGAGTATGGATGCACTGAGTTACCTTAGGGGTCAGTACAAGGACCATTATTACTTGTACTGTCCTCCCTACGTGTAGCTGTATGTATTTAGACAGCTATCCAAATTCCGTTCAATAACGACATGGGAGTCGTCAGGGAATAGCCTAATAGCTCCAGTGTTTTATTGAAGTCACACAGGCATGAAATCAATGAATAAGGAATGAAACTAAAAAACATACAAATACAGCACACTTACTAACAAAGCTCTTCACATTCATTGCAACGATTAGCTAGCTATTGTGTATAGACTGTGGCTGCTGGTTGCATCATTTTCTGGGACCTTTGCTGGAGGACTATGTCCAATGGGGATCGTTATATTGTTACGGTTGTGGGGGTAGATGAAGGAATTTCATGGTAAAGTTAGGATTGTATGGAGTTGCTTGGTCCGTGAACGTGTAGGAGACATCTCGATGTAAATTAAGTCGGGATTCTGTGAGCTTAAGTGTTACTTGTCACCACACGGGTGGTGAGGCTGTGTTAATTAGATAGGGATTAAGGCCAATTTCCCCCAGCATATAATTGCCCCCTGTGACCTCTTCCTCCGTTTTTGCATTTATAAGCCAGCAATAAAATAATTATGTTTTTATAACAACAACAACAACAACCATAATAACAATGCTGCACATCCAAGCAGGCAAGAAAGCCCCACCTCCAGGGGTGACACTCACAAAGTCACGCCCCGAGGCTTATGATTAATAGGTGTGATGTGAGAGGGCCGGTAGAAGAAGAGTGATGATCGAAGAGCAGGGAGTAGTGAGAGGACACGGTTGATGAGAAACGTGGCTGGGACAGAGGATCTTGCTTTGCTCTCCTCTCGGCACGCCAAAATGGCTGAGCAATTCTCATGTCATGCTGTAAATTTGCTTGCATGCTGGGCAAGACGCTAGTCATTGACTGTTCAGCTGAACCGTGAAGTGTGTATGTTTCTGAGGAGTGAAGCAGAGTGTGACTCGTGGCCTAATCACTGGGCCTCAGAGATCGTCTCGTCGTGTGGTCGAGGAAGGTGGACGATCGTTGTGAGCGAACCTCGTGTAAGAGAGGAAGATTCGGCATATTCGTTCATGAGAAGAAGTCACAAAGCGGTTGGTGAGCCCTGGTGTTGAATACCGCCTCAAGAATCACCTCATTACATGTACGTTTCCTGCCCAGAGAGCGGCTCAGTACCATTTTGGGTGCATCTTCCCACACGGGACGAAGCGGCTCAATTGCAAAGTTCAATAGAGACCATCGCTGGACAAAGCTAAGTGCCAGAATAGAGGGAGGATTTGCTTTTCCTTTGTTTTCCCCTTGTCTGTATTAAAGTCCGTGTGGAGGCGCCTCGACTTTAGACTTTAATTGACCTCACGTTTTATTCTTACATTTTGAATTATTACCCTTGTAAATATTTGTTCAATTTTCATTTAGTCCCCGTGTTTATTTAAGTTGCTGTTATCCGTGTATCTGTCGTGGGTTCGAGTATAAACCCCTTGTGTTGAGCATCCACCTGCTCCGGTCTGTGCCGCCCTTGCCCCTTCCCGCACGCTCATAATCTCTGAAGATCACGTGTTAGCCTCAAAGGAAAAACCGCTCGGTGATCTGGCTTGGTTGGTGTTAACCGCCCATCCAAGACAATTGGGTTCGGGGGGATTAAACCTCACCGATATATGTATATGTATATATGTATATAGACACACACGACAATGGCCCAAGTATGTGGACACCTGCTTGTCCAACATCTCATTCCAAAATCATGGGCATTAATATGGAGTTGGTCCTCCCTTTGCTGCTATAACAGCCTCCACTCTTTGGGAAGGGATTTTTCCACCAGATGGCTGAAATATTTCTGCGGGGATTTGCTTCCATTCAGCCACAAGAGCATTAGTGAGGTCGGTCGGGCACTGATGTTGGGCGATTAGGTCTGGATCGCAGTCGGCGTTCCAATTCATCCCATAGGTGTTCGATGGGGTTGAGGTAATGGCTCTGTGCAGCTTTCACACCGATCTCGACAAACCATTTCTGTATGGACCTCGCTTTGTGCATGGGGGAATTGTCATGCTGAAACAGGAAAGGACCTTCCCCAAACTGTTGCCACAATGATGGAAGCACAGAATCATATATAATGTCATTGTATGCTGTAGCATTAAGATTTTCCTTCACTGGAACTAAGGGGCCTAGCCCGAACCATGAAAAACAGCCCCAAACCATGATTCCTCCTCCACACAAACTTTACAGTTGGCATTATGCATTCGGGCAGGTTCGTGCTCCTGGCATCCACCAATCCAGATTCATCCGTCGGACTGCAGATGGTGAAGTGTGATTCATCACTCCAAGAGAACGCGTTTCCACTGCTCCAGAGTCCAATGGCAGTGGATTTACACCACTCCAGCCAACGCTTGCATTGCGCATGGTGATCTTAGGCTTGTGTGCGCTGCTCGGCCATGGAAACCCATTTAATGAAGTTCACGACGAACAGTGCTTGTGCTGACGTCTGTAATCCAGTTTAGTTGGAACTCGGTAATGAGTGTTGCAACTGATGACAGACGATTTTCCCATGCAACGCACTTCGGCACTCGGCAGGCCCATTCTGTGAGCTTGTGTGGCTTACCATTTCATGGATGAGCTGTTGTTGTTCCGAGACGTTTCCACTTCACAATAACTGCACTTACAGTTGACTGTAGCAGCTCTAGCAGGGCAGAAATTTGATGAACTGAGTTGTTGTAAAGGTGGCATCCTATGATGGTGCCACGTTGAAAGTCACTGAGCTCTTCAGTTCAGCCCATTCTACCACCAATGTTTGTCTATGGAGATTGCATGGCTGTGTACTTGATTTTATACACCTGTCAGCAATGAGTGTGGCTGTAATAGCCGAATCCACTTATTAGAAGCGGTGGCCATATAATTTATATGTACAGTGCTGATAGAAAGTCCACACCCCCTTTCAAAATTTTCACTTTTTGTTGTCTTATAGCCTGGAATTAAATTGCATTAAATCACACTTTTTCCACCTTTATTTACACATCGTAACCCACAACTTCCAAATGAAAGACAAATTCTAGAAATTTCAGAAAATTAATTAAAGATACAAAATTAGAATATCTTGGTTGTATAAGTGTCCCCCACCCTGAGTTAATACTTGATGGAAGCACCTTTGACATCAATTACAGCTGTGAGTCTGTTCGGATAGGTCTCTACCAACTTTGCACACCATGATTGAGCAATATTTGCCCATTCTTCTGTACAAAACTGTTCAAGTTCAGTCAAGTTGTGTGGAGAGCGTTGATGAACAGCAATATTCAGTTCATGCTACAGATTTTCAATAATTGGATTTAGGTCAGGGCTCTGACTGGGCCACTCAAGGATATTTTTCTTTTTGCTCCTTAGCCACTCCAGTGTAGCTGTGGCTGTGTGTTTCGGGTCATTGTCATGCTGACAGGTGAACTTCCGTCCCAATTTCAGCTTTCTTGCAGAGGGCAGCAGGTTATCCTCCAGGATTTTTCTGTATTTTGCTCCATTCATTTTTCCTTCTATCCTGACAAGTGCCCCAGTTCCTGCTGATGAGAAACAGCCCCATAACATGATGCTGTCACCACCATGCCGCACAGTAGGGATGGTGTTCTTTGGGTGA
>CM068952.1:64442787-64458264 GCA_035128595.1 Eptatretus atami
TGTGCACAATGCATTTGTACGTACTTTATACTGCCCGCGACATCTCTAGTCAATCCACTCTGTGCGAGTTTCCGCAGATGACGTGAAGGCTGCGGTTCGCTGAAGTCAACTTTTTTAAGGAGCGGGGCATAGCAAGTTGTGAAAAGCACCAGAAATGTTCGAAAATTATTGTCTAATTATCCCATTTTTGATAAAAAAAAAAAAACGGGTGATTTCTTCACTAATATATAAATTAATATATAAATAGTTAATATATAAATAACCAGAAAGTTTTGAGTGTCATGGGACCTTTAAGCTCACAGTTTCCCTTCTTAATTACATCGAGATGTCTCCTGCACATCCACGGACCAAACAACTCTATTCAATCCTAACATTCCTCGTATATTCCTCCATCTACCCCCACAACCTTAACAGTATTATGATTGGTGTAAATCATGACAACACAGCAAATCTGTGATGTCAATCTCTGTGACAAGATGTGGAGAGGCAAGCGTAGCGAGCCGTTCCACACCAGTACTGCATATAAAAACGAAAAACCGTCAGTCCATCCGTGAAGCCGTGTGACTATATGTCTATTAATTATGTACTGTTTGAACGTCAGCTGCACCCTGATTTCACACACGTATGTCTTTTGATTACGTACTATTTAAATGTACTTTCGACCCTTTAGACTGCTGAGACACCTTCGACATTGAAGACCCTTTAAGACCCCTAACACCCGAAAGACCCTGAGGACCCAAAATGCTCCATGGACCCTGGAGACCTTTAAAACCCTGAAGACCCTGAGGACCTCAAAGACCCAAACGATCCTGAAGACCCTGAGGACCAAAAATATCCTGAAGACCCAGATGACCCAAAAGTCCCTGAGAACCTAAAAGAGCCAGTAGACCTTAAATACCCTTCAGACCCACAAGACCCCAAAGACCCAAATGTCCTGCAGGACCTAAAATATCATGAAGGCCTAAAAGACCCAGATGACCCAAAGGTCCCCAAGCATGCAAAAGTTCTAGATGACCCAAAAGACCTATAAGACCAAGATGACCCAAAAAACCCCAAGGACCCAAAAGACCGACAAGACTCCTTTTACCTTTAAGACCCTTTTAACACTTTAGACACCTTTAGATCCCTTTACCCTTTGGACCTTTTATACTCTTTTGACCCAGAGAATGTTTAGACCTTCACACTACTGAAGTCCTTTTGGACCCATCATACCTTCAGAGAGATTAGACAGCTTAGACCCTTGATCATTTTGAGCTTTAGACCACTTGGACTTGTATATATATATATAATAATAATATATATATATATATATATATATATATATATATATATATATATATATATATATTATAGTTGAAAGTGTCTGTCTGTGTGTCTGTGTGTGTGTTTTACTGTGACCTATGCACGCGAAAGTACTGGACTGATCCTCACCAAATTTCACATGCTAACAGAACATGACCCGGGAGTGTCCCGATGTAAAAGAATTGTACTTCCGACTTGCGGTTTCCGAATTATGACGTCATCACCTGATTGCGTAACGTTAATTTTTCAAGTTCAGCCGATTGACATGGGGCCAACGCCATTTGCAATAGAATGAAAAAATAATGCTACAGTCAATTGAAGCAAATGACTTCCGACTTCCCGGTTTCCGAATTATGACGTCATCACCTGATTGCGTAACGTTAATTTTTCAAGTTCAGCCGATTGACATGGGACCAACGGAATTTGCTAGAGAATGAGAATTAATTAAGTCGCAAATTATGACATGAAACCAGCCTCACATTGTTGAGGCATTATGGTTTTTTATCTGATGCGGCAATAAATCTTAACATTTTTGAACTCAAGTCTTCTGCATATAAAACATGGCGGGGAAAATATAACATTATAGTGGTGATGAAAAATAATAATAATGGTGCAGCCTCTACAATTATACAATTAACTGTGACATATACTCCTTCAGACCCGCCGTCATCCACGGGATTCCTGTGCGGAGCACGGGTATCCCTGCTAGTATATGTATATATGTATATATATATATATATTATATATATAATATATATATATATATATATTATATATATAAACGCCATTGTTTGTCTGTCTCTCTCTGCTTTGTTCCTTATGCATGGCACATCTTTTAAGTTACAAACTCCAAAGTTGAGGTAGAAATAACAATTTTGTGCGTGTGTGTGGTGTGTGTGTGTGGGGGGGGGGGGGGTGACATAGGCTGTGGGGCTGGAGGGGGGCGGGGAGGGGGGGTAAATTATCGATGTAAATGTGTACCGTGTAGCGCCATCTGGTGGTGGTAGAGGGTATTACCATTTCCTTTTTCACCTGGGCAACGCTGAGGGTAAGGCACTCTATTCACACTGGTAAATTTGCCTCCTTCCCTCCCCCCCCCAACGGAGGGTCCTGTCAACGCATTTCTAGCAGGAAGGGACATCAGGACGAACAGGGGGACAAAGGGTGGGGAGCAGGTTGTGGGGAGGGGATGAGGGAGGGGCTAAAGCACTCTATGCATGTGTAAATTTGGCAAACAGGATGCCTAATTGGTCCAACAGCAGCTCTGCTAATATGTATATGTATATATATATATATATATATATATAATATATATATATATATATATATACATACACACATTTATATTTTATTTATTACTAACCACCATGCTCTTCGAGCCAAGAAATGCTGCTTGAAGCAATCAGGAAAAGTAAACCTTTACTGTTTCAAACTTCCCCTGGTTCTTCTGCAGTTGACATTACCCTGCCTGTAAAACACCAGGATGGCAGTTTATAGCTGGACCGAGATCAAACACAAGTATGTGCGACTTGTGAATGTCAACTGTCGAAGAACCGGGTCTGGATTTTGTCAGTTCGTGCTGTATGATCCCAACACAGCAATAACCGACAAAATCCATGCAATCAATAACTGGCAGCTGAATGTGTCAGTGATAAAAAATTTTGCCCATCGAATCCAAGTGTGCCTGAAGCTTTGAGGTGGACATCTGGAGCATGTGCTCTAACCTCAATCAAATCAATGACATTAAATAAATCCATCTGGAACTTTCCATCGTGATCATACATCAGGTGAACAAATGTGAAACAAAGAACATGTCATTTTAAATCATAAATAAAGAGTGTTTTATTAAATGGTATGGGTACCGTTTTTATTTTTGGGCACTATAAACAGCAAGTGTATTCCTTTTTCCCTGTAATCATTACTTTGCTCTTTTTGACATCTATTTTGACACCGTTTGTTACAGAAGCTCTCTTCTACTCATGTTAAATCTGTCAATTGTTCTCCTTGATCCCACAATCAAGTCAATGTCATCCACACATCTGAACCTTCACAATCTTTCTTATAGCAATGCATAAAGTACATTAAAAATTATTTGGCATCTCCCATATTTTTAAAGTAGCATGACGTCTGTTTTTCCTGGAACCTTTGGACACTAAAACTCTCATCGTTATTGAAATCTCCCACGATGAGGCCGAAGCACAGGGTGTTGCTCCAACATCACAAGCAGTCTCATCCCTTCCTCTCATCTTTTCCTGTTCGTTCATTACCTTGCTTGCTGTTTCCATATGTGGCCCAGGTGCCCCACTGTCAGTACATTGGATTTTTTTATCCATTGTGTCCGACTCTTCCATGAGCCTAGATCTGGAATAAAAAAAACATAATTGAAGAGATATGGTGAGAGTATACATCCTTGTTGTGTGCAAACTGGAGAGTATAGAGGTAATTTGAAACCAGTTGCTGAATGTGTATTCAGCAATCTATTGCAGGCACAAGAGAGACAAATAAAGGACGATCTCATTCACGCGGTAAGCGACCCATCGCGCCCGGTTTTTCGACACCTACGGCTCAAAGCTCACACCCACGACCTGAATACATAGATGATCGGTAGGTCTAACAGTCACTGGATGGATCGAATAAAATCAAAATGTAATGGTAACCGGTACTCACCACGACTCATCCAGTCGATCTGATCCTGACTGATCCACGTCAGTTACGGTGTTAGTCCGATCGCCGTCTTGTGGGAGAAGCATGAATAAACCTGGGTCAATTCCGCATGATGACTCCGTTCTGTGTCTTGCGAATCGTCGGCAAAGGAAGTATCCATTACTTCATGCAACAGGATTAACTTTTCGGTTCGCGAGATGCATGTAGACTAGCACTATGCTTCGGCAACTACATGATATATGCCTAGGCCCTACTATATACGCGGCGAATGCTACGGCGAATTGACGATTTACGAGTCAGACCGGAAACCGGAAGTGGAAAACGAAACCGACATGTCAAGTATTTGTATGCTGATCTGGCACCCGACTCCTCAAGGGAGTCGGGTGCCAGATCATTTGTGTGCTTTGGACGTGATTTTCACTGATTTATAGTTTTACAATCACTCAAACATGTTTTACACACACAGTAGACTGCTCCCTGGCGGGGAGAAGAGAAAATTTAGCTGAAAACAATTCTTTTCATCGTTTATTTCAATTTCGGTTTCCACTTCGGTTTCCGGTCTGACTCGTAAATCGTCTTTGGTTCCGACTACATCCCTGGATGACCTATTGGTCGCCTTGTGGTGATTCCATGACGTCACTTTGACTGACCAATCGCAGACACAGTAGTCTAAAAACAGACGAAGAAAACTCGTCGTATGACCGAATTCAACCGAGTACTTCAGGTCGCCTGCAGGCGACCTAATGAGGGACCTGGTACTACCATTCTGAGTTGGTTTTAGCCGTTCCGTTGTTCGGTTGAGCTAGCGCAACCAAAGGAAACCCAAACTAGGGAGCGTCTGTCCTGGGGGCCCAGCGATCAAGTTGTCTGTCAGTGCTCCTTTTTGTACTCAGGGGACCTGGTACTACCATTCTCGCGTTGGTTTTAGCGTTTCGCTGTTGGTTGAGCTAGCGCAAACAAGGAACCCGAATAGGGAGCGTCTGTCCTGGGGGGCCCAGCGCAAAGTTGTCTGACAGTGCTCCTTTTGTACTCAGGGGACCCCTTACTAGCATTCTGCGTTGGTTTTAGCCGTTCCGCTGTTCGGTTGAGCTAGCGTGATTTTGCGGCATCTAATTGTGTCTGTCACCGTATTCCAGCGGCAAAATCGTCCTGTCATTGTTATACCGTGTTACAAGCTATACAAATAATATCAGAAACCTACTTGGGGCCGTTCCGCTGCCAGGTTGAGCTAGCGCCGATTATGCGATACGGATATTGACCACAGAATGTCAACCCAGCAGCAGTGACCTGGCAGACGCAGAGTTCTGAGGTGAGAATATCATCTGGCATCTTACCATGAGGATGGCAATTGTTCCCCTCTTCGTTGAGCTAAGCCCCGCAGGCTCCCGTCTACAAGCACGCCACACACAGATAATAATTTGCATATGGCCAAATTGCAGTTTGAATCACGTGCCCCAATCCAACTGACACACCGCTTCAACCTTCACCACACTCTATCCACATATGCTACAACATCACACAACATCAAGATGCCTTGATTATAACTCCCCTTCATTATAACGTTTCCCAAGCTCACTGTACATTCACCATTGCTCGACAACTAGGCCACCCCGACCACAGCAAACCGCCATGCTACCTCGACCATCACCTCAACCACAATCACCACAGATGCCCGCCGCTGCTTTTCGAGTGTGGGAGTAATGGATGCAATGTGCAAACCACAATCAAAATGTGCAAACCACAACCACACAAAATGTGCAAACCACAATGGGTGCAAACCACAATCACCGACACCAGGTGCTTAGGACCTGCATTCAGACGGCTGTAACTTGAAGTGTGAATGTGCACCAATCCCATGTAACACCACATGGAAGCTCCAGCGCTCCATTTGCTTGTGGTCCTCATTGGGTGCCCGGACACATTAGGCTCGGAAAGCGCAGCTGAAGACGCTGGTGCCACAGTTGAGTCCAGAGTCCTCATGTGGGTCGTCTGGAGGTCAATGACAGCTTTTTCGTGGCTGTGGTCTCGCGTGGGCAGTGCCGGCACTGCAGTAATCATGTGTGCACCAATGGGGGCTCGTAAATCTCAGACACTCCACCTCCGACCATTTTGATCCACATCCAGACTCCACCCCTGGCCAGGAAGTATTTAAGCGATGCGTTCCATACAACGACAGGTTCCTTTTCTTTGGCTTGATTGGCAGTACGTGGAGTGAGAGGAACGGAGCTTGTGAATCGAAGCGGGTGGAACAGAGTTCGTGAACGGAGCGCTTGGCGAGCGAGTGATAGAGACGCTGTACCGGCACACTCAATTAGGCCAAGCAATAAGTATGTACAGATGATCCTCACCTCACACATAAGTAAGCTCTTCTTACACGTTCTGTCCCCATTTTCCTTCTTATCTACTGCAGATGTGCAAAGGGCAATCGGCAAGGGCAAGTCCAAACAACCATACTTTTCAGAGCTACTGACTGACACGCACCTCTTTCCAATTTCCCTCTCGCACCTCATATACACCTCACCTGCATCTCACCCACACCCTCCTGCACCTCCTCAAATGCACACCGCAGACACCACCAGTATTCCACCTCTTTTACCTCTCCTCAGTGTTTGGGCAGCACAGGTTCATCAACCCGCTTGGTGAGCAAAGAGGTCGAAACCACCTCGTCCTTTTTCTTATCTTTCTCCCTGATCTACCCTTCATCGGAATGACTCTGATGGCACCTGTTTTATCATAAGTAAGATTGTGTAAGTATTAGTATCAGGTTAGCTCTGCACTGTGTCTCTTTGCTTATAACCGTGTGTCTTTTGCCGCACCAACACCAATCTTGCACATCCCTGCTGTACAAATCCTTCTTGTAAATAAACCCTTTGTCTTGACTGTGCCACAACTTACCTCGCGCTGTCTTTTAATAAATGCTGCTGTTGTATTCAACCAGCTTGTAGCATCCTTTCTCCATTGATACAGCTAGTCTGCATGTTTTTTGAGCCGAAAAGTTTTACCTCACGTGATTTGCTCTTGTTAGCCAGCGTACACTCACTGTATCGCTCGGCAGTAATCAAATGTGCGCTGAGGGCACGAAACTCGGTTAATTTAGTCACTTCCTCCGGTAAACGGAGTTTATCCAGATAACTCCGTCGGAGTTGGCGAGGTTAATTGACGTTGTGCTTTGCTTGGGCCGCGGACTTTTCCATGACATGTCGGCCTACAGGACCGCGCTTGAGCGGAACCCGAGCGCTTCCCGTCGTGACGAATCTCGAACCCCAGGTCTGCAGCAATAGCATTCATTAATTTCTTACGAATTATATATCCTTTATTGAAAAATAAAATAACGTTGGTGTTTCTTGGACTTTTGCGAATACTTAATTTGTAAAACCATTTTAACGCTCCCATCCTATCCTGTCAGTTATTCTTCTTTATTCTTGTAACTTGTATCATATAAAATATGTAACTTTCCCGCGTCAAGTTACATATCTTGTAAATTATGTAATTTCCTCCACCTCAATATTTAAAAGGAGGATTCGGCATATTCTGATTCTGATGTACTCTACTCTGCTACAGAGCATCGGTGCTGCCGAAGCAGTTTCTTGGCAAGGGTTATACTGGGTGGTTTGCCATCGCATCCACAGCAGTAGTTAGGGCAGGAATTTTTGAATTCGGTCAGGATGCCGGCAATAGCTCGCCTACTCTTCGCAAAAGACACGATGGGATCTTTAGCGTCCACCAACTAATGCCGGCAGACAGGACGCCCAGTCTAAGATCCATTCAAGGGATGGCCTGTGAAACACCAGGATTACAGTTTGGGCTGGGTCGAGATTCGAAAATTCAAATACAGACGAGACAGCTTCTAGACAAGTGTGCATACCTATATGCCATCCTGCCAGCCAATTCAACATCGAGCAACTCTTAAATCCTTGGTTTTGACGCATTAAATCCAAGTATCGTAACTAAATTTTACAGTTTCTTTTAGAAAAGAGGCATTTTACCATTTCTTTATCCTTTTCTCCTTCTGACGTTTGCTTGGAGAAATAATTTTGCTGACAGCAACAAAGCAGTCAACTTTTAATGCCACAGATAATTAATATAATAATAATGATTAAATAAATAATAGTCCTTATTGTCATCATCAAAGCCAACATTACTGTTGGATTAGTAAATAACATTCACGCATTCATACAAACAATAATATTAAAGAAATGACCATCTATTGCATTGCACATCACATAGTTCGTAAAAAAACATCGTGTCATATATACCCAATTATTGTGTTACGGAGGCCAATGCTGAGAGTAGTAATGAAACTCATTATAA
This sequence comes from Eptatretus atami, assembly GCA_035128595.1. NCBI lineage: Eukaryota > Metazoa > Chordata > Myxini > Myxiniformes > Myxinidae > Eptatretus > Eptatretus atami. Next base: position 64,451,065 of record CM068952.1, read on the forward strand.
CACACCAATGGTGCCTGTTTCTTTGACTTTTATTTGTTTCATAACACAATGCATAACTAGTTTTTATTGTCAATTATTGTTAAACAACAACAAGGAACTCTTGACCAGCAGCACTTTGTGTGCAATTATTTTGTTGTATAATGATGTGCATAGACCGGTAACCTGATGAGCCAATAACATTACCTAGGAATGAAAGAATGTCTGAAATAACATCATTTTGCATGCAAAGGAGAATTCTTTCTATTACCTCTTTAAAACCGCGCAGTATGCTACGAGAGCTATAAATATGGCTCTTTTCCTTCTCAAGAGAGTATAAGGGATACAAATTCAAACTTTCATTGCGATTTCCTATCTGTTAGAGGAAATCTTGTCTCATATTGACCCCTTTGCACTTCAAATCTTACACATCAATATCCAGATGAAATACAACATTCTATATGTAAAAGGTATTAGAGTCCCAGTGGAAGAATCATCCCTGAAATAGGAATTAACATAAGGCATTATCGTGAACATTTTGCTAAAATTTGCATCACTTCTCTGATTGAATGCAAATAGGCTACCAAATGCGGTGGTAGGTACGAAAAGTTTCCCCAATTCAGCACCGACCCACCCACCTTCCCACAATTAAAAAGCATCACATATTTCACTTTCCCAAAACATAAACCCCAATCTTGCTCACTCACTCTCACCAACATCTTTGTAGAATGGATTCTCCATGCTATTAGCCACCATTATTTTCCCCACCCTCTCCTCCCTTCCCTACCCCTCCCCACCAGCCCCATCCACAACAGCTCGACTTCCTCCACAGTCCTGTTGTTTGTATTTTTTTCTCAGCACCGTATTGACGGTCCTCACCACCATTTCAAAACAAACACTCAATTAGACTTTGCTGTTTCAAACAGCATCGTGCCTCCAACATGGCTGAACAAGGCCTCAGGCTTTTTGATCCAGATGTACTCCACCTGGTGCATCCTCACTTAATTCGACACTGTGCTCCTTGCCAGATTGCTTACTGCCAGCTTTTCAAAGTTGCACCTGACTCGGCTTCATTTTCGCCAGCGTGATTACTCTGCCCAGGATCTTGTGAGGCTGACTCAACAGTCGTCGGGTCGATTTGATACTCTCAGTGCCAACGACATCTCCCTCACGCACCTTCTTGACCGTGAACTTGAATGGTGGAACCTTGAATGTTGATGACTCTTCATGTGGTGATGAAGCATCAGATGTTGCTGCTCCAACCTGCTGCTTGTTTGTGTTCTGGTGTCAGGTCTTCTTGATGCGCTCTCTTTTTTCAGTTGGCACAATTCGCTTCCTAGCTTGTCCAGCTTTTCTACCTGCTTTTCAAGAGCTTGCCGAGAAAAGTTTTCTTGAAGCTTTCCATCCGTCGTGGCTTTTGATCTCCAGCCGTTGCACCTCCTTCAGCCTTGGTCTCACTGGATGCAGCTGCGGCAGGTGCCTTACTTTCTATCACATCTTCAGAAGCACTGTGAGATGTCTTTCCTTCACCAACTTCAACACTAGCCTCTTCTACCCCTTCCTGCTTGTCTGATCCTGTTTTGCGAGCAGCAGTACAAATGAGTGACGGATTTTATCCCTGCGCTCTGGAGACACGATCTGATTTACCCGCTTCTCAATGTTCTCCTTGGTGAAGGCCCGTCGAAAACTCTCAACACGCTTCTTGCCTGTGCGCTTGAATCGATCTGCCTTGCTCTCAACATCCTCAATCATCTCCACATCCTCATCTGATGACAAGTTCAGTCCCTCAGCCTCGTCTACGCGAAGTGCATCTTCCGATGCTGCATGCACCACAGCATCTCCTGTCGTTGGCGATTCAACTTTGGATCTCTTCCGTGTAGTTACTGTAGCTAGTGGGTATCCAAGGCTTCCTTTGAGAATGTAAACAGAAAAATGGAAGAAAGGAGAGAGAGGGATTAATGATGATCGGCAACACATTTGATAGATCAAATGAAATCATTGTAGTATTTCTGTGGCAGCTACTTTCTGATTTATGTCCAAATGAGAAAAACTACTTTTAAAGATAGCAATATTTAGTAGCACAGTCTTTGACAGTGAACACCCATATAAAAGTGATATCTGAATTGTGCATTGAAATATGTAATTCACTCAATTAACATAGCCATTTCATCAGCACCTCACAAAAATGATCGAACAAATAACATTCATGATTTTGGTTTTTTTGTTAACATTGTCCTGTCTCATACATTAAGTCGTTGGCCCGTCCGCTCCATGATACAAGGTACAACAACGATACGACGTTTAAGCACCTTTTCCTACCATTCATTACCCCATCTGCAGAAGGATAATATACTGTATATGACCTGCTGTATATGACATAGGCAACATACAAACACGAAGAAACAAAGTCATTACCCCGTGTTTGAAGCGAAAAGTGGCATGAAGCAATTGGTTCACTTGTCTGTCTGTCTGTCCACAAACGTCAGTTTATGATCGAGGACCAATTCAATTTAAATTTGAATGTTATATTTTGAACATGAATCGGCCACGAAGCTGCAGTTTGGCAGTACTTTGGCTCTGAATTCATTCCGATCGTGCATGCGCAGAGAGGAGTGCTCTAAAAAAATTTTTTAAGTCTGTCTGCCTGTTTGCAGTCGACCAAAATTTAAAATATTCTAAAAAGAACTTACCGTTTTAAAGGATTGTCATACAGGACACAAAGAACAGGTACGAAAAACGAATGTAACGTGTTAAATAAGGTGGTGGAAAAACTTCCAAAAATTTGTTTTTTCTACAATCTTTAATTCTTTATTTTACTTCAATTGAATTATATACTTGAACACATTAGAACACAAATCGCCTTTCTGGCACTTTCAAAAACTTTTCGTTTAGCAGTACTTGCACAAAATATACGGCATTTAACATCATCTCGACCAATCAAATTTCCCGCTCGCAGACCCTGCCACTCGCAGTCATTTTTTTTCTCAAGACTGCAAGGGTAAGCAGACCATCAATTTTGAGGATCTCGATTGCACTCCATTGCTGTCCTCATTTTGAATTTGGGGCACGACGGATTGCTCTCCTCTGAATACTTGTCATTGTCATGGAAATCTAGGCAGAATTCGGCCAAATTGCCAAAACTTCATGGAATCTACCAAACACGAATAAACCTAACATCACCATACGTGGCAAGTTAGAGGCGACAAAAAATGGTTGGTAGGATCCAAAGGGGGTTTTATTTTTATTTATTATTTATTAAATTGGTTGAACTCGGAAGTGAAGGATACTGCACATGGAATCCTTTCGGTGAGGAAAACTCATGACATCACACAGCCAATTGATTCGAGTGATACTTGCTACAGGTTGCTCTCGGTCTGTCAGCCTGTGCGTCAATCCTTGCAAAGGAATTGAAGCGAAACATTAACAAGGAATAACAAAGGAAACTCGAGCAGGAGGTAGCAATTTGGCCAATTATACCTGCGCCAAAAACATTGCGATTTTAAAATTGATCGTACTTTCCATCCAATATCTGTTTTGGCGACACTTAAGAAATGTCTGTTGGGTTTCAGAAACAAAAAGGGCCAACCCGTGAATGTTCAATCCATCAATGTGCCCAAACCACAACGAAGTCTCGCCAAATTTGAGGCGCTCGCGAGAACTCGGTCTTGGCCTTAACTTTAGCTCCTGTGGGGTGTGTAGTGAAAAGAGTTTCAAATTTGAACAGACATTTACAGGAGCCCAACAGAGACTTTGGATAATTCAATGATATGGTCTTAGAACTGTGATTGCAAGAATGTACAATACAAATAAGAACATCCGATGCACTTGAGAATTATGTAGAAGCTGTGAGTTTAACACTTTTCAGTTTTTAATGTCCGTGTGGACAATCTGGGAGGCTTCAGTTGATAACTTACTGACATAAATCCTCGTGTTGTGACAAAGTGGCTGATAGTAGATGTCAACATGCACGTTTTACTGCCAATTCGGGAGTCAAAAGGAAACTCCTGTCATCATTTGGAAGAGGGTAAAACACGTGTGCATACTTTACGTAAATTTTGGTCACTTGCTTTCAAATGACGAGTAAGTGCTGAGCATTGTCCAACGACAAAGAATAGTGGTAATTCCACATTCAAAAACCTGGTAATTGACTATCTGTAAAAGGGCAAAGTCTGACAGCGTGGCACAGAGGCAGTGCATTTGCTTCTGACTGAGCTGTCTCGTCTGGGTTCGATTCTCGACCTCATTATGAACTGTCAGATTGGTACCCATAGGTAGACGTTGTATCAACGAGCGTGCCATCCCTCGGATGGACGTTAATCTGGGGACCAATCTGTTCACATTGATTGCTTGTTGCATGTTCTCGCTGTTAAAGATCTCTCGGTGTCTTTGACGATGAGTATGCGAGTTATCAATGGCATGCTGACCAAATTACAAATTCCTGTCCTAACTTGGCCGGAGAGGAGATGGGCAACACCGTTATATTTTGCCCATGGAAACGCTGGCATGCCACCCCACGATCTGTGAGGTCATGGTATAAATGTTGATGATGATCAGTGGCAATAAAAAAAAAAACGTTGTCTTACGAATTTGGCACAAAGTGGCTTTCGAAAACTATGAGTGACAGCTGCTTCTTTGGAGCGAGCTGCAAGTATTGCTGGAGTTTCTTCTGGAAAGCTGAAATTTGGTCCTGGTTGATGCCAGAAAGGAGAGGATGGTTTATGTGCTGGCTTATTTTTCACAGGACAAAACTGTATACCGTCTTCATTACAGTTCTAATACATTTTGGGATTTTGGGTTTCATGAAAGTTTGCACCTAAATGTAAATTGAGACAAATTGAACAATTTTCCAAACTAGGATCCACATTTATTTTAAGAGTCTGTTATTTAAATTTGGGGCTGGCAGGGTGGCTTGGAGCTCTCCGCCCATTCAGCCTCAGCGCTCAGCTGTCTATCTTGGATTCACATCCCGACCAGCTATAAACTGTCCACCCTGGTGCTTCACAGGCAGAGTGGATTTCATCAAATGTGTGCAGTCCCTCGAACGGACATTAAACCGGGCGTCCTGCCGAACTACTGTGCTGGGAAGGCAATGGCAAAGCACCCGGTTTAACCATGCAAAGAAACTGCAGAGTTGAGGGATGCTCCAACATTGTATCACGAGTCTGGTTCCTAATGACTATGAAGCATGTCTTTCATACTAAAATACAGTGCTCCAAGTTGGTGAATTTTTACCAGTTTCTGACAATCGACGCATCGAGATCAAATTTTCTGATATTTAACCAAACAATGTCACCGAACCAAGTGACATGATATATTGGACCCATGATGCAACACTTCATCGACACATTGCATTGGACTGTCCGAGCTATGCAGTTAAAGGTTACTAAGATCTATTGACCTTTATCGACATAGCTTTGTTAACTTCGAAAAGACTGTCGTATAACAGTCAGACATTGCTTAAATTAGTTTGTGCTGCTTTGCAACACAGATGTCTCTCCTTTGAATGCCAAACTACCCACATGCACATATTCAATATCAAACTTAGGGATAAGTTTACTCTGATACCGATTCGCTCATTCCTGTGTGAGCTTTTGCAATGCTGTCCACCCAAAAAAGAGCTTTCTCGATCTCTCGTTATACAGCGTCTGACTGCCGGTATGCATCGTTGCAGGAGCACATACATGCTGCTGATGCAGTGCCCCCTCTGATTTCGATTGTTTAGGATCGACAGCGGTAGGCCACCGACTCTTCGTCGAAAGACACCGTGAATCTTTGACGTCCACCGGCTAATGCCGGCAGACGGGACACTCAGTCTTAACGTCCATCCGAGTGGCGGTTACACACGATGATTTTTTCCTGCGCGCGAATAAATCCAAAGCAGTCAGCTCGAAGGTAAGTGTGCTACACTCTAACCCCATCCCACATCAGGACCAAATAGCTATCATACACCAATGTACATTTTCAGCACACTCGTATATTGATCATTCTTATGGCATGAGACATAATTTCAAAAACTATGTCGTTGTGGAAAAAACATTTAAGGAAAAATGAGCAAACATTGGTGTTGCAGAGAGCGTGGTATAAAAATTGCTCGTGTGCCTTTTTGGTTGCGTTTTTGGAAACCACTTTCACGCGCCTCCAACTCCTGTCGTCCCGGCCTAGAGCGCCGAGACAGCAGATTTCATGCGGCAGTCTCGGTTCTCGCGTTATATATAGCTCGTCGGTGCTTAAACACATGCTACCGTCCGCACGGTCTGATGGTTTGTGTTCGACTTGCCATGATAGTTCCTTGGTGGCAGAGTAGTAGAGGGACAACAAGGCCGCATTTCGGATTTTGGAGCGCACGATGATTTAATGGTGTCCTTTAACCCTCAAAAGTCTCGGATCATTTTGTCCTGGCTGGGGATGGCCCATGGAGGTACAATGTTGCCATCATGACCCCGGTGTTCAAGTGACCCATTGCACATGACCCTTTCGGACGGTGGACCGGAGTCATACCCGGTAGATTCTCTTTAGAAGCGTCACGTTCATGCACAATCTTTCAAAAATCGGGAAGCATTCATGATCATGCAAGACCATCCATCGTGTGATGCGTTATTCTTATTTGGGTCGTTATGACGGATTAACTTGTGGTTAAAGTCGTTTCAGCTGTATACGCAATGGCACCTTGGCACGAAATGTCCGTTTCTTTCCCTAATGTAATCTTACCAAAATACATGACGGTCCCCTATTCGTGTTGTTTCCTGTGAGATACTGCCAAACAAGTGTGAAAAGAGGATATATTGAGATAAAGGTGCTTCTCCTCTACCTGATAGACCAATTATGCGAAAGTTTATTGCGCGTTGAGCAAACTCGCCATGGTGTGCCCTCCAACTTGCCGGATCTCGTCGCGTCTGCTTGTCGATCTGCTGGCTGCACGTCCTTCACTGCTTGGCAATTCACTCTTGCGCGCTTTCCCCTCAAGAACCTGTTGTCACACGTCAATGGCCGTCCTGCCTTGCGCTTTGGGAAGTTCGGCCAGCTCGCTGCTCCGATAACCCCCGTACCGAGGGGTCTCTCCCCCATCTCGGCCCTGCTGACGGTTCCTTCTTCCTCCTCCTCCAACGGTGCCTGCGCTGCCGAGGGGGGGAGACCTTTCCTCACGAGAAGAAAGATATCGTCGCATCGAACGAGGAACCTCCCTTCTCGCGCATCTCTCGAGAAGGCGTCTCGAGCGTGCCTAGT
>CM068952.1:64458289-64487241 GCA_035128595.1 Eptatretus atami
TTACCTTAGGGTCAGTAAAGCACCGATATTACTTGTACTGTCCTTCCCTACGGTAGCCTGTCATTGTATTTAGACACTATCCAAAAATTCCGTTCAATAACGCACATGGGAGTCGTCAGGGAATAGCCTAATAGCTCCAGTGTTTTATTGAAGTCACACAGGCATTAAATCAAATGAATAAGGAATGAAACTAAAAAACATAACAATATCAGCACACTTACTAAACAAAGCTCTCACATTCATTGCAACGATTAGCTAGCTATTTGGTATCTAGACTGTGGCTGCTGGTTGATTCATTTTTCTGGACTCTTGCTGGGACTTATGTCCTATGGCATCGTGTTATATTGTTACGGTTGTGGGGTAGATGAAGGATTCATGGTAAAGTTAGGATTGTATTGGAGTTGCTTGGTCCGTGACAAAAGTGTAGAGGACATCTCGATTTAAATTAAGTCGGGATTCTGTGCAGCTTAAGTGTTACTTTCACCACACGGGTTGGTGAGGCTGTGTTAATTTAGATAGGGATTAAAGCCCAAATTTCCCCCAGATATAATTGCCCCCTGTGGACCTCTGATCCCTTCCGTTTTTGGCATTTATAAGCCAGAATAAAATAATTTAGGTTTTTATAACAACAACAACAACAACAACCATAATAACAATGCTGCCACATCCAAGCAGGCAAGAAAGCCCCACCTCCAAGGCTGACACTCACAAAGTCACGCCGCCGAGGCTTATGATTAATATGGTGTGATGTGAGAGGGCCGGTTAGAAGAAGAGTGATGCATCGAAGAAGCGGGAGTAGTTGAGAGGGACGACGGTTGATTGGAGAAACGTGGCTGGGACAGAGGATCTGCTGCCTTCCTCTCGGCACGGACAAATGGCATCTGAGCATTCTCATGATATGCTGTAAATTTGCCTGGCCATGCTGGCAAGACGTGCATTGAGCTCAAGCTGGACCGTGAAGTGTGTATGTTCTGAGGAGTGGAAGCAGAGTGTGAACTCGCTGCCTAGATCACTGGGCCCAGAGATCGTCTCGTCGTTGTGGTCGAGGAGGTGGACGATCGTTGTGAAGCGAACCTCGTGTAAGAGAGGGAAAAGATCGGCATTATTCGTTCATTGAGAAGAAGCCACAATGCGCGATTGGTGAGCCCTGGTGTTGAATACCGCCTCAAGAATCACCTCATTACATGTTACGTTTCCTGCCCAGAGAGCGGCTTCAGTACCATTTGGGCATCTTCCCACACGGGACGAAGCGGCTCAATTGCAAAGGTTCATAGAGACCATCGCTGGACCAAAGCTAAGCTGCCAGGAATAGAGGAGATTTGCTTTTCCTTTGTTTTCCCTTGTCTGTTATTAAAGTCCGTGTGGAGCGCCTCGCTTTAGACTTTAATTGACCCACGTTTTTATTCTTACATTTGAATTATTTACCCCCTTGTAAAGATTTGATCAATTATTCATTAGTCCCCGTGTTATTTTAAGTTGCCTTGTTATCCGTGTATCTGTCGGAGCGTTCGAGTATAACCCCTGTGTTGAGCACTCCACCTGCTCCGTCTGTGCCGCCCTTGCCCCTCCCTTGCACGCTCAATTAATATCTGAAGATACGTGTTAGCCTTCAAAGAAACCGCCGGTGATTGCTTGGTTGGTGTTAACCGCCCGTCCAAGGACAATGGGTCGGGGGGTGGGGGGGGTGGATTACCTCACCGATATATGTATATGTATATATGTATTATAGGACACGCACGACATGGCCAAAAGTATTGGACAACCTGCTTGTCCCAACATCTCATTTCACAAAATCATGGGCATTCTAATATATGGAGTTGGTCCCCCTTTTGCTTGCTTTAACAGCCTCCACTCTTTCTGGGAAGGATTTCCACAAGATACTGAAATATTTTCTGCGGGGATTTGCTTCCATATCAGCCACAAGAGGCATTTAGTTGAGGTCGGTCGGCACTTGAATGTTGTGCGATATTACGGTCTGGATCGCAGTCGGCTTTCCAATTCATCCATAGGTGTTCGATGGGTTGAGGGTAATGGCTCTGTGGCAGCTTTCACACCGATCTCGACAAACCATTTTGTATGGACCTCGCTTTGTGCATGCAGGGAATTGTCATGCTGAAAACAGGAAAGGACCTTCTCCAAACTTGTTGCCACAATGTATGGAAGCACAGAATCATTATTATAATGTCATTGTATGCCTGTAGTCATTAAGATTTTCTTTCACTGGAACTAAGGGCCTAGCCCGAAACCATGAAAACAAGCGCCCAAACCATGGATTCCTCCTCCACCAAACTTTTACAGTTGGCATTATGCATTCGCGGCAGGTCGTTGTTTCTCCTGGCATCCACCAAATCCAGATTCAATCCGTCGGACTCCAGATTGCGTGAAGGGATCATTCATCCAGAGAACGCGTTTCCCCACTTGCTCCAGAGTCCAATGGCAGTGAGATTTACACCACCCAGCAAGTTGCATTGCGGATGGTTGATCTTAGCTTTGTGTGCAGCTGCTCGGCCATGGAAACCGTATTAATGAAGTTCACGAGCGAACGTGTTGTGCTGACGTTGCTTCCGTTGTTGGAAACTCGGTAATGAGCTGTTGCAACTGATGACAGCGATTTCCATGCCAACGCACTTCGGCACTCGGCGGCCCATGTCTGTAAGCTGGTGTGGCTTACCATTTCATGGATGAGGTGTTGTTGTTCCGAGCACGTTCCACTTCACCAATAACTGCACTTACAGTTGACTGTAGCAGCTCTAGAGGCAGAAATTTGACGAACTGGTTGTTGTTAAAGGTGGCATCCTATGATGTGCCACGTTTGAAAAGTCACTGAGCTCTTTCAGTTCAGCCCATTCTACCACCAATGTTTGGCTATGGAGATTGGCATGGCTGATTACTTGATTTTATACACCTGTCAGGCAATGAGTGTTGGTGAAATAGCCGAATTCCACTTATTAGAAGAGAAGCGGTGGCCATACAATTGTATATGTACAGTGCTGATATAACAGTCCAACACCCCCTTTTTCAAAATTTTCACTTTTTTGTTTGTCTATAGACCTGGAATTTAAATTGCATTAAATCACACTTTTTCCACCTTATTTACACATCGTAACCCACAACTTCCAAGTGAAGACAACATTCTTAGAAATTCAGAAATAATATAAAAATAAAAAATAAATAAAAAATAAAATATATTAATTAAAGATACAAAATTAGAATATCTTGTTGTATAAGATGTCCACACCCTGAGTTAATACTTGATTGGACACCTTTTGACATCAATTACAGCTGTGAGTCTGTTCGGATATGTCTCTTACCAACTTGCACACCATGATTGAGCAATAATTTGCCCATTCTTCTGTACAAACTGTTCAAGTTCAGTGAAGTGTGTGGAGAGCATTGATGAACAACCCCCAAAATTTTAATTCAGTATGCCTACAGATATTTCGATTGGAATTAGGTCAGCCTGACTGGGCCACTCCAAGGATATTTTTCTTTTTGCTCCTTAGCCACTCCAGATGTAGCTTGGCTTTGTTCGGGTCATTGTCATGTGAACAGGTGAACTTCCGTCCCAATTTCAGCTTTCTTTGCAAGAGGCAGCAGGTTTATCCTCACACGATTTTTCTGTATTTTTGCTCCATTTCATTTTTCCTTCTATCCTGACAAGTGCCCCAGTTTCCTGCTGATTGAGAAACAGCCCCCATAACATGATGCTGTCACACCAGTGCCGCCACAGTAGGATGGCTGTTCTTGGTGATGTGCTTTGTTGGGTTTGCGGCCAAAACGTAACATTTTGGCATGAGCCAAAAAGTTCCATTCGGTTCGTTGCAGACCACAAAACGTTTTGCCACATTACTTCGAGAATCTCTGGAGTGTTTTTTGCAAATTCAAATGGGACTCAAGGTGGGCTTGTTCTGATAATGGCTTCCTTCCTGCCACCCTACCATGCAGGCCAAGACCTTGGAGGACCTTGGGATATTGTGTGTCACATGCACACAGTGACCATGTCTTTGCCAAAAAGGCCGCAGCCTCTTCATAGTTGCCATTGGCCTCTGTGAGCCTCTCTGATCAGAGATCAGTGGCCTCTCTTGCTTGGTTCCTCCAGTTTAGGACGCCTTATCTAGCAGGGTCTTGGTTGTACCATACGCCTTCCACTTCTTAATGATTGTCTTGATTGTGCTCCAAAGGATATATTGAAAGCCTTTGTAAATGAATGTTGTTACACCTATCCCCTGATCTGTGCCTTTCCACAACGTTATCGCCGGAGGTCTTTGAAAGCTCCTTGGTTCTCATGTTATGAGTTTGTTGTGAAATATACATACCATATCAGAGGAACCGACAGGAACAGCTGATTTATTCTGAAATATCGAATAAACTACAATTGTAACTACTAGTGGTGGAAGCCAATTAACTTGGTGTGTGATTTAGGTGATATGGTACAACCATGAGATAATTACATTCTTATTTAAGGGATGTAACTGAATCCAACAGATATTGTAGTTTTTATTTTCATTAATTCTTTTGAAAGTTGTAGAATTGTTTTTCCACTTGGATATGTGTGGTACGATGTGAACTGATTTGATGCAATTTAATTCCAAACTCTAAGTGGCAAACAAAGAGTGAAAATTTGAAGGAGGGTGATTAGACTTTTCATATAGTTACTTGTATATATGTGTCTATGTTTATGTATGTATATATATATATATATATATATATATATATATATTATATATATTATATATATATATATATATTTCTATCAACCCTCCATGCTCTCCGAGCCTAAGAAACTGCATAAAGCAAACCAAGAGAGCCGACCAAGGTAAGCCTTGCTATTCAAAACTTTCCCAGAGTTCCTCCACAGCTGTAAAAAGACCATTCACAAATATACACACATGAGAATCCCAATGCTACACACCCCTCAGCTGCCGCGACCAGTTTCATCACTGTTGGGAATCATCAGCGACAGCACAGAGAGAAATGCGTTACCAACGAGGCCCCCAAGCATTGTACCACGTGTGCAACTGTCAAAAGCAGTCAATATATTAAATTGATTAAGAACTAACCTTATCTATTTATATATGACTGCTTTTAACGTTTCGATACCCGGAAACTAACAAGGTTCATGTGCATTGTGCGTCGACTCGCCAAAAAATAAAAGGAAAAAAGCATTTTCATTAACTGATATATTTTGTAGATGAGGAACAATGAAGACAACTAGGATTGGGAAACGAGATAAACATTAGTTTTCTTGAATGCAAGCTTGTTGTATTCGGCGGGGGAGATTCCAGGAAGGGGCAGCAAACGGCAGGAAGGCGAAAAAATTGAGGTTCATGACAGGGGTGATCTTCTTGCTAATTCTGTGATCCTACTGACACAGTACGCGTAGCACCAGAATCAATGAATAAGTGTAAAAGAAAGGGCACTCAGTGGAACACATAACTTCCACCTATCAAGCCTGACCACAAGAACATATCGCCCCAATACATTTTTTGAACTAGAGGTGAGCATCGATAGCAGTGCAAAAACCCGCCGCCAATACTGCTGGCGTCACTTAAGTGAACCTGATTATCCTAATCATTGTAGGTCAAACGGATCAGACTTACGAACCACGATTTGAATAAACTAAATAAGATCGACGCGCATGTAGAAATGCAAAAAAAAATCGAAATTTTTTTGGAAAAAAAAAGGTGCAAAATTTCTGGTTTTTGCTTCTCTTAAAATTTTTTGGGTTGGAAATCACTTAAAACATGTAGAAATCAAAAAAAAAAAATCAAATATTTTCAAATAAAATCAAATTTTTTTTGAAAAAAGTTGCAAAATTTTGTTTTTTTTTTCTCTAACAAATTTTTCTTTTGTTGGAATCACCTAAACATCGTAGAAAATGCAAAAACATTAAATTCAAATATTTTTCAAAATGGCGCCATAGCGGCCATATTTGGACTTTGGGGGGGGGGACCCAGTCCAAATCTAATGGCATGATCCTTGGAGGCATACCTAATCCCCCCACCAAGTTTCATCGAAATCCGTCCAGGAGTTTTTCCGTAATACTGTTTCACAAACAAACAAACAACATGACAGGGTTAAAAACAGTAACCTTCACGCCATTCTTCGATGGCGTGAGGTTACTAAAAAGACAATCGGGAGATTGCAGACCCTCACCAGAACTTGTTTTGTGTGGCGTTTTTGTACTTGGTGTGCTGACGGAATTAGAAGAGAGTATAATTAGAACTGCCCTTTATAACTGGCTGCAGTGATGACCAGGTACAAGACTCCCACTGTTGATGCACCCCGCTTGATGTTTACCAAATCCAAATTCACCATTTCATTCACCTTCACAATTATCTTTTCTTCAACCTTCGGTTCCTGTTGAGCGTCGGGCAGGCTCTTTCAAGCTCTCTGCCTGACGATCTCAAAGTTAAGTTTCAGTCGTTATCTGTCCCGTTTTAACGTTTATTTTCTCCACTTACTTTACTGTGTCTTCAAGTTCGGTTTTGTTCAAAAATCGTGCTATTTTGTGAGTTTTCGTCGACCTGTTCTTTCCGGGTGCTTGAGCCCACCCATCCTTCCCCTTTTGTGTGCACGATCGTGTTTTTTCTGTATTTTCTCCCATTGCCTTCAATTTATATCGTCCCCACTTCCCAAGTCCCCCATCCCTCCAACATAAACCTATTTCTTGTTCTTAAATTCCCCCCAAAAAAGAAAAAAAACATACCTTCTCTGCACACCACGACTCGCTCCTTCTTCTTCTGCCTTCTTCTTCTTCTTCTTCTTCTCTGCCGGCACACCATCTTTATTCTATTGAGCTGACCCTTTCTCGCCATTACCTTCACAAATTTTTCTTCTGATCTCCAACCTTCCATTCCTGAATCTTACCTGTTGCTTCAAAATCCATCAAAAAAATAATCATCTTTCTGTATCCTTTCGGATCTCTACACCTCCTGTAACACGTGTCTCTCTCTACTTCTTCCTGTAACTTTTTCAGTCGCACCAGCAGCTTCACACTGCGTTTACCGTTCCAATGCACCACACACACTTCCACGATTTTACTTCAACCTTCCCTTTTCCGAATGTTACGCAATCCTTATTTAAAAATAAATAATTTCACTTTTGACGATACACCTCCATGCAAGTTCTTTCTCCCGGTTAACCACGTGATCTTTCACACCCCTGCGTTTACCGAGTCCAATTCACCATTCACCTCACATTTTTCTCCAACACTTTCCCATGATTAATCTGCATGAAAAGCTCTCTCAAACAATAATAATAATAATTAAACGATCTCTTATAGTGCTTCATCTTACTCCTTCACACGGTGGTACTCTTCACTGTATCATAATTCACGACTCCTTCTTCTATTTCAACAGACTGCTTCTCATTTGAGCTTCCGCTTCATACCTTGCGAAAAAAATCGCCACTGTTACAGCGTTTTCTTCCTCTCCATGGCTTCTGAATTCCTTTATTGCATCCATCAAGAAATTGTTGTTAATCACATCTGGACCTAAACTTTAAAAAGCCCATTTTGCTATTGAATGTTCACTTTCCATCAACCATTCTTTTTTTCCAATTCGTGCCAATTCAGCCTTACTCCCCTCACTCTCACACCCTCACTTCTCAAAGCAACCACCACACTCTTCTCCCCTCAAGCCCTCCCTCTCACCTCTCTCAAAAATACTCCCCCTACCTTTTCTCTTCCTTCAACTCTCTACCTCAACTCTCCCTCTCCTTCCCACCATGCACCCCCCATCACTCACCCTTCTCAAAGTTGCCCCCCCTCACATCCACAAAGCTGGCCTTCCTTCCACTGCCCCTCACCTCTATCTCTTCACTCCAACCTCCTCAAATCTCAACTGCTTCTGCCCCTCTCTTGTCCCCCCTCTCCCCCAGCACCACAGAGCCTTTTATCCTTCTTCATCCGGCCCCCTCCCCTAGCTATTCTGCAATCCCCCACACTCTTTTAACAACTCTCCTTACCTTCCCCTTCTCCCTTGTCCTACCCTTCCCCTCCCCCTCCCCTCCCATCCCCTGGACCCAAAGCCTCCTCCCCCCTCCCTCTTCATTAACAGTGTGGACCTCAAATATCCGGGGCCTTCGCTCAAACCTTTCAGATGTTTCCATACAAGTTGCCACTGACAAACAGACATAATTTGCCGAACAGAAATTTCCTCCCCAAAACTGTCTGACTTCCAAGTATCTCTCCCTGGTTACTCCCTCCTTCGGAATGACAGACCTGAGCATCGCCCTGGTGGAGGAGTTGCTCTCTTCATCAAAGACTCTATTCCTCACTCTCCATGCACTGCCCTCACTCCCCCACACCCCAGGAATACCTCTGGCTACGGCTTCCCCTCCACTCCAACCTCATGTTTATATGGTGCTGTACCGTCCACCAAACAGTGATACCCATCGACACTCACTATCCGAAAACATAGACCAACTTCTATTTTTCATTCAAACTCTCTTCCTCAATATGTGGCGATTCAATTGTCATCATGCCAGTTGGCTAGGGTGGGAACCTCTCTCACCTGTCATGGCACTTCAGCAAAAGCTTTCTGCCGACTCATTGGACTGACTCAATCGGTCAATTTCCCGACTCGGATCTCAACCATGGTAACTCTATCTTTTCTAGATCTGATTTTGACAAATTGCCCTGAAAATATCTGCTGCTCTTCCTCCGCTCCAATCGGTTCTTTCTGACCACGTCCTTGTCAAAGTGGACATCTCTCTGGCTATTATCAGAGAACCATCTCACTGCCGTCAAGTCTGGCATTTCACTCAAGCGACTGGCAGGGTCTCCAAGCAGCCATCAAACTTATAGACTAGTCTCCTATCGCTAACTTTCTCCAACATCAACTCATCCTGGGAATTCTTTCAAAGAAAATTGCTCTCCCTATGCACAGATTTATCCCTCTCGTCTTCAGTTGTCCTACCCTTCCTCCCATCCTTGGTTCACTGAAGATTGTGGCGAGGCAGTGTCCTGAACAACTGCCTTTGCCTCATGGAAAGCAAACCCAACTGAGGGGAATCTCAGTTCCTTCCATAAAGCTCGGAAAAAGTGTGTATGTACCTCAGAGAGCCAGAAAACAACATCTTTCTGAGCTCAAGTCTGAACTTTCAAACCTCTCTCCCTCCTCAAAATCCTGGTCGCATCGAATCAAATCTGTTTCTGGTGTATGTTCCCCCTCCATCCCCTCCCTTACCTCAAATGTGGCCGCACTGCTGATACCGCACGTGAAAAGGCCGAATGCCTAAGCTCGGTGTTTGCATCAAAATCTTGTGTCCAAAACCCATCACTTTCTCTACCCACCTTACCCAGTCGCACCAACTGTCCCTGGACTCTGTGTCCTTTTCTCCTGACAAGGTGGAGAGCTGTGCTCAAACCTTGACTCAGATTCTGCAACCGGTCCAGACGGCATTCAGCCCACATGTCCAAAAACCTGCTCCTCTGCTCTTGCTCACCCTCTCTCGTTCTATTCACCCTCTCATTTGCTCAAGGCATCTGCATCTGCTTGGAAATCAGCAAACATTACTGCCCTGCAAAAAAAGGTGCAAAAACAGATCCCTGCAATGACAGACCAATCAGCCTTCTCCCAATCATCAGCAAGTTATGGAATCCATCATCGCTTCAGACATTAAATCCTTCCTCTTCTCCAATAGCCTGATTTCCAATCATCAATTTGGTTTCAGACCAGGTCACTCTACCCTGGATATGCTGCTTCAACTCGCTTAACAATGGATGGAGGTCCTCAATGCCGGACATGAGAATCAGCGCATATCCCTAGACATATCGCGTGCTTTTGACATGGACTGGCACCCTGCCAGGCTCACCAAACTCTCTCCTATGGTATCCAAGGCATCTCCACTCATGGCCGCAGACTTCTCTCTCCTGTTGCAGTCAATGTGTGGCCCTAAATGGAGTTCTTCATCCCGTCTTCCTGTCCAGGCTGGAGTTCCTCAAGGTAGCGTTCTGGGATCTGTTCTTTTTCTGGTTTTCATCAATGATCTCTCCGACTCTCTGGAAAATCCTCTATATCTCTTTGCTGATGACTCACCCTCTGCCGTACCATCTGTCATCCCTCAGACTAGCATGCAGCAGCTTCTTCGCTCACTGCAGATCTGGGTAAAATCACAAACTGGTCCAACACGTGGAACATGTCTTTCAATCCGGACAAATCTCACACTCTCACGATGTCTCTCCGAAAGGACCGTTTAGAACCCCCCCCTCCCATCCACTTTCTCAACAATCCTCTGGAAGAAGTCCTTTCTTTCAAGCTTCTGGGTCCCACTATCTGCCATGACCTTTCCTGGGAAAGCCACATTTCAAACCTGCCTCAAAGCCAGTCGCCGACTGGGAATTCCTCCGTCGTGCAAAGTCCTTCCTCGGCCCACCTGAGCTCCTGACCACAACAAAGCTTTCGTCCGCAGCCTGATGGAGTACTGCTCCTTCCTCCGGGCTGGTGCTCCTGCCTCCACCTTTCTCGGCTTCACGCTGTGGAAACCAAGGCATTTCGGATCATTGGCATCTCCCGCGATGGGCTGAGTCTTTGGGCCTCTCACTCTCTCACCGCAGGCTGGTTGGTGGTCTTTCTGTCTTCTACCGTTTCCTCTCCAGCCTCGCCCCCCTGCTCTCTCTGCGATTTGTCCCACCACATTTCCACAGGCGCTCAAGGTCCGCCAACAACCCTCTTCTGGTAAAACTACCAAAATCACGAATCACTGCTCACCTTCACTCTTTCATTCCTCTTTTTTCCCGCCTTTGGAATTAACTCCCTCACTCTATTCATCCATTCCTCCCTCCAGTCCTTCATTACAGCTGTTCACACCACCTATCTTCCCCATGCAAAACCTCGATCTTTTCGAACCCCGTTAATCCACCCCAAACCACCTCCTTCAAATTCCCTGCTTCCTTCCTGAAAGTCCTGTAATGTCCATCTTGTATACCCGGTTCCCCACCCCTTCCCTCTCCCTTCCACAGATCCCCTAATGTCTCTGTTCCCCACTGTTTTGTCTTCCCTCTCCCACCCCTCTTGTCTCATCCCCTTGCTGTGCGTTGTGTGTTAGCTCTCATACGAGCCTCGACAATGTATCGAAAAAAAGGTAAATATATCCACAATGTCTTCACACTAACATCGTGTGTGCGCTTTCCCGATCTCTTGCCTCTGACTGACGTCACACCGAACCCCTGTTTCCTCCTCTGGGGCATGGCTTGCTCACACGAAACCCGGGAAGGCGGGCCTCTGCCCGCTTGGCACATTTGGCTTATTTCTACATCATGCCATCAATCATCAGCCTCGGGGGTGTGACTTCTCCCACCCGTCACCTTGGAGTGGGGCTTCCGCCTGCTCGGCACGTTTGGCTTGCTTGTAAATGCAAAAACGTAGCAATAGGTTATAGGGGGGCAATCACATAATTGGGGACTTATTCTTTATCCCGATCTAATAACACCGCACCACCTCCGTGTGTGACACGTAAGACTTAAAGGCCCCATGACACCCAAAAAGTACTGAAATTGCAAATATATATGTCCTATAGGAGTTTTTCATCGCGATTTCAGATCTGACAATGTTTTTTCACAATACTCGTTCTGTAAAATGTAAAATTAAAAAAACAAACCTCTTCGGGAACGCCCCTAAAAATTCTGCGAAATCTACTGAAAGGGCGTAACCCACATGACGTCAACTGCAGGACAAAAAGGCTGTATGTAAATTACTCGGGTTGGTGGTCTACGTGATTCTATTGGCTTTCTGTGTGTTCCACATTCGATTGGTCGACTCAATCGCTTCGTTCATTTCTGCTTTAAAAAAATCAAACATTTGGTTTTGAATAATGGATGATATGGACTTTGATGTGTCTGGTAGTGACAGTGAGTGTGAGAGAAATGAAGGATTTTGGTCTGAATCAGATGGAGAATTGTCGGATAACGTCGCGCGGGAGGTGAAGTTCAGCAGCTGGAAATGGAATACGACTTACCAGTTCGAGCACGAAAGCAGGACAAGCAGAGGAAAATGGCGATGAAATTCCCGGCGTTCATGATGATCGGGAGGACATCGAAGGAAGACTTGGCAATAACAACTGGTTAGACTAAATCCTATACGCAATTCAATAATGTAAATTCGACTTGCATACTGCTAGATATTCGAAATATTTTAGTGAGGAGACGTGACCAGCACAGCGCAGCGGACATGTTTCTCCGCGGCGAATGAATCACAAGCAAGGCCAGCGCATGTCATCGGTCGTTACTCTCCGCGCATAAAATGAAGCAATCTCGCTGTCGGATACGATGAAAACTGTGTGTGCAGAACACACCTTGCGACACAATTGTTCGAGTAGTCGCATAAATCTGACGTTCTGTTGCATTTTTATTTATTTTATTCCTACTGTCGTCGTGTAGCACCAGTAGAAAACAATGAAGAAAGAGAATAATAAAGAAAGCTACAGCACGTCAGATTTATCGGACTAGTCGGACGGACGACGGTTTATCGGACCGGTCTCGACTCTAGAGTTGACAAGTAACTTGTATAGCATGCACACAATGTAAAAGTCAATGCGTAAGAGTCCCGAGGCTATGAGGCCGTGTAATAGGACAGATACATTTGTCTTTCATAGTTGTGCCAACATATTTTCCCTGTTCATTTATTACATCATTTTGGCTAAATGTTAATGAATAGCAAGCCAATGGAAGCAGTACCTCACTTTAGAATAAACCCATGTATGTCGAGTGCAGCCATACCTGGCTTGCATGTATGTGAATCGTACTATCCCAGCAGGCTGGTTTCAACGAACAATTCAATAAGCTGCAATTGGTTTTTCACATTGTTGATTTTAAAATTATCTCCTTTCGCCTTGAAATGATGCAATATAATCTTTAGTATTTTACTTGTATGTCCCTGTAAGTTTCTTTTAATGGAAAGGTTCAACAGTCACATTTTATATTTTGTGGACATGGTATAGCCCTTTATGTGCATACACGTATTGGATTTGTACACGACTACGACAAGGTAGTAAAGGATAAATAATTGCCTCGTGATTGTTGTGCCAACACGGCTCAGAAGCAGAATTTCTTTTCCGCGAAACAATCACAGGAATTAAGACGATCAGTTAGATAGCAAACACATGTGCACAATGCATTTGTACGTACTTTATACTGCCCGCGACATCTCTAGTCAATCCACTCTGTGCGAGTTCCGCAGATGATCGTGAAGGCTGCGGTTCGCTGAAGTCAACTTTTTTAAGGAGCGGGGCATAGCAAGTTGTGAAAAGCACCAGAAATGTTCGAAATATTGGTCTAATTATCCCATTTTTGATTAAAAAAAAAACGGGTGATTTCTTCACTAATATATAAATTAATATATAAATAGTTAATATATAAATAACCAGAAAGTTTTGAGTGTCATGGGACCTTTAAGCTCACAGTTTCCCTTCTTAATTACATCGAGATGTCTCCTGCACATCCACGGACCAAACAACTCTATTCAATCCTAACATTCCTCGTATATTCCTCCATCTACCCCACAACCTTAACAGTATATATGATTGGTGTAAATCATGACAACACAGCAAATCTGTGATGTCAATCTCTGTGACAAGATGTGGAGAGGCAAGCGTAGCGAGCCGTTCCACACCAGTACTGCATATAAAAACGAAAAACCGTCAGTCCATCCGTGAAGCCGTGTGACTATATGTCATTAATTATGTACTGTTTGAACGTCAGCTGCACCCTGATTTCACACACGTATGTCTTTTGATTACGTACTATTTAAATGTACTTTCGACCCTTAGACTGCTGAGACACCTTCGACATTGAAGACCCTTTAAGACCCCTAACACCCGAAAGACCCTGAGGACCCAAAATGCTCCATGGACCCTGGAGACCTTTAAAACCCTGAAGACCCTGAGGACCTCAAAGACCCAAACGATCCTGAAGACCCTGAGGACCAAAAAGATCCTGAAGACCCAGATGACCCAAAAGTCCCTGAGAACCTAAAAGAGCCAGTAGACCTTAAATACCTCAGACCCACAAGACCCCAAAGACCCAAATGTCCTGCAGGACCTAAAATATCATGAAGGCCTAAAAGACCCAGATGACCCAAAGGTCCCCAAGCATGCAAAAGTTCTAGATGACCCAAAAGACCTATAAGACCAAGATGACCCAAAAAACCCCAAGGACCCAAAAGACCGACAAGACTCCTTTTACCTTTAAGACCCTTTTAACACTTTAGACACCTTTAGATCCCTTTACCCTTTGGACCTTTTATACTCTTTTGACCCAGAGAATGTTTAGACACTTCACACTACTGAAGTCCTTTTGGACCCATCATACCTTCAGAGAGATTAGACAGCTTAGACCCTTGATCATTTTGAGCTTTAGACCACTTGGACTTGATATTAATATATATATATATATATATATATATATTATTATATTATATATATATAATATATATATATAAGTTGAAAGTGTCTGTCTGTGTGTCTGTGTGTGTGTTTATCTGTGACCTATGCACGCGAAAAGTACTGGACTGATCCTCACCAAATTTCACATGCTAACAGAACATGTACCCGGGAGTGTCCCGATGTAAAAGAATTGTACTTCCGACTTGCGGTTTCCGAATTATGACGTCATCACCTGATTGCGTAACGTTAATTTTTCAAGTTCAGCCGATTGACATGGGGCCAACGCCATTTGCAATAGAATGAAAAAAATAAGCTACAGTCAATTGAAGACAATGACTTCCGACTTCCCGGTTTCCGAATTATGACGTCATCACCTGATTGCGTAACGTTAATTTTTCAAGTTCAGCCGATTGACATGGGACCAACGGAATTTGCTAGAGAATGAGAATTAATTAAGTCGCAAATTATGACATGAAACCAGCCTCACATTGTTGAGGCATTATGGTTTTTTATCTGATGCGGCAATAAATCTTAACATTTTTGAACTCAAGTCTTCTGCATATAAAACATGGCGGGGGAAAATATAACATTATAGTGGTGATGAAAAAATAATAATAATGGTGGCAGCCTCTACAATTATACAATTAACTGTGACTATACTCCTTCGAACCCGCGTCATCCACGGGATTCCTGTGCGGAGAGCACGGGTATCCCTGCTAGTATATGTATATATGTATTATATATATATATATATATATTATATATATATATATATATATTATATATATAAACGCCATTGTTTGTCTGTCTCTCTCTGCTTTGTTCCTTATGCATGGCACACTCTTTTAAGTTACAAACTCCAAAGTTGAGGTAGAAATACAATTTTGTGCGTGTGTGTGTGTGTGTGTGTGGGGGGGGGGGGGGTGACATAGGCTGTGGGGCTGGAGGGGGGCGGGGAGGGGGGTAAATTATCGATGTAAATGGTGTACCGTGTAGCGCCATCTGGTGGTGGTAGAGGGTATTACCATTTCCTTTTTCACCTGGGCAACGCTGAGGGTAGGCACTCTATTCACACTGGTAAATTTGCCTCCTTCCCTCCCCCCCCCAACGGAGGGTCCTGTCAACGCATTTCTAGCAGGAAGGGACATCAGGACGAACAGGGGGACAAAGGGTGGGGGAGCAGGTTGTGGGGAGGGATGAGGGAGGGGCTAAAGCACTCTATGCATGTGTAAATTTGGCAAACAGGATGCCTAATTGGTTCCAACAGCAGCTCTGCTAATATGTATATGATATATATTATATATATATATAATTATATATATATATACATACACACATTTATTTATTTATTTATTACTAACCACCATGCTCTTCGAGCCAAGAAATGCTGCTTGAAGCAATCAGGAAAAGTAAACCTTTACTGTTTCAAACCTTCCCCTGGTTCTTCTGCAGTTGACATTACCCTGCCTGTAAAACACCAGGATGGCAGTTTATAGCTGGACCGAGATTCAAACACAAGTATGTGCGACTTGCGAATGTCAACTGTCGAAGAACCCGGGTCTGGATTTTGTCAGTTCGTGCTGTATGATCCCAACACAGCAATAACCGACAAAATCCATGCAATCAATAACTGGCAGCTGAATGTGTCAGTGATAAACAATTTTGCCCATCGAATCCAAGTGTGCCTGAAGCTTTGAGGTGGACATCTGGAGCATGTGCTCTAACCTCAATCAAATCAATGACATTAAATAAATCCATCTGGAACTTTCCATCGTGATCATACATCAGGTGAACAAATGTGAAACAAAGAACATGTCATTTTAAATCATAAATAAAGAGTGTTTATTAAATGGTATGGGTACCGTTTTTATTTTTGGGCACTATAAACAGCAAGTGTATTCCTTTTTCCCTGTAATCATTACTTTGCTCTTTTTGACATCTATTTTGACACCGTTTGTTACAGAAGCTCCTTCTACTCATGTTAAATCTGTCAATTGTTCTCCTTGATCCCACAATCAAGTCAATGTCATCCACACATCTGAACCTTCACAATCTTTCTTATAGCAATGCATAAAGTACCATTAAAAATGATTTTGGCATCTCCCATATTTTTCAAAGTAGCATGACGTCTGTTTTTCCTGGAACCTTTGGACACTAAAACTCTCATCGTTATTGAAATCTCCCACGATGAGGCCGAAGCACAGGGTGTTGCTCCAACATCACAAGCAGTCTCATCCCTTCCCCTCATCTTTTCCTGTTCGTTCATTACGTTGCTTGCTGTTTCCATATGTGGCCCAGGTGCCCCACTGTCAGTACATTGGATTTTTTTTATCCATTGTGTCCTGACTCTTCCATGAGCCTAGATCTGGAATAAAAAAAACATATATTGAAGAGATATGGTGAGAGTATACATCCTTGTTGTGTGCAAACTGGAGAGTATAGTAGGTAATTTGAAACCAGTTGCTGAATGTGTATTCAGCAATCTATTGCAGGCACAAGAGAGACAAATAAAGGACGATCTCATTCACGCGGTAAGCGACCCATCGCGCCCGGTTTTTCGACACCTACGGCTCAAAGCTCACACCCACGACCCTGAATACAATAGTATGATCGGTAGGTCTAACAGTCACTGGATGGATCGATAAAATCAAAATGTAATGGTAACGGTACTCACCACCGACTCATCCAGTCGATCTGATCCTGACTGATCCACGTCAGTTACAGTGTTAGTCTGATCGCCGTCTTGTGGGAGAAGCATGAATAAACCTGGGTCCAATTCCGCATGATGACTCCGTTCTGTGTCTTGCGAATCGTCGGCAAGAGAAGTATCCATTACTTCATGCAACAGGATTAACTTTTCGGTTCGCGAGTTGCATGTAGACTAGCACTATGCTTCGGCAACTACATGATATATGCCTAGGCCCTACTATATACGTCGCGCGAATGCTACGGCGAATTGAGATTTACGAGTCAGACCGGATCAATCTGCGCGAATAGCGATAAGCAGACCGGAAACCGGAAGTGGAAAAGAACGACATGTCAAGTATTTGTATGCTGATCTGGTACCCGACTCCAGAGCGAAGTCGGGTGCCAGATCATTTGGTGCTTTGGACGGATTTTCGCTGATTTATAGTTTTACAATCACTCAAAACATGTTTTACACACAGTAGACTGCTCCCTGGCGGGGAGAAGAGAAAATTTAGCTGAAAACAATTCTTTTCATCGTTTATTTCAATTTCGGTTTCCACTTCCGGTTTCCGGTCTGACTCGTAAATCGTCTTTGGTTCCGACTACATCCCTGGATGACCTATTGGTCGCCTTGTGGTGATTCCATGACGTCACTTAGACTGACCAATCGCAGACACAGTAGTCTAAAAACAGACGAAGAAAACTCGTCGTATGACCGAATTCAACCGAGTACTTCAGGTCGCCTGCGGGCGACCTAATGAGGGGACCTGGTACTACCATTCTGAGTTGGTTTTAGCCGTTCCGTTGTTCGGTTGAGCAAGCGCAACCAAAGGGAACCCAAACTAGGGAGCGTCTGTCCTGGGGGCCCAGCGATCAAGTTGTCTGTCAGTGCTCCTTTTGTACTCAGGGGACCTGGTACTACCATTCTGCGTTGGTTTTAGCCGTTTCGCTGTTTGGTTGAGCTAGCGCAACCAAAGCGTCCCGAATTAGGGAGCGTCTGTCCTGGGAGGCCCAGCGCCAAAGTTGTCTGACAGTGCTCCTTTTGTACTCAGGGGACCCCTTACTAGCATTCTGCGTTGGTTTTAGCCGTTCCGCTGTTCGGTTGAGCTAGCGTGATTTTCGCGGCATCTAATTAGTGTCTGTCACCAGTATTCCAGCGGCAAAATCGTCTGTCATTGTTTATACCGTGTTACAAGCTATACAAATAATATCAGAAACCTACTTGGGGCCGTTCCGCTGCCAGGTTGAGCTAGCGCCGATTATGCGATACGGATATTGACCACAGAATGTCAACCCAGCAGCAGTGACCTGGCAGACGCAGAGTTCTGAGGTGAGAATATCATCTGGCATCTTACCATGAGGATGGCAATTGTTCCCCTCTTCGGTTGAGCTAAGCCCCGCAGGCTCCCGGTCTACAAGCACGCCACACACAGATAATAATTTGCATATGTGCCAAATTGCAGTTTGAATCACGTGCCCCAATCCAACTGACACACCGCTTCAACCTTCACCACACTCTATCCACATATGCTACAACCATCACACAACATCAAGATGCCTTGATTATAACTCCCCTTCATTATAACGTTTCCCAAGCTCACTGTACATTCACCATTGCTCGACAACTAGGCCACCCCGACCACAGCAAACCGCCATGCTACCTCGACCATCACCTCAACCACAATCACCACAGATGCCCGCCGCTGCTTTTCGAGTGTGGGAGTAATGGATGCAATGTGCAAACCACAACCACACAAAATGTGCAAACCACAACCACACAAAATGTGCAAACCACAATGGGTGCAAACCACAATTACTGACAGCAGGTGCTTAGGACCTGGCATTCAGACGGCTGTAACTTGAAGTGCGAATGTGCACCAATCACCATGTAACACCACATGGAAAGCTCCAGCGCTCCATTTGCTTGTGGTCCTCATTGGGTGCCCGGCACACATTAGCGCTCGGAAAGCGCAGCTGAAGACGCTGGTGCCACGTTGAGTCCAGAGGTCCTTCATGTGCGTCGTCTGGAGGTCAATGACAGCTTTTTCGTGGCTGTGGTCTCGCGTGGGCAGTGCCGGCACTGCAGTAATCATGTGTGCACCAATGGGGGCTCCGTAAATCTCAGACACTCCACCTCACGACCATTTTGATCCACATCCAGACTCCGCCCCTGGCCAGGAAGTATTTAAGCGATGCGTTCCATACAACGACAGGTTCCTTTTCTTTGGCTTGATTGGCAGTACGTGGAGTGAGAGGAACGGAGCTTGTGAATCGAAGCGGGTGGAACAGAGTTCGTGGAACGGAGCGCTTGGCGAGCGAGTGATAGAGACGCTGTACCGGCACACTCAATTAGGGCCAAGCTAATAAGTATGTACAGATGATCTCTCACCTCACACATAAGTAAGCTCTTCTTACACGTTCTGTCCCCATTTTCCTTCTTATCTACTGCAGATGTGCAAAGGGCAATCGGCAAGGGCAAGTCCCAAACAACCATACTTTTCAGAGCTACCTGACTGACACGCACCTCTTTCCAATTTCCTCCTCGCACCTCATATACACCTCACCTGCATCTCACCCACACCCTCACCTGCACACCGTAGACACCACCAGTATTCCACCTCTTTTACCTCTCCTCAGTGTTTGGGCAGCACAGGTTCATCAACCCCGCTTGGTGAGCAAAGAGGTCGAAACCACCTCGTCCTTTTTCTTATCTTTCTCCCTGATCTACCCTTCATCGGAATGACTCTGATGGCACCTGTTTTATCATAAGTAAGATTGTGTAAGTATTAGTATCAGGTTAGCTCTGCACTGTGTCTCTTTGCTTATAACCGTGTGTCTTTTGCCGCACCACACCAATCTTGCACATCCCTGCTGTACAAATCCTTCTTGTAAATAAACCCCTTGTCTTGACTGTGCCACAAACTTACCTCGTGCTGTCTTTTAATAAATGCTGTTGTTGTATTCAACCAGCTTGTAGCATCCTTTCTTCCATTGATACAGCATAGTCTGCATGTTTTTTGAGCCGAAAAGTTTTACCTCACGTGATTTGCTCTTGTTAGCCAGCGTACACTCACTGTATCGCTCGGCAGTAATCCGAATGTGCGCTGAGGGCACGAAACTCGGTTAATTTAGTCACTTCCTCCGGTAAACGGAGTTTATCCAGATAACTCCGTCGGAGTTGGCGAGGTTAATTGACGTTCGTGCTTGCTTTGGGCCGCGGACTTTTCCATGACATGTCGGCCTACAGGACCCGTTTGAGCGGAACCCGAGCGCTTCCCGTCGTGACGAATCTCGAACCCCAGGTCTGCAGCAATAGCATTCATTAATTTCTTACGAATTATATATACTTTATTGAAAAATAAAATAACGTTGGTGTTTCTTGGACTTTTGCGAATACTTAATTTGTAAAACCATTTTAACGCTCCCCATCCTATCCTGTCAGTTATTCTTCTTTATCTTGTAACTTGTATCATATAAAATATGTAACTTTCCCGCGTCAAGTTACATATCTTGTAAATTATGTAATTTCCTCCACCTCAATATTTAAAAGGAGGATTCGGCATATTCTGATTCTGATGTACTCTACTCTGCTACAGAGCATCGGTGCTGCCGAAGCAGTTTCTTGGCAAGGGTTATACTGGGTGGTTTGCCATCGCATCCACAGCAGTAGTTAGGGCAGGAATTTTTTGAATTCGGTCAGGATGCCGGCAATAGCTCGCCTACTCTTCGCAAAAGACACGATGGGATCTTTAGCGTCCACCAACTAATGCCGGCAGACAGGACGCCCAGTCTAAGATCCATTCAAGGGATGGCCTGTGAAACACCAGGATTACAGTTTGTGGCTGGGTCGAGATTCGAAAATTCAAATACAGACGAGACAGCTTCTAGACAAGTGTGCATACCTATATGCCATCCTGCCAGCCAATTCAACATCGAGCAACTCTTAAATCCTTGGTTTTGACGCATTAAATCCAAGTACTAGTAATCTAAATTTTACAGTTTCTTTAGAAAAGAGGCATTTTACCATTTCTTTATCCTTTTCTCCTTCTGACGTTTGACTTGGAGAAATAATTTTGCTGACAGCAACAAAGCAGTCAACTTTTAATGCCACAGATAATAATAATAATAATAATGATTAATAAATAATAGTCCTTATTGTCATCATCAAAGCCAACATTACTGTTGGATTAGTAAATAACATTCACGCATTCATACAAACAATAATATTAAAGAAATGACCATCTATTGCATTGCACATCACATAGTTCGTAAAAAAACATCGTGTCATAATACCCAATTATTGTGTTACGGAGGCCAATGCTGAAGAGTAGTAATGAAACTCATTATAAACACACCAATGGTGCCTGTTTCTTTGACTTTTATTTGTTTCATAACACAATGCATAACTAGTTTTTATTGTTAAACAACAACAAGGAACTCTTGACCAGCAGCACTTTGTGTGCAATTATTTTGTTGTATAATGATGTGCATAGACCGGTAACCTGATGAGCCAATAACATTACCTAGGAATGAAAGAATGTCTGAAATAACATCATTTTGCATGCAAAGGAGAATTCTTTCTATTACCTCTTTAAAAACCGCGCAGTATGCTACGAGAGCTATAAATATGGCTCTTTTCCTTCTCAAGTGAGTATAAGGGATACAAATTCAAACTTTCATTGCGATTTCCTATCTGTTTAGAGGCAATCTTGTCTCATATTGACCCCTTTGCACTTCAAATCTTACACATCAATATCCAGATGAAATACAACATTCTATATGTAAAAGGTATTAGAGTCCCAGTGGAAGAATCATCCCTGAAATAGGAATTAACATAAGGCATTATCGTGACCAATTTTGCTAAAATTTTGCATCACTTCTCTGATTGAATGCAAATAGGCTACCAAATGCGGTGGTAGGTACGAAAAGTTTCCCCAATTCAGCACCGACCCACCCACCTTCCCACAATTAAAAAGCATCACATATTTCACTTTCCCAAACAATAAACCCCCAATCTTGCTCACTCACTCTCACCAACATCTTTGTAGAATGGATTCTCCATGCTATTAGCCACCATTATTTTCCCCACCCTCTCCTCCCTTCCCTACCCCTCCCCACCAGCCCCATCCACAACAGCTCGACTTCCTCCACAGTCCTGTTGTTTGTATTTTTTTTCTCAGCACCGTATTGACGGTCCTCACCACCATTTCAAAACAAACACTCAATTAGACTTTGCTGTTTCAAACAGCATCGTGCCTCCAACATGGCTGAACAAGGCCTCAGGCTTTTTGATCCAGATGTACTCCACCTGGTGCATCCTCACTTAATTCGACACTGTGCTCCTTGCCAGATTGCTTACTGCCAGCCTTTTCCAAAGTTGCACCCGACTCGGCTTCATTTTCGCCAGCGTGATTACTCTGCCCAGCATCTTGTGAGGCTGACTCAACAGTCGTCGGGTCGATTTGATACTCCTCAGTGCCAACGACATCTCCCTCACGCACCTTCTTGACCGTGAACTTGAATGGTGGAACCTTGAATGTTGATGACTCTTCATGTGGTGATGAAGCATCAGATGTTGCTGCTCCAACACCTGCTGCTTGTTTGTGTTCTGGTGTCAGGGTCTTCTTGATGCGCTCTCTTTTTTCAGTTGGCACAATTCGCTTGCCTAGCTTGTCCAGCTTTTCTACCTGCTTTTCAAGAGCTTGCCGAGAAAAGGTTTTCTTGAAGCTTTCCATCCGTCGTGGCTTTTGATCTCCAGCCGTTGCACCTCCTTCAGCCTTGGTCTCACTGGATGCAGCTGCGGCAGGTGCCTTACTTTCTATCACATCTTCAGAAGCACTGTGAGATGTCTTTCCTTCACCAACTTCAACACTAGCCTCTTCTACCCCTTCCTGCTTGTCTGATCCTGTTTTGCGAGCAGCAGGTACAAATGAGTGACGGATTTTATCCCTGCGTTCTGGAGACACGATCTGATTTACCCGCTTCTCAATGTTCTCCTTGGTGAAGGCCCGTCGAAAACTCTCAACACGCTTCTTGCCTGTGCGCTTGAATCGATCTGCCTTGCTCTCAACATCCTCAATCATCTCCACATCCTCATCTGATGACAAGTTCAGTCCCTCAGCCTCGTCTACGCGAAGTGCATCTTCCGATGCTGCATGCACCACAGCATCTCCTGTCGTTGGCGATTCAACTTTGGATCTCTTCCGTGTAGTTACTGTAGCTAGTGGGGTATCCAAGGCTTCCTTTGAGAAATGTAAACAGAAAAATGGAAGAAAGGAGAGAGAGGGATTAATGATGATCGGCAACACATTTGATAGATCAAATGAAATCATTGTAGTAATTCTGTGGCAGCTACTTTCTGATTTATGTCCAAATGAGAAAAACTACTTTTAAGATATGCAATATTTTAGTGGCACAGTCTTTGAACAGTGAACACCCATATAAAAGTGATATCTGAATTGTGCATTGAAATATGTAATTCACTCAATTAACATAGCCATTTCATCAGCACCTCACAAAAATGATCGAACAAATAACATTCATGATTTTTGGTTTTTTGTTAACATTGTCCTGTCTCATACATTAAGTCGTTGGCCCGTCCGCTCCATGATACAAGGTACAACAACGATACGACGTTTAAGCACCTTTCCTACCATTCATTACCCCATCTGCAGAAGGATAATATACTGTATATGACCTGCTGTATATGACATAGGCAACATACAAACATGAAGGAAACAAAGTCATTACCCCGCGTGTTTGAAGCGAAAAGTGGCATGAAGCAATTGGTTCACTTTGTCTGTCTGTCTGTCCACAAACGTCAGTTTATGATCGAGGACCAATTCAATTTAAATTTGAATGTTATATTTTGAACATGAATCGGAACACGAAGCTGCAGTTTGGCAGTACTTTGGCTCTGAATTCATTCCGATCGTGCATGCGCAGAGAGGAGTGCTCTAAAAAAATTTTTAATCTGTCTGCCTGTTTGGCAGTCGACCAAAATTTAAAATAATTCTAAAAAGAAACTTACCGTTTTAAAGGATGTCATACAGGACACAAAGAACAGGTACGAAAAAGGAATGTAACGTGTTAAATAAGGTGGTGGAAAAACTTCCAAAAATTTGTTTTTTCTACAATCTTTAAATTCTTTATTTTACTTCAATTGAATTATATACTTGAACACATTAGAACACAAATCGCCTTTCTGGCACTTTCAAAAACTTTTCGTTTAGCAGTACTTGCACAAAATATTACGGCATTTAACATCATCTCGACCAATCAAATTTCCCGCTCGCAGACCCTGCCACTCGGAGTCATTTTTTTTCTCAAGACTGCACAGGGTAAGCAGACCATCAATTTTGAGGATCTCGATTGCACTTCATTGCTGTCCTCATTTTGAATTTGGGTGCACGACGGATTGCTCTCCTCGAATACTTGGTCATTGTCATGGAAATCTAGGCAGAATTCGGCCAAATTGCCAAAACTTCATGGAATCTACCAAACACGAATAAACATCACCATACGTGGCAAGTTAGAGGCGACAAAAAATGGGTTGGTAGGAATCCAAAGCAGGGTTTTATTTTTATTTATTTATTTATTAAATATGGTTGGAACTCGGAAGTGAAGCGATACTGCACATGGAATCCTTTCGGTGAGGCAAAACTCATGACATCACACAGCCAATTGATTCGAGTGATACCTTGCTACAGGTTGCTCTCGGTCTGTCAGCCTGTGCGTCAATCCTCGCAAGTGGAATTGAAGCGAAACATTAACAAGGAATAACAAGGAAACTCGATGCAGGAGGTAGCAATTTGGCCAATTATACCTGCGCCAAAACATTGCGATTTTAAAATTGATCGTACTTTCCATCCAATATCTGTTTTGGCGACACTAAGAAAAGTCTGTGGGTTTCAGAAACAAAAATGGGCCAAACCCGTGAATGTTCAATCCATCAAGGTGCCCAAACCACGACGAAGTCTCGCCAAATTTGAGGCGCTCGCGAGAACTCGGTCTTGGCCTTAACTTTAGCCTCCTGTGGTGTGTGTAGTGAAAAGAGTTTCAAATTTGAACAGACATTTACAGGAGCCCAACAGAGACTTTTGGATAATTCAATGATATGGTCTTAGAACTGTGATTGCAAGAGATGTACAATACAAATAAGAACATCCGATGCACTTGAGAATTATGTAGAAGCTGTGAGTTTAACACTTTTTCAGTTTTATAGTCCGTGTGGACAATCTGGGAGGCTTCAGTTGATAACTTACTGAACATAAATCCTCGTGTTGTGACAAAGTGGCTGATAGTAGATGTCAACATGCACGTTTTACTGCCAATTCGGGAGTCAAAAGGAACTCCTGTCATCATTTGGAAGAGGGTAAAAACGTGTGGCATACTTTACGTAAATTTTGGTCACTGCTTTCAAATGACGAGTAAGTGCTGAGCATTGTCCAACGACAAAGAGATAGTGGTAATTCCAATTCAAAAACCTGGTAATTGACTATCTGTAAAAGGGCAAAGTCTGACAGCGTGGCACAGAGGCAGTGCATTTGCTTCTGACTGAGCTGTCTCGTCTGGGTTCGATTCTCGACCTCATTATGAACTGTCAGATTGGTACCCATAGGTAGACGTTGTATCAACGAGCGTGCCATCCCTCGGATGGACGTTAATCTGGGGACCAATCTGTTCACATTGATTGCTTGTTGCATGTTCTCGCTGTTAAAGATCTCTCGGTGTCTTTTGACGATGAGTATGCGAGTTATCAATGGCATGCTGACCAAATTACAAATTCCTGTCCTAACTTGGCCGGAGAGGAGATGGGCAACACCGTGTATATTTGCCCATGGAAACGCTGGCATGCCACCCCCACGATCTGTGAGGTCATGGTATAAATGTTGATGATGATCAGTGGCAATAAAAAAAAAAACGTTGTCTTACGAATTTGGCACAAAGTGAGCTTTCGAAACTATGAGTGAAACAGCTGCTTCTTTGGAGCGAGCTGCAAAGATATTGCTGGAGTTTCTTCTGGAAAGCTGAAATTTGGTCCTGGTTGATGCCAGAAAGGAGAGGATGGTTTATGTGCTGGCTTATTTTTCACAGGACAAACTGTATACCGTCTTCATTACAGTTCTATAACATTTTGGGATTTTGGGTTTCATGAAAGTTTGCACCTAAATGTAAATTGAGACAAATTGAACAATTTTCCAAACTAGGATCCACATTTATTTTAGAGTCTGTATTTAAATTTGGGGCTGGCAGGGTGGCTTGGAGCTCTCCGCACGCTCAGCGCTCAGCTGTCTATCTTGGATTCACATCCCGACCCAGCTATAAACTGTCACCCTGGTGCTTCACAGGCAGAGTGATTCATCAATATGTGTGCAGTCCCTCGAACGGACATTAAACCGGGCGTCCTGCCCGAACTACTGTGCTGGGAAGGCAATGGCAAAGCACCCGGTTTAACCATGCAAAGAAACTGCAGAGTTGGAGGGGATGCTCCAACCATTGTATCACCGAGTCTGGTTCCTATGACTATGAAGCATGTCTTTCATTACTAAAATACAGTGCTCCAAGTTGGTGAATTTTTACACAGTTCTGACAATCGACGTCATCGAGATCAAATTTTCTGATATTTAACCAAACAATGTCACCGAACCAAGATGACATGATATATTGGACACATGATGCAACACTTCATCGACACATTGCATTGGACTGTCCGAGCTATGCAGTTAAAGGTTACTAAGATCTATGACCTTTATCGACATAGCTTGTTACTTCGAAAAGACTGTCGTTATAACAGTCAGACATTGCTTAAATTATGTTGTGCTGCTTTGCAACACTAGATGTCTCTCCTTGAATGCCAAACTACCCACATGCACATATTCAATATCAAACTTAGGGATAAGTTTACTCTGATACCGATTCGCTCATTCCTGTGTGAGCTTTTGCATGCTGTTCCACCCAAAAAAAGAGCTTTCTCGATCTCTCGTATACAGCGTCTGACTGCCGGTATGCATCGTTGCAAGGGAGCACATACATGCTGCTGATGCAGTGCCCCCTCTGAATTTTCGATTTGTTTAGGATCGCAGCGGTAGGCCACCGACTCTTCGTCGAAAGACACCGTGGAATCTTTGACGTCCACCGGCTAATGCCGGCAGACGGGACACTCAGTTTAACGTCCATCCGAGTGGCGGTACACACGATGATTTTTTCCTGCGCGCGAATCAAATCCAAAGCAGTCAGCTCGAAGGTAAGTGTGCTACCTCTACCCCATCCCACATCAGGACCAAAATAGCTATCATACACCAATGGTACATTTCATGCACACTCGTATATTGATCATTCTTATGGCATGAGACATAATTTCCAAACTATGTCGTTGTGGAAAAAACAATTTAAGGAAAAATGAGCAAACATTGGTGTTGCAGAGAGCGTGGGTATAAAATTGCTCGTGTGCCTTTTTAAGGTTGCGTTTTTGGAAACCCACTTTCACGCGCCTCCAACTCCTGTCGTCCCGGCCTAGAGCGCCGAGACAGCAGATTTCATGCGGCAGTCTCGGTTCTCGCGTTATATATAGCTCGTCGGTGCTTAAACAACATGCTACCGTCCGCACGGTCTGATGTGTTTGTGTTCGACTTGGCCATGATAGTTCCTTGGTGGCAGAGTAGTAAGAGGGACAACAAGGCGCATTTCGGATTTTGAGCGCACGATGATTTCATGGTGTCCTTTACCCTCAAAAGTCTCGGATCATTTTGTCCTGGCTGGGGATGAGCCCATGGAGGTACAAGTAGTGCCATCATGACACCGGTGTTCAAGTGACCCATTGCACATGACCCTTTCGGACGGTGGACCGGAGTCATACCCGGTAGATGTCTCTTTACGAAGCGTCACGTTCATGCACAAATCTTTCAAAAATCGGAAGCATTCATGATCATGCAAGACCATCCATCGTGTGATGCGTTATTCTTATTTGGGTCGTTATGACGGATTAACTTGTGGTTAAAGTCGTTTCAGCTGTATACGCAAATGGCACCTTGGCCACGAAATGTCCGTTTCTTTCCCCTAATGTAATCTTACCAAAACTACATGACGGTCCCCTATTCGTGTTTTTCCTGTGATGATACTCCAAACAAAGTGTAAAGAGGATATATTGAGATAAAGGTGCTCTCTCGTACCTGATAGACCATGATGCGAAAGTTATTGCGCTTGAGCAACTCGCCATGGTTGCCCTCCAACTTGCGGATCTCGTGCGTCTGCTTGTCGATCTGCTGGCGCACGTCCTTCACGTTGGCATTAACCTTGCGCGCTTTCTCAAGAACCTGTTTCACACTCATGGCCGTCCCTGCTTGCGCCTTGGCAAGTTCGGCCAGCTCGCTCTCGATACCCCGTACCGAGGTCTCCATCTCGCCCTGACGTTCCTCCAGGTGCTGCTGCGACTCCTGCACGACCTCCATCATCTCGAGAAGGCGCTCGAGCGTGCCTAGTACTCCCGCCATAGGGTCCTCTGCCGCCAGCTCTTCCGCATCGCTTGCCATCTCTTCCATTTCACTTGCCCTTCGCCCGACCTCAGCCATGGCTGTGTCCGTGCCTCGCCCGGACGCCTCCCAGCTCCAAAAAGCAGCTTGAGCTCCTGGCTCCAGACCCCCAAGTTCGGGAGCCGCAAGGGGGAGGGTTGGGGACAGTGTCCAACACACGTCCCCTAGCCAGAGCCCTGCCTCGATCCGTCGTGCAGCCCCGCCTGGATGGGGCACCCTGATTACTGGAAAGAGGGTCTTTGGAAGACTGGCATCACCATTCCTTGAACGTTATTTTTTCCCTAAGTACAGAAACATTCTCCATTGTAAGTGGGAGAGGGGAGGGAGAGAGAGAGAGGGTAGAGAGAG
>CM068952.1:64504517-64523287 GCA_035128595.1 Eptatretus atami
AGAGAGGAGAGTGATGCATATAGGTATCTTTTTGGTACCCTATAAGGCTTTGGTGAGTGGAGACGATGAGCCACGTGCGGAAGCCGCTAGCTCTATGAGTGTTCTGCGTGTCATATGTGTTTGATTCCATATGAAGCAGACATTTACAATGAATCTCACACCTGCTAGGCGCTGAATGTAATGCAAAGAGTGATACCGTATCCCTCTGTGACACTGATGTTTTTGTATTGATGGTTTTACTGGGGTTTACCCAGCCGCAACATCCAGGCCACAGTGCAGATGGAAATGGGTGGATGGAGCAATTTGGGGATATCAAACACCCCCTGTGACCAGTTGGCCCCAAAGTGTCTGCAGCTTTTGGGAATGCACTACATCACTGGCTAGATCCAGTCATACCCATAATGGCAAGGGGCAAAGTGTCAAGCCCTGAAGACACTGAGAGCTGGCACTTCGCTGGTTTGTACTCACCGCACTTGGCGAGCTGAACGCAAGCCATAACAGCTCATAGGAAGCAGGGGCGGAACATTCTTCTGTCCTGTAATGGTCGCAGAAGGTACCAACGATGAGTGAGATGAGGTACTGATACTGTACACAAGGAAAGTCTTTGGCAAGCCTCCTCAAGCTTCATGGCATTACCTCCAACTGAGATCAATCTCTTCCTACATATTTTGCGTGCACATACTACAGACAGTAACTTGCAAAATCAGCTGGATCAGGCAGGCCCACCTGAACTTGACATTTACAAAATATGGATGGGAACTATCAGAGATGGAATCCCAGTGCGCAGCAACTTCTGGCTACTCCACCAGCCCTTTGACCTTCATGGAATGTGTGCGGTGTGGATGCCAAGCAGAGGGGAAGGCTGCAGTACTGCAAGTTGCAGTTGGTTCACCATGCAAAGATCTCCTGCACGCTATACTGCACTTGTGGTTGCAGTGACAAGTGCTTACAACCCACACAAGACTGTGGGAGGACAGTGAAAGTGAATGGAATAAGGGAGTGTCGAAGCAGAACTGGAAAGAGACGAGGATACGGGAAGGGGACGAGTACAATGAATGGGAATGAACCAATACGATAAGTTGTTCTACTAGGCTTCTATGTCCTCTGTTCGCTAAGATGGTCCAATATGATGACATGAACAATGTGTATTGCTTTTTCTGATTTATCAACATACTGTTGTGAACCATTCATGACTTCACTTTTGCATTGGTGTTGCATAATTTTCAGGCAGAAAATAGTCATGGACGATTTCATGGTGGAACTCTATTTATTCCTAGACGTAAAAAATAACCCCAAAATTGAATTCCTCAATGTCAAATGCAATATGAAAAGAGGTTTACACAGGATTATATGTTGACCGATTAAAAAAACTTAGCCCATCGTCTGACCTGTAGCGGCCATCTTGATTTTAATGGCATTACAGGAGTTTCCCCCAAGGTAGCCATTCCCGGCAACGCAACCTAGAATTTTTATTAAATGGACCCATGTTAGTCCAAAACAATCATAAAACCATACAACTTTCACATCAACAAGGTGACAATGAACACCATAATAACGGCAAATGGACTCAGTGTCTGAGTTACGAAACGTCGCCAAACAGGTGAATCGATGGATGAGAATGTACGTCGAACTTCCCAGGCAACGATTCCACCAACAAACTTCCTATTAAAAAGATACTTCTATGTTGGAAGCATAAGACTTCTTTGGCCACAAGAAGCATAAAAAAGATACTGCCAAGAAATGAAAAGGCCCCAATTCAAACCAGAAAAATGGTCAGCAGTGGCAAATTGGTCGAATAATCTGTTGTCAGTCAAACCAGTCGATCACCCGTAAACGATTCCGCGGAGCTTTGGGATACCACGTTGGACAATGCAAAAGTACATGAAAGGTTGACCTAAATGCTATCATGTCACGTCCAATGTTTCATTCAAAAGTTATCATATCGATGATTTAAACACAGACGGGATCATGTGCAAGGATGCTTCATGACATTTTGACACAATCCAAAACGTGAAAGGTGATCTTCAGTGATGATATGCCAATATATTGAAGCTCTCAAAGCATGAAAACGTTTGTTCTGGCCCAAGGAAGAACCCACATTTTTATGAAGGAAGTGGAAACTCATACTCCACACTGTCATGACATGGAAGGGATGGATAAGTAAATGACTATTTTGGACAGTATTCTTTGATAATCCAGTTAATCAGAAGACTATCTGGGCATGGCCTGCAAAACTGGTTTGTGCCACAACTGGAAACAACCTTGGTATTCGGGGGCAATCTGGTTCCAGCAGACGGGGAACCGGCATAACATTGCACGATCGATGTTAGGGAATACCTTAGTGAAAGGTTTTCGGAACGTTGGATTTGCTGTGGGTCACCTGTACTACCTGCTCACTTGACCGGCACCCTCTAGCCAAAGAACCTGTCGACACGTGATAATTCCCTTTGGGGCTTCATAAAAGAGGTTGATGTACATCTGCGCTAAGCAAAAACCACTGATTACCCTGAAACAGCAGTGAGAAACTTCCTTTTAATCGGATCACCCACAAATGGGTCTAGGAAAATGTCCCACAAGAACTGGCGGAAAATGATTCTCTGTCCGTGACAATGATGGAGACAAAACGGATCCAACTGCCACATTAAGGCTTTGCGTCAATGTGCTGTAAAATGTGTAATAAGTAAAAGAGTACTGCTAATGTATGTGTATAACTTGTAGAACCCTTCAGGTTGTCAGCTGATATGAATATAAAGGCGGGGTCACAATTTTTACAAAGGGTGACAAGACATGGGGCCGCACTTAGTTTAGCAGTAGTTTGCTCTATTTGTCCTTGATGCGGCACATAAGCAGTGTGCGAGAGCAGTGAATAATATTTTTTTAACTCTATCTGCCTACCTGGCAATCAAAAAAAAATTAAAAAATCATTCCAAACAGAACTTACTGTTCTTAAAGACGTTATAAAGAACACAAACAACAGGCACAAATAACTCGTGGTAACGCCGTTTAAATAAGATGGTGTGAAAGACGCTGCATTCAAACGGCGGTAAAGCATGTGGAATTTTGTTTTCTACAACCTTTAAAATCTTTAATTTTATTTTCAAAACAAATTATATCCAGTACTTTAACACTGTAGAAAACACAATCAACTTTTTGGCACTTTCAAACCTTCATTTTTCAGTACTTGACGAAATATTAACGGCATTTTATGTCATTAGTGACCAATCAAATTTGCCGCTTGCAGACGCCCTCCCCGCCCCCCACGCATGTCCTTGTTCTCAGATTGCATGGGTAATTGTTCTATAACTAAGTTTTAATCATGGTCATTGAAATTGATGAGCCCTGCTGGTTTCCCCTGACCTTGTGGTGTAGTGGTGTCCAAGAGCCTTATCAGTGGAACACTCATGCAGCATCTCCAACAGCCCAGGCAGTCTGGGCACAAACCAGGGTATCCAGACCTTGAACAAGCGAGGGACAGGGCCAGGGCGTGGGCCCTTAGGAACCAGGGCGTTTATGTCCAAGAGACTGTACCACAACACTGGCAATTACTTACTATTTTCTGCAAAGATAAACGAAACTAACCGTAAGCAATACACGTAACAATATTTTCCTTTCAGGGAAAATGTGCAATATACTGTACTGCACGACAAAAATGGAAATACGTAATACGGATCGCCCTAAAGGACTTCTAATCCCATCCTTCCTGGGCCCTATTAAGGGAAATAGCAGTCAATATACCATTTTCGTCATACCCAATGATTTATTCGGCCAAAAATGAATGTCATATTGAAACGTCCAAAAAATCCTATAAAGAAACACTGTGTTCCTAAAAAACCTGACAGTGAAGAAACATGTTAGGGTTAATCAGTTCATGATAATTATTTTGATTTCTAAACAGGATATCTTTCTGTAAAACTTTCCTGAGACTTTGTTTTTTTGGGTAACTCTCAGGCTAAATAATTGCAGGATTCTCCTCCCGAGCACGATGTCAAAGTTCACTGTTGGATTGGGCTGTGTTGACTGTGCCTTACATTGCCTTCCATTTGGGCCAAACGTCAGAGTGGTTCAATCGTGGTCAAAATGCAGGCTGTAGGGCTGTCTACTGCACACTTTCACCATAGTTTATTCTTGGAACCAAGTCCTAAAAAGGCAGCGGGTACTATATAACAAAATGCATTGTCATGTGGGGTCGGTAGATGTCATTTAGTAACACTGCATCAAAGCCTGGTAGCTGCAGCATTTTCCAACAGGTCACAAAAAAATATGCCTTGTAAAAGTAAATATGCAGCTTTGCTATGTGGTACAAATATGCAGGATGATAATTGGGAAAGTTCAGTTCCAGATTGGGTGTGATGTCCAATTACTTTTTAGCTAACAGTAAATTGCATGCCTGGTGTTGGCTTCATGGTTAGGGTGGTGGGCCTGGGATCCTTGGATTCCTGAGTTCAAATCCCCCTCGACGTTGAATTAATACGAGTGGGGTTGACTCTGCCTGTCTCTTTCGAGGTGGCAAAATGAGTGCCAGCACGTTGGTAATCCTGTGTCCGAATGGCGACTCGTCCAGGATTGCTCCAATAGCCAAGGAAGAACTGCTAAGGCAGGCACCAACACGTCTTTGCATCATTTTAGAGTAAAAAAATAATGATCCCATGGATGGATGGAATAGTATTGTGTATTTCCCCTGGCACTTTACTGGAGTCAAATTTCTCCAAAGGCCCAAACTACCCCCATTCTACGCCACTGACATGCATACAGTAAGACCATATTTTAAGCAGACAACCTGGATGTGTATTCAAGCAAAGGTCTCTTTATTATGAAAGGTCCTCCTTTCATCAAGGCAAGAAAGATTAAATTTATTTATTTATCATTTACCCAAAGCCTTCTATTAAGTTATGGGTGAATATAAAATAAGTGGCTCCATATGTAAAAAAAAATAAAAAGCATTAAAAGTTGCACATTTGAGCATTTAGAAATGAAAAAAAAGCGTCTAAATTTAGCAGAACAAAATGCCCCAAAATCTTTGTTTGTTGTCTGCATCGGACAGCTGTCCCACTTCTTCAGGGTGAATAATATAATACATTGACAAAAGATACCTATTTAAAATGTCCTGATAAGCACAAGGTGTCCACTGATGTCAAGGGACAACTGAAATATTATTTTAATATAGGGACATGTCTAATTGTAAGGATGTTCACTGTAAATACTTGTCAATGTAATGTGCCACTGAGTGCTTGCTCGAGTTGTTAGAACTTGTTTCTTTCTCCACTTGATGTAAGTGGCTTTTTGATTCCCATGGCTGCCCACTCTCGCCAATCACAGTTGACAAACATGGTGAGTTTTTGCAATCATACCCCACATGAGTTTTGAGAGAGGCCTTCGTCCTCAGTAGACTGAAAATAAGGCTCTGTAAACTTTTATACTTCACAAAACTCCTTTACCCCTGCACGTGGAAATTGAACCTTCAAACACATTGCTCTGGAAAAGCTGGAATTCGCAGTGGAAGACAAATTTTTCAGAATGTTGCAGCCGCACGAATGTCCCTTATGCAGTGCCAAGAATAAATATAAACCCGAACGCTTGCTTCTCGCTCTGTCTAACCCAGGAAGGGTGCTTTAATCAATGGGCCATGAACATGTCCTTTGATGTTTCCGCATAGAGCGCTCTGCGATCCGATTGGCCAGGTGGATGCTCCACACTGTGGAATCCGCAGATTTGTTGCTATTAATTGCTATTGAACTTTTCTACTAGCTCCATGGTTTATTTATTACCAACTCTTCATTACTCTGCCAAAATATAACTTCATGTATTGATAACCGGTTCTGAACCATCTTTGATGAGTAAGTGATGAATGGGTTTGGAGTTAAGGGGTTTGGTAGGGAAAATTCAAGCGGAAGGTAGCACGTGGATATTGCAACAATGATGTCAACTTAATTAGTGCAGATGGAACCTGAAATTATAGAAACCAGGAAAAAAAAAACAGAAGTACTTACTGTCCTTGTTGAATGATTCACAAGCGGAATTACCGCTACATTCCATACAGAAACAGATTAGCAGACGTGCAATCATTTTTCTGAATGAACTGGTTTTTAAAAAATCGTGGCTCTTTAAAAAAAAAAATAACTTGAGAATTCGATCTCAAAACGCTATGAGGAGTATGTTGACGCTAATTGAGAGAAATAGCAGGAGTGGAGGAAGGGAAGGGTATGGGAATGAATAGTCAAGGTGTGGATTTAAACTTGCACACATCTTCTCCATTCGCTGTTGTGTGTGCAGCCGTGATGTGCAATTCGCCGCAGAACATGCACAGAGAGTAGAAAAGTGAACATTTTTGTGTTCTCGCTCTCCACGAGCCTTTGGCTGTGGCCAAAAAAAAAAACTGTATAGGTTGGCAACCATTTGTGCGGCATGATGGGCTGAATGGTCTCTTTTTTGAGTTGAGTTCCTTGGAAGGAAGTCATCTTATTCTATACGTATTGTGAACCAGTGGTGTCTGTCCATCGTTTGTCTGGTCTCCAGTTTACGCTGGTCGCTTCCCATGCTGCGTTTTGAAAAAACTCACGCGGTATTTCACTTTTGAAATGACGGGAGAAAGCAAACATGATAATGTTGAATGGCCAATTTTATTTTGCAAGCAGGATATTTTTTGCTTCTTTTTTAGACAAATTGAACCCTTCCACCGCCCAAAAGTTGTACCAGCCATTTTGTGGTGGGTGGTATAAGTAGCTCAGAGTTTGGCTCTGAGTGAAACCGAGAGTGCAATACAATTAACCTATTAAACTCCATGAATAATTTGAATTGAATGTCAACGTAAACTGTTCCCGTCCGGTTACTTTTGCCTGCTTTTCCCGGTCACTTTGGTACATCCGGGTTATCCATAAATATGCAGCGGGATTTTAGGTGTCCTAGCATGGAGAATTTTAGCCAGCTGGGCCCCAGTTATTATTGTCCGCAGGGTGGCCGGCCCAAAGTTTAACCCCCCGACCCAAAATTTGTGGAACCAAGGCGGTTTAAACACTGACCAACCTCCCCGGGACGGTACGAGCGGTTCTTATTACTAGGAGGCGGACTCGCTGATCGACATAGATTTCAACACGTGCTCGAAGGGGTATGGGCGGAGGGCAATAGCGGAACGGACGAAAGGAAGTACTCGGAATGGCGATGGAAGGGAGGGATTACAACGCAGGAGCACTGCACTAGGACAACACAAAGGGCTTAAATCCACGAACTCCACTATAAGAAAAGACAAAGTACACAAAATGTGGATTCTTAAAAAATAAGCAAATTAAATGACACAGCAGAAATATTACAAGATGATAATTCACAGGTAATAATAATTACTAATAATAAATAAATAATCTTCTTATGGTCGAGCCCCGCACATGGACGCAACACAGACAAAGGGTGAACAAATGAAAATAACCCCCCAACGCCCCCTTTTAAAAAATACACTGGACTCAGACCAGCCAGGGCCGGTCCTTGTCGAACTCGGGTTT
Source organism: Eptatretus atami (assembly GCA_035128595.1). Taxonomy (NCBI): domain Eukaryota; kingdom Metazoa; phylum Chordata; class Myxini; order Myxiniformes; family Myxinidae; genus Eptatretus; species Eptatretus atami. Next base: position 64,512,008 of record CM068952.1, read on the forward strand.
GGAGGCCCCTGCCTCCGGCACGTGTACACGCAAGCAAATATGGCGCCATCACTTGTTGCAGAGCACAACGCGTGTACCATGGCGCTTCTCCTCTCGGCAGCTTTCCACACGAGGCCAAAAATGTCCCGCAGCCGTCCTCTTTCAAAGCGGGTGCTACCTATGCTCGTGCGGTTCTCAACCGACCTCGTGTGCGTGCTCTAGCCAACGCAGACAGAAGCCTTCCACTCTTCACACGTGCAATTCTAGCCGGAACCTCCTCGCTTGCGCCCTCGATTACAATGCACGTGTGACAATCAGCAGGAACCTCTTCCACACCATGCGCCAAGCCAACCTTCCTCTTTTTTGCACCCTTTCTATCCTCCGCCCGAGGGGCGTGGTCCTGCTCACCCCAAACCCAGGAAGGTGGGGCTTCTCCTGTTGGTGTTTGTTTCAGGGACTCGTTCCCGCAGCTTACGGCCTGGCTTGAAAATATAAAAACAGAGAAAATCACAGGAGGGTTCCATCACGTAGCAGGGGGGAACTTATTTTCACTCCCGAAGCTAATTAACAACCGCACCACCCCTCGTGTGGTCACACGTAACAACTTAAGCTGACAGATTCCCTGATTTAATATACAATCGAGAATACGTTCTACTCTCCACAGACCCATGCCTTTGCAACTATACAATACTAACTTTCCCTATTAAAGCCTTACATCCACGCCCCCCAAACCGTAACAATCTCTTTGGTTGAAAAGAGGGATATAATATGCGAAGGATTAAATCGTTCCTTAACTGTTTGTGCTGAGCTCTACTGCTGTTTTAAATTTTTGTTTTCTTTCCCTTATTTTATTTCCCGTTTTTTTCTTTCTCTCAAGCTAATATATATACATATATATATTATATATATATATATGTTTTGGTCTAAATACCGTAGTTTTTAATTGTATTTTACCTCATTATAGTTCGATCTTTTTTCTTGCATGACATCAGTTGGTTCTGAAAGCTTCATTGTGGCACTCTATTTAATGATGTTTTTGTGCATATTTCTTAGATTTACTTGTTTGGTCTTTTTTATTTTGTACTTGCAAATACCACCCATTGCTTCGCTGACGGGAATACGAAGAGAAGGGCAGGGGAAGAAAGTGGGGTGAGAGGGGATGGGGAGAGAGAGAGAGGAGAGAGAAGAGAGAGAGAGAGAGAGAGAGAGAGGGAGAGAGAGAGCTATTGTGGGAAGGGAGAGTGAGGGGGGTGAGGGGGGGGGGAGGATTTTGGTGGAAGGGAAGAAATGTGAAGGGAAGGGAAGTCAGCGTGAGGTGGGGAAGGCATGTGTGAGGGGAAGGGAAGGCAGTGTGAGGGGAGGGGAAGGGAAGGCAACAATGAGGTTGGAGGAAGGAAAGGCCCAGTTTGGAGGGGAGAGGAAGGAACGGTAGTTTGAGAGGAGAGGAAGGGAGGCACGTGAGGGGAAAGGGAAGGCAGTGTAACAAGGTGTTACCAGGGTGAAAGTGCTTTTAATTGTTTGGTTACAAAGCAAACTTGTTGCTGTTGCAGACTTTTGGTTTCTTTTAATCCACATTCTCCAACCGTCACTAATGGGTAACTGCTCTTTTGGTGTTTGTTTGCAAATATTTTTGGCATGTTGGACATTTACAGTGATGAGCATGTCTATTGACAAAAGAACGCCAGTTGAGCATTCAACTTTCAGCTGTCCTTCTTTAACCTTCGTGAAAATAGTTCCAAATGCACTATGGACCCTTTTGAACAAACTTCTTGTTCAAAACTTTATCAGTCGATGTACTGCCTTACCGTCCATCAGCAAGCATTCAGCATGCTTTTAATACGGCCAATCTAAATCCTTGTTATTAATTTAAAAGGAGCACGCCTTGTGGCGTGTTTAGTTTCAAGTGACTTGCTTTTTGCTACTATATTGCAAATGGGAACGCACCAGAGGCGTTTTAAATTTTTTCCAATTAATACATTACCAGGCCAATGCGTCACTGGAATACGCCACAGGGACGAAAAAAAAAATGCCCTGAAAAAATATTCTTTCTATGAAGTTTGGAATTACACGAATCATACATCGATTCTGGTTCACTTCTCCGATTCCTTTCAATTCAATGGTTAGAATCAAGCAACTTTGGAATAATTCCGCTCACACGATTTAAGCACTCAAGCAAGCACTCGAATGAAATTGATAAGGATGGCTGCCTGGGTCAGACACTGAACACCAATCCGGAGACGTCCAGAGTATCAAAAAAAAAAGCATGAATTTGGACAAATAAACACTTTTTAGGCAGCCGGACTGCTGCTAAATGTCAATTCCACCATTTAATTTTTTGAAATTTGGCTCAGGTAAGAGATTCCAGAGTTTATCAACATGAGAAATTAAATAAAGCCATGAACACTGGTGTCTCTGGGCGTTTAAAAAGCAAGTATGATGAATCAGAGCATTCATGATATGAGAGAGGAAAGTGAAAAAAAAATTAATGAGCATTTGTTTGTTTAGAAACGGTTGTGGCCTGTCCAAGCAGGCTTGTTGAGCAGGCCAAACAAAAATGGGTGAATTAAGACCTCAGCCAGCTGAACAAGAATAGCTGACTCAGAGGCGACCAAGGATGATGCTTTTGAATAAGGATAATTACATAAAGCCATTCAAAAGGGGTGTTTCTGGGCTTAATGTCTACTTCCAGGTATGACAACACTAATTACCACACGCAACGAAGTGAAAGCGGGTTAAGTAATTGGGTTCACTTCTGTCTGTCTGTCCATCCATCCATCCGTGTGTCCACAAACGTCCAGTTATGATGGAGGGACAACTTATTTCATCAGTGTTATATTTTGATTTGCTACTCTATTCTGAATCAAACCCAGATTGCTACCCTTTGGAGTTATCTACCAGCCCCATTGTTTATTTGGGTGGGCACTTAGACTGAGGTGTGTTGTGCTCCACGCATGCTGAAAGTGTAAACTGTAAATCTCAAGGGTTACAGTCCCACATTTACAGCATTTATCATCTTTTGGACATCCATTTGTGGCAATATCAATCATCGCATGGTTTAATAACTTCTTCATACAGAAAGGGCATTGTAGACATGCAGAGGTATTGGAATGCTACATTCCCCCACGATGTGAAACAAAATGCTGGTTAAGCAATTAGTTCATATGGCTGGGCATCCTCCATCCGTCGATCTGTCTTTCAGCTTATGATCATCAATTTTATGATGAAGAAAAACTTTTTAAATTGATTGTTTTATATTTTGAACACTTAATTGGAATGATTCATAGAAAGACAATTTGCCGTTTTAACTGTACTTTGGCTTTTTTTTAATTATCCCAATCGCACATGCGCAGAAGAGGAGTGAGATAATATTCACATGCCTGGCCAGTCAAACAACATTGGAAAACCATTCCAAAGCATGAAATTACTGTTTTTAAGGATGTAATAGAGGACACAAAACAACACGGACAAATGAACGAATGGTAACGTGTTAGATAAGGGATGTAACAGAACACTTGGTGAAATGGCTTTAAACCTCAATTCATAATGTTTTAATCAAAATGATTCTGCATAGAATAACAGTGAAGATGGAAACAAATATGACGGAAATCCATTTTCTACCAGTTCACACTATAAAACACGGCCCGGAAGAAAACACTGCCGGAACGTCCAGAGACAAACCCGCCGGAACGCATTCCAGAGACAAGCCGTCTGACACCAACACTGATCGATACATCCAAAGACAAGTCCCCCCGTGCGGACATGTCCGGAGACAAACTCCGTCCAGAGACAAACACCGCCTGGGCACGTCCAGAGACAAACACACACCTGGACGTGTCCGGGGACAAACGACAAGCTGACTGTTCAGAGACACACCGCCGACACATCCAGAGAACAACCCGCCTGACGCATCCAAGAGATAAATGCCACCTGGACACGTCCGAGCAACACCCAACCTGGACGTGTTCAGAGCAAAACACCACCCGGACACGTCAGAGACAAACTCCGGTCCGGAGCATAACACTGCCTGGATGCATCGCAGAGCCATTCTTTCCAGAGACAAAACTCTTGGTCTGGATAATCACACCACCCGGACACGTGCAGAGACAAACACTGCCCTGGATGCATCGAAACAAACCCGACCGGGACACATCCAGAGACAAACACTGCCCAGACACGTCCGTTAGACAAACACCCGCCGGACGCATCCGGAGCCAAACTGCCGGAGACAAACACCGCTCAGACATGTCTGGAGACAAACTCCCGTCCGGACATAAACACTGCCTGGAACACATCCGGAGACAAACCTGCCTGGGAACACGTACTGAGACAAAACACCGTCCAGAACATAACCACTTGTCCGGATAATGTCCAGAGACAGAGACAGACAGACAGACAGAGAGGGGAGCGGGAAGAGTGGAGAGGGTGTGGGAGGAGGGTGCTGCACTCTAATGGGAGGGAGTAGAGGCAAGGATGGGACAAAGAGAGAGCGAGAGGGTGGGTTGGGGAGTTAGCAGAAGAGAATATGTTATGTTTATGAACACACAACAACAACACCACACACACACACACACACACACACCACGACACGACACGTGTGCTTGGCCGATATTGGCAATTTTTCGTTATCGGTAGGTTGGAGTCAGTGGTGATTACCAATGCAGTAACTTACCTGTTATACAACCAAAAAACCTTGAGTAGCTTTCAACCAAAACAACCATTGCATTTTTCAGATGTTTCAGGGATATGTTAACAAACATTCAATCTTTATAAACAGCTGTGGGACAGGGTGGAAAAAATTTGGCTGCAGTAATTTAGAAACACGTTAAACATGGCAATGCCCTTGAAATCAGGCATATTTCCCAACTCCGCTCAGAATGACGGAGCACAAACCACTCGCTCAGGGTGACAGAGCAACGAACCACTCACTCAGGGTATGGGGAACGAACCACTCGCTCAGGATGACAGAGCTGAACCACTCGCTCAGGTGACGGAGCAAGCGAACCACTCGCTCAGGGTGACGGAGCAACGAACCACTCGCTCAGAGTGATGGAGCACGAACCACTCGCTCAGGGGTGACGGAGCACGAACCACTCGCTCAGGGTGGACGGAGCACGAAACACTCGCTCAGGGCGACGGAGCATGAACAACTTCACAACCTGATGATGTGGCGCGGCAAAAGAGTCCCGCAGTGTGTGAACGATTCACTCAGAATGATGTAGCGCCGGCTATCCGCTATCGACAATGGGCGCTAGGCCAAAGTGGCTTAAGCTGTGGCCTGCTCATCTGTGCATGTGTGCAATGTGGTCCGATCAGTTTTGGGGTCCGCACAAACGTTATACTTTTTGTTGAAAACGTCCGTTTTTTACGCAGATTTGCTTTGTTTCCCTGTAGAGCACCTCACGAACTCCCGAAAATAAGACAACAGATCTGATAGACGCTATGGATAGGCAGTCCCTCTGGGTGACAAGGGGTGTAAGGTCTTGCAGTGAATGCATTAAATCAATGTAGATCAATGAAGCTGTTAATTTTGGGCAGCATTCCTAAATTTTGTTCACTCAATATATAAATCTAAATATAGAAAAAGATAAGTTTTATGCTTTGGAAATTTCACATTTTTCTGTGTATGTATGAAGGAGGGATAATGGCCTTCTTGCCTTGCAGTAAATAGGTTAATCGGCTTAGTTATAATACTCATTATTTCTTTAAAATTATCAGGTTTAACTCCAAGATTTCGCACTTATTTAGTCCGGATGATATCCGATCCTCAACTGAAATTATTTTTGATGATGATACTTTTAATTAGTCGTAAGAGTAGATTCGTCGAACAATCTACGTCATATAATGCATGAAATTGCACCAAGTTGCCTAACTTTGAAAACTATAGCACTTACAAAAGCCAGGAATGTATACAACAAGTGATACATCATAGCTATACTGACAGGTATTTGATAATGGGTGGGAAAGTGAAAAAAAAAAACTTAGCTTAAGAAGTCGTTGTGGTGCCGTTACCAAGCAGGTGACCGAGGATGGCTGAACAAAGACTATAATTAAATAAGGCCGTAATTTATTCAAAAGGGGAGTTTTAATTAACCCAAACCACAATCCGTCATCACACTTCCTTGGAGTTTTCTCTTAGCGTGCATCGCGAGTTCAGGCTGCTAGATTTTATGGTTTTGGAGTTAGAGGAGACACTCTTCGAACACTGACTCATGACACACACACACTGCACACCACTGGACATTTATTAGTATAGACATAGAAATAGCGAGGAAGGCGGGGCACGTGAGAAGAGTACAGTAGTGGGGCGAAGAAAGAGCCGTGAACGTTGTGTCTAGGTATCAAAGAAGCCTCCACTCTCTAAAACTGCGACTCGAAGATAGTCTTATTCACTGTATGAGGTGATAGTATCAGAACGCTTCAATAGTGCTAAACTTCCGGATTTTTTTATTAAACGATTTTAAAAATCATATTTTATATAAATTTGAAGTTTTACACTGAACAACTGCGTGGTATGTTTTCTGTGAGCTCTAGTTTTGTAAGTGCAGTAAGCACTCTGTGATTGTAAACAACCAAAGAAACAATCAAAGGCATAAATGAGCGCATGTGATCTTCGATCAAATGTTAGAGGGTTAAGAGAATAAGGATATAATTTAATAATATAGATAATTGAAAATAAAACAATTGTTATAACAATAAATCAATCATCATAATAATGGCTTTAATCTTCACCACCTCAATAAAATATAACAAAGCATAATGTATGAAGCACGTTGGGAGCAAACCTCAGCATGCTTGTGTGTTCATTGTGTTTGACAAGTTGACAATGAGGGTGACCATGGCACAGAGAACAGTCTTCGTAGGCTTTTGTATCCATGCTGCAGTCTGGTGAGCCACTCACTGGCGTCAGGAAAGTTGGCAAGCTGAACACCCTGACAGGTGGCTGATTGGTGAAGGGGAGAAGATGATGGGTAAGTTGAGTACATTGCAGCCTCAGTATATGAGCAGAAAACAGATGAATGTAGGCACAGTATATACAGGTGTCATTTAGGAAATCATGTTCAAATCACAAATATCTCTTATCCTCAAATGGATAAAAGTGATGACTTTTGCTTTTGTAAGACCTCCTCCCCCTGCCAACAGTTTTGCAGACCTACTGTTGGAATTATTTAGTTTGCTTTGAACCAGAACATGCTGATTAGTATCTGATCAATAATCATCTCGAGATTCATCAGGTCATTTGGGGAAACATTCAGAAACCCTTCCTATCATAGAATTAAGAAGATACAATAGTGCTTGAAATTTGATCTGGACTTTGGTTTTCTACCAATATTTTGCTTCAAATATACGAGCAGGGACCAGCAGAACATTGGCACAATGTAAAATGTGACTTCACGTGCTCAACTCCCCTGCCCCGAAAAAAGCCCCAAGTCATCAACCCCATCCCAATTCCGAAGTCCTCAACCTCAACCTCCAACCCAAAGCTTCAATCCCCTCCCTTCCCCACTCGAAAGCTTCAAGCGCGCTTCCACACCCACCCCACCACAGCTCCTTATGCCCCTCGGAACTAACCCCCCTCCCAAAGTCTCAACCTCCCCCTACAAACTCTGTCCAATCTTGCTCCCACCCTCCTCCCAAATCTCCATACCCCAACTCTGTCCTCTCTCACCCCCTCCCTTCTCCTCATAAAAGCAAAAGGGCATTCTTATATCTATCATTAATATTATATATATATATATTATATATATATATATATTATATATATATATATAATATATATATATATATATATATCTTTGGCTTTTTTAGTCATTTTCATTCTACAATCTTATCTGCAGGCATAGAAATACTTCCAGCCACCCCCAATTGACTTCGTTGCCAGGGGTTTCTATGCATGGACGCTGAAGCAATCTGGGGAAGATTACATCATTTTGAAAGTGCCAATATTAGATCTCATACCGCAGAAAAAAGGGAATTGGGTTCATAATTATTAGCACCTCTGTCGTATATTGCCATAATGATGTCACAAAGCTATTTTCTGGTAAATAGGATACCTTGAAATCAAACCTGCACATTTGCTAAGTGCTTGTTGTATAAATCTGTTTTAAAAACAAACCACCTGAGGATCTATAATAGTCCCAGATTGCTGTTTATTTCTATTTTTACTTTTATCCATTGCTGCGTCACCCTCATACTATCAGAGTGTTTTAAAGGGTGTTTCTCGCATGAACAAAAGGTCAGAGTTTATAATTGTAAGTAGTTTTCTCACACTAGAAAAATTATATGAAACTAGTACATGCCCGTACGTGCGTGGCCGTACGTGCAAAAAAAAACAAAAAAAACTTTCAAACAACCACACAGGCCGTTCCTTCGCTCTCGTAAACGACGACTGGATTGGGGCAATTGTATTTATCTATAAATGCGCATAAGAAATCGAGAAAATATACAAAGAATACAGTAAGTCATCACTATCCGGAAGTGGTGCGTGCCCGTTACGGAATGTTCACGATGCATTCCACGAATTATCGCTTTCATTGAAGATAACAACTGTTGTGATACTTAACACACACAGAGTTAAATTAAAATCCAAATTAAAATCAAGTTTACCTCTGTCTTTGCTTGCCATGACATTCGCTGCCATTGACCATTGCCACTTCCTACGCCACGGTAACTATGGCGCCTTTCCCCATCGGCCACGCCTACACAGCAACGTGTCTTGCCATTGGTTTGGTAAATAAAATGGCCATAACTTGGGAACCTCTTGTCCGATTAATATCAACCTTGAAAAGGCACATCCTCAGGGTCCCCAGCAATATACCTGGCAAGTTTCAAATTAGATCGGACCAGTGGTTGTCGAGAAACAGCGGTCACAGACACACACAAAACACACACCACACACACACACAACACACACAACACACACACACACATTGCTGGAATTATGATAGATGATTGAAAAGTTATGCCACAGAAACCATTTTTGACCCAATTCAATACGTAAATGGTAATTGCTGTCCCAGCTTTAAAAACGCGTGAACTTTAAGTTTAACAATTATTGTTTTTGGTCGGACGAGACTTTGTTGATTTATTTAGAATCCGTTGTGAGTGTTGAATGTAAAGCTGGTGGTTGATCAGCGATTTATTAGACCCTCCTGTCTACAAACACCCTGAAGCATCTGGCTTGATGAGCTCAGGAAGCCTCCACTTGGAAACAAATGACTTAATTAATGTTTTAAAATGTAAATTGATCTGTTTTTGTGTTCATGCTTTTCAATGCTTGGTTCTCTCCGAGCCTTCGTAACACGTATAAATGAGAAAAGCAGACCTAAAAAAACACATTAATAAATAAACTCATTTTCAATAGTTTTATAGTTTGGAGTTGAAGAAAGAGTATCCAATTCTATATAAAATTGGACTTCACAAGTGAGAGGCATGTCCACTGGAATAAATTTATTTGATGATGACATCATCTCTTACTAAAAACGAAACGTGTGTGTGTGTGTGTGTGTGTGTTGTGTGTGTGTGTGTGTGTGTGTGTGTGTGTGGTGTTTGTCTGTGTGTATGTGTGTATGTGTGTGTGTGTGTGTGTGTTGTGTGTGTGTGGTGTGTGTCTGTGTGTTGGTGTGTGTGTATGTGTGTATGTGTGTGGTGTGTGTGTGTGTGTGTGTGTGTGTGTGTGTCTGTGTGTATGTGTGTATGTGTGTGTGTGTGTGTGTGTGTTGTGTGTTGTGTGTGTGTGTGTGTGTCTGTGTGTGTGTGTGTGTGTGTGTTATGTGTGTATGTGTGTATGTGTGTGTGTGTGTGTGTGTGTGTGTGTGTGTGTGTGTGGTTGTGTGTGTGTGTGTGTGTGTGTGTGTGTGGTGGTGTGTGTGCGCATTCGTCAAAACTATTGAAAATGAGTTTATTTATTAATGTGTTTTTTTAGGTCTGCTTTTCTCATTTATACGTGTTACGAAGCTCGAGAGAACCAAGCATTGAAAGCATGAACACAAAAACAGATCAATTTACATTTTAAAACATTAATTAAGTCATTTGTTTCCAAGTGGAGGCTCCTGAGCTCATCAAGCCAGATGCTCAGGGTGTTTGTAGACAGGGAGGGGTCTAATAAATCGCTGATCAACCACCAGCTTTACATTCAACACTCACAACGGATTCTAAATAAATCAACAAAGTCTCGTCCGACCAAACAATAATTGTTAAACTTAAAGTTCACGCGTTTTTAAAGCTGGGACAGCAATTACCATTTACGTATTGAATTGGGGTCAAAATGGTTTCTGTGGCATAACTTTTCAATCATCTATCTATAATTCCAGCAATGTGTGTGTGTGTGTGTGTGTGTGTGTGTGTGTGTGTGTGTCTGTGAGCGTGTTTCCCTCGACAACCACTGGTCCGATCTATATTGAAACTTGCCAGGTATATTTGCTGGGACTGACCTGAGATGTGCCTTTTCAAGGTTTGATATTAATCGGACAAGAGGTTCCCAAGTTATGGCCATTTATTTACCAAACCAATGGCAAGACACGTTGCTCGTAGGCGTGGCCGATGGGGAAAGGGCGCCATAGTTACCGTGGCGTAGGAAGTGGCAATGGTCAATGGCAGCGAATGTCATGGCAAGCAAAGACAGGGAGAAACTTGATTTTAATTTGGATTTTAATTAACTCTGTGGTGTGTAAGTATCACAGCAGTTGTTACTTCAATGAAAGCGATAATTCGTGGAATGCATGTGAACATTCCGTACAGGCATCGCACCACTTCCGGATAGTGATGACTTACTGTATTCTTATAATTTCTCGATTTCTTATGCGCATTTATAGATAAATACAATGCCCCAATCCAGTCGTCGTTTAAGAGCGAAGGAACGGCCTGTGTGGTTGTTTGAAAGTTTTTTTGTTTTTTTTTGCACGTACGGCCACGCACGTACGGGCATGTACTAGTTTCATATAATTTTTCCTATGTGTGAGAAAACTACTACAATTATAAACTCTGACCTTTTGTTCATGAGAAACACCCTTTAAAACACTCTGATAGTATGAGTGGTGACGCCAGCAATGGATAAAAGTAAAAATAGAAATAAACAGCAATCTGGGACTATTATAGATCCTCAGGTGGTTTTGTTTTTAAAACAGATTTATACAACAAGCACTTAGCAAATGTGCAGGTTGATTTCAAGGTATCCTATTTACCAGAAAATAGCTTTGTGACATCATTATGGCAATATACGACAGAGGTGCTAATAATTATTGAACAATTCCCTTTTTTCTGCGGTATGAGCATCTAATATGGCACTTTCAAAATGATGTAATC
>CM068952.1:64528312-64538578 GCA_035128595.1 Eptatretus atami
AGAGCACAACGTCAGGCGGCCTCTTCTTCGCCCCACTACTGTACTCTCTCACGTGCCCCGCCTCTCCTGCTATCTTCTATGGTCTATACTAATAAATGTCAGTGTGTGCATGTGTGTGTGTGTCAGTGAGTCAGTGTGTCAGAGTGTCTCCTTCATAACTCCAAAACCATAAAATCTAGCAGCCTGAAACTTCGCATGCACGCTAAGAAAACTCCAAGGAAGTGTATGACTGGAAATTGTGTTTGGGTAAATTAAAACTCCCCTTTTGAAGATAATTAACGGCCTTATTTAATTATATCCTTTGTCAGGCGCATCCTCGGTCACCGCTTGGAACAGGCCACAACGACTTCTTAACGCTAAAGTTTTTTTTTTTCACTTTCCTCACTCACATTATCAAATACCTGTTCATCATAGCTATGAATCACTGTATACATCGCTTTTGTAAGTGCTATAGTTTTCAAGTTAGGAACTTGGAGCAATTTCATGCATTATATGATACGATTTTCCACGATCTACTCTTACGGACTAATTAAAAGTATATCATCAAAATAATATTTCAGTTTTGAGGATCGGATATCATCCGGACTAAATAAGTGTCGAAATCTTGAGTGAAACCTGATAATTTAAAGAAATAATGAGTATTATAACTAAGCCGATTAACCTATTTACTGCAAGCAAGCAAGGCCATATTCCCTCCTTCATACATACACAAGAAAATGTGAAATTTCCAAAGCATAAAACTTATCTTTTTCTACTATTTGGAGATTTATATATTGAGTGAACAAAAAATTTAGGAATGTGCCAAAATTAACCAGCTTCATTGAGCTACATGATTTAATGCATTCACTGCAAGACCTTACACCCTGTCACCCAGAGGGACTGCCTATCCATAGCGTCTATCAGATCTGTGTCTATATTTTCGGAGGTTTCGTGAGGTGCTCTACAGGGAAACAAAGCAAATCTGGTAAAAAACGGACGTTTCAACAAAAAAGGTATAACGTTTGTGCGGACCCCAAACTGATCGACCACATGACACATGCACAGATGAGCAGGCCACAGCTTAAGCCACTTGCCGAGCGCCCATTGTCGATAGCGGTACCGCGCTACATCATTCTGAGTGAATCGTTCACACACTGCGGGACTCTTTTGCCGCGCCACATCATTCAGAGTGAGTTGTTCATGCTCCGTCGCCCTGAGCGAGTGTTCGTGCTCCGTCACCCTGAGCGAGTGGTTCGTGCTCCGTCACCCTGAGCGAGTGGTTCGTGCTCCATCACTCTGAGCGAGTGGTTCGTTGCTCCGTCACCCTGAGCGAGTGGTTCGTGCTCCGTCACCCTGAGCGAGTGGTTCATGCTCTGTCATCCTGAGCGAGTGGTTCGTTCCCCATCACCCTGAGTGAGTGGTTCGTGCTCTGTCACCCTGAGCGAGTGGTTTGTGCTCCGTCATTCTGAGCGAGTTGTGAAATAATGCCTGATTTCCAAGGCATTTGCCATGTTAACGTGTTTTCTAAATTACTGAGCCAAATTTTTTTCCACCTGTCACACAGCTGTTTATAAAGATTGATGTTTGTTAACATATCCCTGAAACATCTGAAAAATGCAATGTTGTTTTTTGGTGAAAGCTACTCAAGGTTTTTTGGTTGTATACAGTAAGTACTGCAGTTGGTAATCACACTGACTCCAACCTACCGATTAACGAAAAATTGCCAATATCGGCCAAGCACACGTGTGTGTGTGTGTGTGTGTGTGTGTGTGTGTGTGTGTGTGTTGTTGTGTGTTCATAAAGCATAACATATTCTCTCTGCTAACTCCCCAACCCCCACCCCTCTCGCTCTCTCTTTGTCCCATCCTTGCTCTACTCCCTCCCATTAGAGTGCAGCACCCTCCTCCCACACCCCTCTCACTCTCCGCTCCCCTCTCTGTCTGTTTCTGTCTGTCTCTGTCTCTGGACATATCCGGACAGTGGTTATGTCTGGACGGTGTTTGTCTCAGTACGTGTCCAGGCAGGGTTTGTCTCCGGATGTGTCCAGGCAGTGTTTATGTCCGGACGGGAGTTTGTCTCCAGACATGTCTGAGCGGTGTTTGTCTCCGGCCAGTTTGGCTCCGGATGCGTCCGGGCGGTGTTTGTCTACGGACGTGTCTGGGCAGTGTTTGTCTCTGGATGTGTCCGGTCGGTGTTTGTTTCTGGATGCATCCAGGCAGTGTTTGTCTCTGCACGTGTCCGGGTGGTGTTGATATCCAGACAAGAGTTTGTCTCTGGAAAGAATGGCTCTGGATGCATCCAGGCAGTGTTTATGTCCGGACCGGAGTTTGTCTCTGGACGTGTCCGGGTGGTGTTTGTCTCTGAACACGTCCAGGTGGTGTTTGTCTCTGGACGTGTCCAGGTGGCATTTATCTCTGGATGCGTCCAGGCGGTGTTTGTCTCTGGATGTGTCCGGGCGGTGTTTGTCTCTGAACACGTCCAGGTTGTGTTTGTCCCCGGACACGTCCAGGTGGTGTTTGTCTCTGGACGTGCCCAGGCGGTGTTTGTCTCTGGACGGGAGTTTGTCTCCGGACATGTCCGCACGGGACTTTGTCTTTGGATGTATCCGAGCAGTGTTGGTGTCCAGACGGCTTGTCTCTGGATGCGTCCGGCGGGTTTTGTCTCTGGACGTGTCCGGGCAGTGTTTGTCTCCGGGCCGTGTTTATAGTGTGACTGGTAGAAAATGGATTTCCGTCATTATTTTGTTTCCATCTTCACTGTTATTCTATGCAGAATCATTTTGATGAAACATTATGAATTGAGGTTTAAAAGCCATTTCACCAAGTGTCTGTTACATCCCCCTATCTAACACGTTACATTCGTCATTTGTCCGTGTTGTTTGTGTCCTCTATAACATCCTTAAAAACAGTAATTTTCATGTTTGGAATGGTTTTCAATGTTGTTTGACTGCCAGGCATGTGGAATATTATCTCACTCCTCTCTGCGCATGTGCGATTGGGATAATAAAAAAAAGCCAAAGTACAGTAAAACGGCAAACTTGTCTTTCTATGAATATTCCAATTAAGTGTTCAAAATATAACAATCAATTTAAATAAGTTTTTCTTCAATCATAAATTGATGATCATAAGCTGATAAGACAGATCGACGGATGGATGGATGGCCAGCCATGAACTAATTGCTTAACCCAGCATTTTGTTTCACATGTGTGGGGGAATGTATGCATTCCAATACCTCTGCATGTCTACAATGCCCTTTTGCTGTATGAAGAAGTCATTAAACAATGCTATGATTGATATTGCCACAAATGGATGTCCAAAGATGAGAAATGACTGTAAATGTGGTGACTGTAACCCTTTGAGATTTTACAGTTACACTTTCAGCATGGTGGAGCACAACACACCTCAGTCTAAGTGCCCACCCAAATAAACATGGGGCTGGTAGGATAACTCAAAGGTAGCAATCTGGGTTTGATTCAGAATAGAGGTAGCAATCAAAATATAACACTGGATTGAAATTAAGTTGTCCCTCCATCATAAACTGACGTTTGTGGACACACGGATGGATGGATGGACAGACAGACAGAAGTGAACCAATTACTTAACCCCGCTTTTCACTTCGTGTGCGTGTGGTAATTAGTGTGTCATACCTGGAAGAGACATTAAGCCAGGAAACACCCCTTTTGAATGGCTTTATGTAATTATCCTTTATCAAGGCATCATCCTTGGTCAGCCTCTGAGTCAGCTATCTGTCAGCTTGCTGGGGTCTTAATTCACCATTTTGTTTGGCCTGCTCAACAAGCCTTGACTTGGAACAGGCCACAACAGTTTCTAAACAACAAAATGCTCATTAATTTTTTTTCACTTTCCTCTCTCATATCATCGAATGCCTGATCATCATACTTGCTTTTAAACGCCCAGAGACACCAGTGTTCATGGCTTTATTTAATTTCTGCATGTGATAAACTCTGGAATCTCTTAACCTGAGCCAAATTTCAAAATTTAAATGGTGGAATTGACATTAGCAGCAGTTCCGGCTGCTAAAAAGTGTTTATTTGTCCAATTCATGCTTTTTTTGATACTCTGGACGTCTCCGGATGGTGTTCAGTGTGACCCAGGCAGCCATTCCTTATCCACCATTTCATTCGAGTGCTTGCTTGAGTGCTTAATCGTGGTGGGCGGAATTGATTCCAAAGTGCTTGATTCTAACCATTGAATTGAAAGGAATCGAGAAGTGAACCAGAATCGATGTTGATTCCGAGTAATTCCAACTTCATAGAAAGAAGTATTTTTTTCAGGGCATTTTTTTTCGTCCCTGTTGGGCGTATTCCAGTGACGCATGGCCTGGTAATGTATTAATTGGAAAATAAAACGCCTCTGGTGCGTCCCATTTGCAATATAGTAGCAAAAGCAAGTCACTTGAAACTAAACACGCCACAAGGGCGTGCTCCTTTTAAATTAATAACAAGGTATTTAGAGTTGGCCGGTAAAGCATGCTGAATGCTTTGCTGATGGACGGGTAGGCAGTACATCGACTGATAAAGTTTTGACAAGAAGTTGTTCAAAAGGTCCAGAGTGCATTTTGGAACTATTTCACGAAGGTTAAAGAAGACAGTCTGAAAGTTGAATGCTCACTGCGTTCTTTTGTTCAATAGACATTGCTCATCACTGTAATATGTCCAACATGCAAAAATATTTGCAAACCAAACACCAAAGAGAGTACCCATTAGTGACGGTTGAGAATGTGGATTAAAAGAAACCAAAGTCTGCAACAGCAACAAGTTTGCTTTTGTAACCAACAATTAAAAGCACTTTCACCCTGGTAACACCTTGGTACACTGCCTTCCCTTCCCCTCACGTTGCCTTCCCTTCCTCTCCTCTCAAACTACCTTTCCTTCCTCTCCCCTCAAACTGCCTTTCCTTCCTCCACCCTCATGTTGCCTTCCCTTCCCCTCCCCTCACACTGCCTTCCCCACCTCACGCTGACTTCCCTTCCCCTCACATTGTCTTCCCTTCCACCAACCATCCTCACTCTCCTCCCACATATCTCTCTCTCTCTCTCTCTCTCTCTCTCTCCCCATCCCTCTCCTCACCCCACTTTCTTCCCCTGCCCTCTCTTCGTATTCCGTCAGCGAAGCAATGGGTGGTATTTGCAAGTACAAAATAAAAAAGACAAACAAGTAAATTAAGAATATGCACAAAAACATCATTAAATAGAGTGCACAATGAAGCTTTCAGAACCACTGATGTCATGCAAGAAAAAAGACGAACTATAATGAGGTAAAATACAATAAAACTACGGTATTTAGGACAAACATATATATATAATTATATATATATATAATATATATATGTATATATATTAGCTTGAAGAGAAAGAAAAAACGGGAAATAAAATAAGGGAAAGAAAACAAATTTAACAGCAGTGAGCTCAGCACAAACAGTTAAGGAACGATTTAATCCTTCGCTATATTATCCTCTTTTCAACCCAAGAGATTGTTACGGTTTGGGGGGTGGATGTAAGGCTTTAATAGGGAAGTTAGTATTGTATAGTGCAGCATGGTCCGTGGATGAGTAGAACGTATCTCGATGTATATAAGTCAGGGAATCTGTCAGCTTAAGTGTTACGTGTGACCACACGAGGGGTGGTGCGGTGTTAATTAGCTTCGGGAGTGAAAATAAGTTCCCCCTGTACGTGATGACCCTCTGTGATTTTCTCTGTTTTTATATTTCAAGCCAGGCCGTAAGCTGGGGAACGAGTCCCTGAAACAACAACCAACAGGAGAAGCCCCACCTTCCTGGGTTTGGGGGTGAGCAGACCACGCCCTCGGGGCGGAGGATAGAAAGGGTGAAAAAAGAGGAAGGTTGGCTGGCGCAGGGTGTGGAAGAGGTTCCTGCTAGATTGCACACGTGCATTGTAATCGAGGGCGCAGAGCGAGGAGGTTCCGGCTAGATTGCACGTGTGAAGAGTGGAAGGCTTCTGTCTGGTTTGGTAGAGCACGCACACGAGGTCGGTGTGAGGACCGCACGAGGCAGGTAGCACCCGCTTTGAAAGAGGACGGCTGGGACATTTTGAGCCTTCGTGTGGAAAGCTGCGAGAGAAGCGCCATGGTACACGCGTGTGCTCTGCAACAAGTGATGGCGCCATTTTGCTTGCGTGTACACGTGCCGGAGGAAGGGCCTCCAACCCGAGTTCGACAAGGACCGGCCCTGGGCTGGCTGAGTACCAGTGTATTTTAAAAGGGGGCGTGGGGGGTTATTTTCATTTTGTCACCCTTTGTCTGTGTTTGCGTCCATGTGCGGGGCCTCGACCATAGAAGTTATTTATTTATTATTAGTATTATTATTACCTGTGAAATTATCATCTTGTAAATATTTGTGTGTTCATTTAATGTGCTTATTTTAAAGAATCCGCATTTTGTGTATTTGTAGTGGGGTTCGTGGATTTAAGCCCTTTGTGTTGTCCTAGTGCAGTGCTCCTGCGTTGTAATCCTCCTTCCATCCGCCATTCCGAGTACTCCTTCTCCGTTCGCTATTGCCCTCCGCCATACCCTTCGAGCACGTGTTGAAATCTATGTCGATCAGCGAGTCCGCCTCCTAGTAATAAGGAACCGCTCGACCGTCCCGGGAGGTTGGTCAGTGTTAACCGCCTGGCTTCCACAAATTTGGGTCGGGGGGTTAACTTTGGGCCGGCCACCCCTGCGACAATAATAACTGGGCCCAGCTGTGCTAAATTCTCCATGCTAGGCACACCTAAAATCCCGCTGCATATATGGTACCCGGATGTACCCAAAAGTGACGGGAAAAGCAGGCAAAAGTAACCGGACGGGAACAGTTTACGTTGATCCATCAATTCAAATTATTTCATGGAGTTTAATAGGTTAATTGTATTGCACTCTCGGTTTCACTCAGAGCCAAAACTCTGAGCTACTTATACCACCCACCACAAAATGGTGGTACAACTTTGGGCGGTGGAGGTTCAATTTGTCTAAAAAAGAAGGCAAAATATCCTGCTTGCAAAATAAAATTTGGCATCAACATTATTCATGTTTGTTCTCCCGTCATTTCAAAAGTGAATACCGCGTTGAGTTTTTCAAACGCAGCATGGGAAGCGACCAGCGTAAACTGGAGACAGACAAACGCATGGACAGACACCACGGTTCACAATACAGTATAGAATAGATGACTTCCCTTCCAAGGAACTTCAACTCAAAAAAGAGACCATTCAGCCCATCATGCCTGCACAATGGTTGCCAACCTATGACAGTTTTTTTGTGCACAGCCAAGGCTCGTGGAAGAGCGAGAACACAAAATGTTGTCACTTTCTATCTCTGTGCATGTTTCTGGCGAATTGCACATCACGGCTGCACAGCACAACAGCGAATGGAGAAGTGCTGTGCAAGTTTAATCCACACCTTGACTATTCATTCCCATACCCTTCCCTTCCTCCACTCCTGACTATTTCTCTCAATTAGGTCAACATACTCCTTCATAGCGTTTTGAGATCGAATTTCTCAAGTTATTTTTTTTTTTAAAGAGCCACGATTTTTAAAACAGTTCTTCAGAAAATGATGCCACGTCTGCTAATTCTGTTTCTGTATGAATGTAGGGTAATTCCGTTGTGAATTTTCAACAAGGACAGAGTACTTCTGTTTTTTTTTCCTGGTTTCTATAATTTCAGGTTCCATCTGCACTAATTAAGTTGACATCATTGTTGCAATTATCACGTGTACTTCCGCCTTGAATTTCCTACCAAACCCCTTAACTCCAACCCATTCATCACTTACTCATCAAAGATGGTTCAGAAGGTTATCAATACATGAAGTTATATTTGCAGAGTAATGAAGAGTTGGATAAATAAACCATGGAGCTAGTAGAAAGTTCAATAGCAATAATAGCAACAAATCTGGGATTCCACAGTGTGGAGCATCCACTGGCCATCGGATCCGAGAGCTCTATGGAAACATCAAAGGGACATGTTCATGGCCCATGGTAAAGCACCCTTCCTGGGTAGACAGAGGAGAAGCAGCGTCGGGTTTATATTTATTCTTGGCACTGCAGTAAGGGACATTCGTGGGCTGCAACATTCTGAAAATTTGTCTTCCCTGCGAATTCCAGCTTCCAGAGCAATGTGTTTGAGTTCAAGTTTCCACGTGCAGGGGTAAAGGAGTTTGTGAATATAAAAGTTTACAGGAGCCTATTTTCAGTCTACTGCAGGACGAAGGCCTCTCTCAAACTCATGCTGGGGGAGGATTGGCAAACTCACCATGTTTGTCAACTGTGGGTTGGCGAGAGTGGGCAGCCATGGGAATCAAAGCCACTACAGTCAGTGGAGAAAGAAACAAGTTCTAACAACTCGAGCAAGCACTCAGTGCACATTACATTGACAATATTACAGTTGACATCTACCAATTAGAATGTCCCTATATTAAAATAATATTTCAGTTGTCCCTTGACATCAGTGGACACCTTGTGCTTATCAGGACATTTAAATAGGTATCGTTTGTCAATGTATATATTATTCACCCTGAAAGAGTGGACAGCTGTCCGATGCAGACACAAACAAAGATTTTGGGGGCATTTTGTCTCTGCTAAAGTAGACGCTTTTTTTTCATTTCTAAATGCTCAAATGTGCAACTTTTTAATGTTTTTTTTATTTTTTTTTACATATGGAGCCACTTATTTTTATATTCACCCATAACTAATATGAAGGCTTTGGGTAAATGATAAATAAATAAATTAATCTTCTTGCCTGTGATGAAAGGAGCCTTGTCATATAAAGAGACCTTTGCTTGAATACACATCCAGGTGTCTGTAAAATATATGGTCTACTGTATGGCAATGTCAGTGGGGTAGAATGGGGGTAGTTTGGGCCTTTGGAGAAATTTGACTCCAGTAAAGTGCCAGGGGGGAAATACACAATACTATTCCATCCATCCATTGGGATCATACTCTATGCAGAGTGTTGGTGCTGCCTTAGCAGTCTCCTTGGCTATTGGGAGCAATCCTGGACGAGTCGCCATTCGGACACAGGATTACCAACGTGCTGGCACTCATTTTGCCGACCTCGAAAGGATGACAGGCAGAGTCAACCCCACCTCGTATTAATTCAACAGTCGAGGGGGATTTGAACTCAGGATCCAAGGATCCCAAGCCCACCACCCTAACCATGAAGCCAACACCAGGCATGCAATACTATTAGTAAAAGTAATTGGACATCACACCCAATCTGGAACTGAACTTTCCCAATTATCATCCTGCATATTTGTACCACATAGCAAAGCTGCATATTTACTTTACAAAGGCATATTTTTGTGACCTGTTGGAAAATGCTGCACTACCAGCTTTGATGCAGTGTTACTAAATGACATCTACCGACCCACATGACAATGCATTTTGTTATATAGTACCGCTGCCTTTTAGGACTTGGTTCGAGAATAACTATGGTGAAAGTGTGCAGTAGACAGCCCTACAGCCCTGATTTGACCACGATTGAACCACTCTGGGACGTCTTGGCAATGGAACGCAATGTAAAGGCCACAGTCAACACAGCCCAATCCAACAGTGAACTTGATCATCGTGCTCGGGAGGAAGAATCCTGCAATATTTAGCCTGAGAGTTACAAAAAACAAAGTCTCAGAAAGTTTTACAGAAAGAAATCCTGTTTAGAAATCAAATAATAATTATCATGAACTGATAACCCTACATGTTTCTTCACTGTCAGGTTTTTTTTAGGAACACAGTGTACTTTATAGGATTTTTTTGGACGTTCAATATGACATTTCATTTTGGGCCGAATAAATCATGGGTATGACGAAAATGGTATATTGACTGCTATTTCCCTAATAGCCCAGGGAAGGATGGATTAGAAGTCCTTTAGGGATCCGTATTACGTTTTCCATTTTTGTCGTGCAGTACAGTATATTGCACATTTTCCCTGAAAGGAAAATATTGTTACGTGTATTGCTTTATCGGTAGTTTCGTTTATCTTTGCAGAAAATAGTAAGTAATTGCCAGTGTTTTGTGGTAACAGTCTCTTGACAAGTAAACGCCCTGGTTCCTAAGGGCCCACGCCCTGGCCCTGTCCTCGTGTTAAGGTCTGATACCCTGGTTTGTGCCCAGACTGCCTGGGTGTTGGAGATGCTGCATGGAGGGGTTCCACTGATAAGGCTCTTTGGACACACTACACCACAAGGTCAGGGGAAACACAGCAGGGCCTCATCAATTCAATGACATGATAAAACTAGTTCATAGAACAACTTACCCCATGCAATCTTGAGAAACAAGGACA
>CM068952.1:64540207-64550273 GCA_035128595.1 Eptatretus atami
TACATGCACGATGCTGCCTGCCATAGTGGTCCATTCTCTGGAGAATATCGAGGAGATAACACCGAACACCTTGTGGCAATCCTCGATTAACATCAATAAAACTGAAATTATCCGTCAACTATCGTCCAGCACACCTCGTGTGCGACCCTTGTCTATATGAATGCTACTTCATTTTATTTTGTTGCAAGTTTACCTACTTTGGCGACATCGTTTCAGCAGACCATACCATTGATGATGAAACCACGAATTGTATCCAATCAGCAGAATAGCCTTCGGCAATCTCTACACATGGGTATGGTCACAACATGGTGTTATGCCATGAGGTTGCAGAGTCTACCATGGTCTAGTATCACATCACTCCTATATTCTGCAGAAACTCATACACTTTACAGATGGCACATTCAAAAGTGTAAAAACATCCAGCGACGGCACCTGAGACAAATTTTAGGAATGTCGTGCAAGACCAGGTGTAAAATGTGGAAGCCTTCAGCCATGCCAACATGCCCAGTGTCAAGTCCATGTTAGTTGCCACCCAAGTGTTGGCAGGCCACAATGATTAGAGTGGATGAGTCCCAGACTATCCAAAGTAGTGTTCCACGAGGAATTGGGCAACTAAAGAGCTGATGGCTCAAACCTGCAATTCAAGGATGTCATACAGAGGCAGCTCAAGGGATCCAATATACCACTCAACACCTGGGAGTAGTTTGCTTTAAAAAAAAAACAAAATTTTAGTTGGTTGGAGTGAACAATGGCTGCTAAAAGAAGTGCAAGTAGTGTGGATTGGACGAGGACTGAAACCTATCAGCGATGATGTGACTGGATTACAAACCCACAATCCCACTGCGGACGTCACTGCACTTCAACAAAGCTTAATTGGAACAACCAGGCTTATCTCTCATGTCTGCTCCAAAATCTCTGGTGTTATATCTTTACCAATCAATTGATTCATCGTCAGATGTCGATTTACAGCCACAGACATAGTGTGAGGTGGTGTGTGTGTGTGTGTGTGTGTGTGTTGTGTGTGTGTTTGTGTGGTGTGTGTGTGTGTGTGTGTGTGTGTGTGTGTGTAGGAGTCAGAGTTGAACCAAAGTAAAGTGTTTCTGTTTTTTTATGTGGTTAACTGAGTGAGAACAATAAGAATTACAGGGTGATTTTTCTGATTTGTTTGCTCTGATGGAGTGCAGGAACAGTCAACAGGCACAATAATGACGAATCAAACTCAGATTGTTGCATCATTTTTCTCATTGCGGTGAACCAGGACGAGCATGGAACTAAGTAAAGGAACACACACAATGACAGTCGCAAATCCTGATTCCATTTCATTCCACACTGGTTTTTAGTCATCACTGCCAAGGCATTCATTTTGCCATTGACCAGTCAGCATATCACCGAGTCAGAACTCGTGGAGCATCATTACCCCGCGCACGCGAAGTGAAGAGTGGGTTAAACAAATGGTTCGCTTTGTCTGTCTGCCTACAAACGTCAGTTTGTGATCGAGAACAACTTAATTTCAATCGAATGTTATATTTTAACATGAATCAGAAAAACAAACCTGTACAGGGTGGCCACAATGTCTTGTCACCGTTTGTAAACATTGACATTGCATTTGTGTGCAGGATGTAATTAGTTTCGTTTTTCCCTTTTTTCAGATTTATGCTTCAGTCACATTTGGCTCGGTGGCCGTAGGGTCTAAAAAATCTATGGCCACTAGCAATTATAGGACGGCGCAGTATTTCCACGCGTCACACAATGTAGCAGTCACATATGTTTTTATTTCGGGTAGCCGCACGGGGTTATTTAGAAATTGTGGAGACCGAAAACGTGGGGGTGCCGTACGGTCTTGATTTGATGTCGCACGGTGACTTAGGCGTCCCTGCGGCGGCCATATAATTTTAAAGCAGACGCAAGGTAGCCTCAAGGTGCCCGCAAGGCGACCGCAGGGGGGCCTAAGGCGAACGTGAAATAGTGCGGCGGCCGTAATTTTTTGGGGGTTGGCAAAATTCATTTTTCCTTGATAAGAGCCGACGGAAAACGCACGAATAAGGCAAGCCCACCGTACGCCCTACGTATGGCCGACGTGGAACACATCTACGTCATGGCTACGGCTTGTCGAATTGCTACGGCCAACCTAGAGAAATGAAAAAAGTTATAACTCCGCGCTTTAATTCCACGGAGACCCCTACGGCCTGTAAAAGATAGCCATACGGCGTAGGGGCACCCTGAGGCCACCTCAGAAACTCTGCGGCCGCCGCACGTTTCTGTCAATTCAGGGGGGTACGGCCGCCGTATCCTCGCCGTAGAGCAAATGTGGACTCATGCTTTAGTGAACGTAACCATGGGTGATACAAACAATTACACCATTGAACAATGGATGTTGTCAGTAGTCCATTTGCCAGAGAAGTAACCTTGTTGTCCTCAAAGTGTATGGTTTTATGGTGGTTTCTTGTTCACAGACATGCATAGACAAAATTAAGCTTGGTTGCCCGGATGGCAACCATAGGGAGAATCTGTTATTTTTGCGCAAATACAAGATGGCCGTCATCGACCGGGCTGAAAATATAACTTTTTAGTAATGAACTTAAAATTACACATGAGACATCTTTTCCATATAATTTTGGCACGAGGAATCGATATTTAACCTTATTTTTGTGATTAGAAGTAAATTTGAGGTCAATGTTCGAGTTCCTGGCAATTGTTTGCCGTGTGAGATACATTTTGAATGACAACAAGGTCACTATTCTGACAACTGACGCTCACATACGACATTAATGCGAGGTACTAATTCATTGTTTTGTTCTTCACTGGAGTATCTTCAGAAGTCATTGACTGATATGGAATGACTTATGTCCACATCTCTGTGGATCTCCAGCTCTACATGGTGGCTTGCAAATCAAGTGGCATGACGTTGATCGCTTTAAAAATGTGATTCTGAGGCCTGGATAATGCACACTGTGCAGTCCTCCTGTGGTTGCATTGGCAAATCATGCGTGGGTCTGGTGTTGAGACTCTCATCAGTTCAGCATTCGGGCCTGGCAGGAATCATGAGTGCAAGTCCTGGGTTCGATCAATGAGAGCCTTCCGGATGGTTTCGACTGCCCTTCTCATTTCCTTCCTCACCACCGGCCCCAAGACATTCCAGGAGTTGTGCAGCTACCTTGAGACATGCAGACAGCACCCAACTGGGAAGCACTGGGTTGATAACTTCATCAAGCCTACTCTGCTTGTTCATCAACTTCTGCGTAGTGAGAGGGAGGCAGACTTCCTGCTGCAACAGCTAACACTTGAACGCATGCTTCCCTACTTCTTTGTTGCTGGTCACCATCACTATGCCCGTTACATCACCCATCACTTCTGGAGATGCGCTATCTTCTGCCACCAGATGCCAAGTCAGAGCTCATATCAGGTGCTTTTTGTGTGTCGTCACCAGGAAGGCATTTGGAATGGTGTGAGCTCTGATCAGTTCGGTGAACAAACTGCTATTAGAATGGCAAGGGGTGGCCTCAAGGGTATGACTCCTTCTCCAGAGATGGTAGCAGAGTGGATCGATTCCTTTCCTGTCACTGCCTACATCTCAGATACAATGGAGCACATCTACCCTGACTCCTCAAACAAGACAATGAAGACCAATGAGAGAAAAGGACACAAGAATCGGACCACGTCACAAGGAGGAGGGGAAGAAGAGGAGAGAACTTGATGCAGATGATAGGGTCGGATTTTACTTGAATTGTCGAATGTGCTCATCCTCTTGAGAATCACTCACCACATCTGTACAACATTGCCAATGGTCGAATTGCTCCCCGAGAAGCTGAAGTGAATGTTGAGGATTCTGTGGTTATAGGTCAGAAAATGGTTGCAGAGTTCATGCATCCCTTCCAGGTGGATTCCATGCAACCATCTCATGCCCCATCAAGACATGGAGCAGTTACAGAAAGGAGTGAAAATTGGGGACAAGACGATCTTTGATCTAGAAACCATCTTCCTCAGGCTGCTGACTATTGGACAGCAAAGACAAATGGAGCTAGGACCTATCTTCCAGTTTGAGCTCTGCGCAGTACCCCCTCACTGATTGATGAATATGGGTGCTTAAGGAAAGGCAACAAAGCACCAATGGCACACAAACTCTGTGTTCAGGCACAACAGCCTCTGCAACCAGATGTTACCATTGTTGACGCGAGCCAACTTCTCTATCATATTGTTGCCTTTCAGGGGAACTGTGTCAGTCTTAGTTGAGTCCATCAAAACAAGGCTGTCTACCATTGCTGGTCAGAAGATCTTGGTCTTTGACAAATATTATGATGTTTCTGCAAAGGACCATGAACGAGTGAGGCTTGCTGGCATTGGTTTCATCAACTATGACCTCACAATAAACACACCCCTGCCTAGTCGAGACGCCAATCCTGAAAAACAAGCAGAACAAGTTGCAGCTGTCCAAGTTTTGAGTACCTATAACTTTGGTGAAGGAGTTACTGTGGAGAGCCGTAGCCATGGTGCGTTCAACCATGATGAAGCAGACATTACAATGATCTCACACCTGCTCATGGTGCTGAATGTAATGCAAGAGTGATACGTATCCTCTCTGATGACACTGATGTTTTTGTATTGATGGTTTACTGGGTTTACCAGCGCAACATCCAGGCCACAGTGCAGATGGAAAGTGGGATGGAGCAATTTGGGATATCAACACCACCTGTGACCAGCTTGGCCCCAAGTGTCTGCAGCTTTTGGGAATGCACTACATCACTGGCTCAGATACCAGTCATACCCATATGGCAAGGGCAAAGTGTCAGCCCTGAAGACACGGAGAGCTGGCAACTTCCCTGGTTTGTACTCCGCACTTGGCGAGCTGAACGCAAGCCATGAACAGCTCATGGAAGCAGGGCGGACATTCTTCTGTGCCCTGTATGGTCAGCCAGAAGGTACCACGATGAGTGAGATGAGGTACTATATGTACACAAGGAAGTCTGGCAAGCCCCTCAAGCTCATGGCATTACCTCCAACTGAGATCAATCTCTTCCTACATATTTTGCGTGCACATCTACAGACAGTACTTGCAAAATCAGCTGATCAGCAGGCCCACCTGAACTTGACATTACAAAATATGGATGGGACATCAGAGATGGAATCCCAGTGCCAGCAACTTCTGCTACTCCACCAGCCCCTTTGGACCTCATGGATGTTGTGCGGTGTGGATGCAAAGCAGAGGGAAGGCCTGCAGTACTGCAAGTTGCAGTTGTCACCATGCAAAGATCTCCTGCACACTATACTGCACTGTGGTTGCAGTGACAAGTGCTTCAACCACACAAGACTGTGGAGGACAGTGAAAGTGAAGTGGAATAAGGGAGTGTCGAAGCAGAACTGGAAAGAGACGAGGATACGGAAGGGGACGAGTACAATGAATGGGAATGAACAATACGTAAGTTGTCTACTAGGCTCTATGTCCTCTGTTCCTAAGATGTCCAATATGATGACATGACAATGTGTATGCTTTCTGATTATCAACATACTGTTGTGAATCATTCATGACTTCACTTTTGCATTGGTGTTGCATAATTTTCAGCAGAAAATAGTCATGGACATTTCATGTGAACTCTATTTATTCCTGAACGTAAAAAATAACCCCAAAATTGAATTCCTCATGTCAAAATCATATGAAAGAGGTATTACACAGGATTATATGTTGACCGATTAAAAACTTAGCCCCATCGTCTGACCTGTAGCGGCCATCTTGAATTTATGCAAATTACAGGAGTTCCCCAAGGTAGCCATCCCGGCAACCAACCTGAATTTTATTAATGGACCCATGTTAGTCCAAAACAATCAAAACCATACACTTTCCACATCAACAAGGTTGACAATGGAACACATAATAACGGCAAATGGACTACAGTGTCTGAGTTCACGAACGTCCACAAACAGGGAATCGGATGAGACGAACAAGAAACCACCATAAAACCATACACTTTTGAGGACAACAAGGTTACTTCTCTGGCAAATGGACTACTGACAACAATCCATTGTTCAATGGTGTAATTGTTTGTATCACCCATGGTTACGTTCACTAAAGCATGAGTCACATTTGCTCTACGGCGAGGATACGGCGGCCGTACCCCCCCTGAATTGACAAGAAACGTGCGGGCGGCCGCAGAGTTCCTGAGGTGGCCTCAGGTGGCCCTACGCCGTATGGCTATCCTTTATCAGGCCGTAGGGGTCTCCGTGGAATTAAAGCGCGGAGTTATAACTTTTTTCATTTCTAGGTTGGCCGTAGCAATTCGCAAGCCGTAGCCATGATGCGTAGATGTGTTCCACGTCGGCCATACGTAGGGCGTACGGTGGGCTTGCCTTATTCGTGCGTTTTCCGTCGGCTTATCAAGGAAAATGAATTTTGCCAACCCCCCAAAAAATTACGGCCGCCGCACTATTTCCACGTTCGCCTTAGGCCCCTGCGGTCGCCGCCTTGCGGGCACCTTGAGGCTACCTTGGTCTTAAAATATATGGCCGCCGCGGGCGCCCTAAGGTCACCGTGCGACATCAAATCAAAGACCGTACGGCCACCCCCACGTTTTCGTGTCTCCACAATTTCTAAATACCCCGTGCGGCTACCCGAAAAATAAAAACATATGTGACTGCTACATTGTGTGACGTGGAAATACTGCGCGCGTCCTAAATGCTATGGCCTAAGATTTTTTAGACCCTACGGCCACCGAGCCAAATGTGACTGAAGCATAAATCTGAAAAAAGGGAAAAACGAAACTAATTACATCCTGCACACAAATGCAATGTCAATGTTTACAAACGGTGACAAGACATTGTGGCCACCCTGTACAGGTTTGTTTTTCTGATTCATGTTTAAAATATAACATTCGATTGAAATTAAGTTGTTCCTCGATCACAAACTGACGTTTGTAGGCAGACAGACAAAGCGAACCATTTGTTTAACCCCACTCTTCACTTCGCGTGCGCGGGGTAATGATGCTCCACGAGTTCTGACTCGGTGATATGCTGACTGGTCAATGGCAAAATGAATGCCTTGGCAGTGATGACTAAAAACCAGTGTGGAATGAAATGGAATCAGGATTTGCGACTGTCATTGTGTGTGTTCCTTTACTTAGTTCCATGCTCGTCCTGGTTCACCGCAATGAGAAAAATGATGCAACAATCTGAGTTTGATTCGTCATTATTGTGCCTGTTGACTGTTCCTGCACTCCATCAGAGCAAACAACTCAGAAAAATCACCCTGTAATTCTTATTTGATTCTCACTCAGTTAACCCACATAAAAAAACAGAAACACTTTACTTTGGTTCAACTCTGACCTCCTACACACACACACACACACACACACACACACAACACACACACACACACAACACACACACACACACACACACCACACACACACTCACACTATGTCTGTGGCTGTAAATCGACATCTGACGATGATTATCAATTGATTGGTAAAGAATATAACACCAGAGATTTTGGAGCAGACATGAGAGATAAGCCTGGTTGTTCCAATTAAGCTTTGTTGAAGTGCAGTGACGTCCGCAGTGGGGATTGTGGGTTGTAATCCAGTCACATCATCGCTGATAGGTTTCAGTCCTCGTCCAATCCACACTACTTGCACTTCTTTTAGCAGCCATTGTTCACTCCAACCAACTTAAAATTTTGTTTTTTTTTTAAAGCAAACTACTCCCAGGTGTTGAGTGGTATATTGGATCCCTTGAGCTGCCTCTGTATGACATCCTTGAATTGCAGGTTTGAGCCATCAGCTCTTTAGTTGCCCAAATTCCTCGTGGAACACTACTTTGGATAGTCTGGGACTCATCCACTCTAATCATGTGGCCTGCACAACACTTGGGTGGCAACTAACATGGACTTGACACTGGGCATGTTGGCATGGCTGAAGGCTTCCACATTTTACACCTGGTCTTGCACGACATTCCTAAAATTTGTCTCAGGTGCCGTCGCTGGATGTTTTTACACTTTTGAATGTGCCATCCGTAAAGTGTATGGGTTTCTGCAGAATATAGGGTTAGGGTTAGACTCTGCACCTAACCTAACCAACCATGGTAGACTCTGCACCTCATGGCAATAACACCATGTTGTGACCATACCCAGTTGTAGAGATTGCCGAAGGCTATTTCTGCTGATTCGATACAATTCGTGGTTTCATCATCAATGGTATGGTCTGCTGAAACGATGTTGCCAAAGTAGGTAAACTTGCCAACAAAATAAAATGAAGTAGCATTCATATAGACAAGGGGTCGACACGAGGTGTGCTGGACGATAGTTGACGGATAATTTCAGTTTTATTGATGTTAATCGAGGATTGCCACAAGGTGTTCGGTGTTATCTCCTCGATATTCTCCAGAGAATGGACCACTATGGCAGGCAGCATCGTGCATGTAAAGAAACTCGTGTACAAAAGCTTAATTCCCTCATTTTCATCTTAACTTGTTGTCTTGCCAGGTTGAAGTGCTTCCCTTCGGGCTGTGTTCGGATATCTACACCGACAGTGAGGTTCGAGATGAAGCAATCTGCTCCAGATCGCTTGGCGTGCAAGAGCAGAAACCCAGAGTAAGAAAGTCAATTGGGGCGGACATATTTCATGCCTGCCAGACGAGGATTGTGGAATCAAACAACCAAAAAAACTTCTAAAGAAGCAGAAAATACTTGCAAACGAACCTGCAAGAAAGGGGGGTGTGCTTCTGCACAACAAAACAGTTGGAGAACTTCCTGATCAATTTGTCCAAAAAGTTGATATGTTGCATTCCGCATTGCAAAAACTCCCGACAACGTGACTCGTGAAAGGCTGAAGGTTCGTCGATGGGCGTTCTGCCCAACTTTCGTGCTTCTTAACACAGATGGGAAGGTCATATCCTGGGGCTTGGCGATGCACAGTGTAAGTATAAAATGATGATGTTTACTATTCCACTCTTTTTGTCTAAATCCTGAAAATTATGTTTAAAAACACGATCGATATTACAGATTTTGTGCCAGCAACGGCAGGTTAAAAGTTCCCGCCGAGCCGAACCGAATCATTGCAAACGCATACTGTTTCTAATCTGGCAGCCATTTGCACACAAACAGACAGCAGTCCCTAAGCTTAGTTATTTCGGTAAGTATGTGTTTATAGTTAGAACCCTCCCTATGTCTCATGGGAATTTCGTGTGTGCGCTGTGAGTTATTTTATAGTCAGGATTTTTTTACATCTACAACAACAACAACAACAAAAACAAAAACAACGGCACTGTCTCTCACTCAACCCGGTCGCCATTGCCCACGTGTTTTTGGCTGAAGGCGTGGGCGGATCCTCCATCGCCTCAGATCGAGGCTCCGCTCCGAGGAAGGACATGGGACGTTTCCTTCAGCCAATGAGCGAAGGGCGAGCATCGCACGTGCGCCCCAGCCAATGGGAGGCGAGCATGCCGAAAGCTACTACGGCGCCTCGTCCAATCAGGAGGCGAGTGGGAGGAAAAATAAATCGCTTCCATCTCAAGAGGGGAGAGGGTTGGTCATTGTTAGAGCGTCTGCAGTCTTGGTGGCGATTGGCTTCGTCTGGTCGTCTGGTGGTTGGTCCTCGGTCGTCGTCTGCGGTCATGGTGGCTTGGTCTCGGTCGTCGTCTGCGGCCCTTTGCGGTGGCTTCTCATGGTAGTGGCGGCGAGCAGCCAGGGACGTGGGCCGTGGACTTCGGGTCGTGGGTTCGAGTCCCACCGTGGTGGTTGGAGTCGGTGTGACCACACGAGGCGGGAAGGTACCCCGGCCCGGCTCTACCGAATAAAGACCCACGGGGCCCATTTTTTCTTTGGTGTGTGTGTGTGTGTGTGTGTGTGTGTGTGTGTTGGCCGTGGGCCCCGTCTGTAAGTAGAATTGTTTAAGTGCCTTGTACATTGTGAATTACATTTCTTATTCGTGATACCTCTGCTCTGTGTCTCCCTTCCCGATTATTGCCTATTGTAAAATAAACCCCCGTGTTAAATGTTCCAGTTCATCGTCCGTGTTTTCCCTTCATTAACCCAGCACGGTGCGTATTGAGAGTTAGTGAGGCCGTTCGTGCCGTAAATTGT
>CM068952.1:64592276-64607729 GCA_035128595.1 Eptatretus atami
GTGGAAACCACAACAATATGTTCCCGAAATACAGCCAAAACGGTACACGATAGCGCAAAAATTTTAGGGCCACCATGCTCACCATTCTCCTGCGGTGTGTCTTATCAAGTTTCATTCAAATCGGGCAACGAAAAAAATTATTAAAAAATTAATTCCCGATTCGGTGAAGTCCTCTTTGGGATTATTTGATCTATGCTAACAACCTCAGTGGTATAGTTCGCTGGAGCTATCTTTTTGTTTTTTTGTTTTTTGAAATGATTTTTTTCATCAACCGCTGTCACAACGGGAACTCAACAGGTTCACGGGTCGTCTAGTATCTTATAAATACGTTTTCTGGAAAAATAACTTTTAGTCTTACATGTTCTCTCTATTTTTCCAAATTTGCATTCATTATGGATTTTTGTATACTGTGCATCTATCTATAATTCCAGCAATCTCTGTGTGTGTGTGTCTGTCTGTCTGTCTGTATGTGTGTCTGTCTGTGACCGCCGTTTCTCGACAACCGCCGGTCCGATCTCATTGAAACTTGCCAGGAATATTGCCGGGGGCCCGAGGATGTGCCTTTTCAAGGTTTGATATTCATCGGACGAGCAGTTCCCAAGTTACGGCCATTTATCTGTCAACCAATGACAAGCTTTGCAACTACTGTGCATGAGAAGCTCAAACTATTATTTTGTGATGTGAGTGATACCAGAATCTAGTGATCTGGAGCCAACTTTTCTGTTGACTTGGCATTCACACGAGATGAGTTTCTTGGATGCATTGGACTTAAGGCGTTTTGTCCTGGATCTCGGAATGTTGAGAGAGGCTACATTTCACCAAATGCTGTGTGCCTACTGATGATGCTAGGATCGGCAGCCGACGGGCTCTCCAATGGCTCATTCCCTTGTTGACACTGCACTGAATGCTCTTTCCTTGAGCAAGGATTTCAGGATGCTGATTTCTGTCAGCAAACCATCTGCAGGAATCAGATTTTGAACCTACATTGAGCTGAACATGAAGCCATATGTTTCGCACCATACTTATAAGCAGCCTGATCACTGTATTGTCGATTAAATGCTTTCAACTTTCTCGGTTATCTCTCAATCACATGACACCACGAACCTCTTTCCACCTTATCCATTGCCGCCTTACTCGGCCCAGACTTTCTGCATTCACAAACTTCCGCTCCCTTTCGGCCGACCACACACCATTTACTCCGTCTTTAAGCATTCGGTCTCAATCCTTGGCTCTGAAGCTATCTTGTCATCCCACACCTTCTATTTGCTCTTTGCTTTGACATTTCGCGAATTATCACTATAGTCATTTAGTACGGAGTTTGCCACATTCTCTATCTCTAATTGTCTTCAGACATCCTCTATTTTCTATTTATTCTACATGCCCAGTGGACTTAGAAGTTATATGCCACCAAAGCCAATCCCAGTGTTTCAATCCATGAAGTACTCTGGAAGAAATCTACCAAATGTGCACTCAACTCACAAACCTTTCTGAGCTCTGAAAATGTTTGAGTGAGTGTGCGGTTGTAAACAAAGTATGAGTGGACACCATCTCTCGACAGAATAACATACATTGCTAACAAAGAGCTGTGTTGTAGTCATCTTACAGAAGATTGCAGCGTTTCATCACCTCTTCTTGGAAACATGTGGTCTGTGTTGAACATGATCTGTAACTCACATGCCAGATCAAACCCCTCTACAAAGATAATTCTAAAGAATCGCAGTCCCCAGCATGTTGATCTGGTTTCACCCGATTGACTATTTCATGCTACATTGTGGAATGAGGTCACTATGGGAATTTGATGAAGATTTAAAGCAATCCCACTCACAACAGAGTTGATTTCGCTGTCTACTATGACTGTGAGCTTATCTGTTGATCGGTATATTTTGTCTCCGTCATATTATCTGCATTAGGACTGTGATATGTTAAATGACATGTAAATATCTTAACATTTTGTGTTGCTAATGTCCATTGGAAATGTAATCCATGCTGGCAATAGTGATATAAGTGGCTTTTTGAAGGTATGCTGTATATATGTGCTGATTGCAGCCTCCTCATTTTCCATCTTTTGTTCTGTTTCATCCGGGTAATGGTCTTATAAACACAAATTATTTATTTTATTTGCAATTTGTTTAATGTCGGCCCTATTTTTGCACTTATGCTGGACGATCAGTACAGAAACAGAATGTTTGGTAGATCGCATAAGATAGCTAGTGGTGTTTAGTGTATACAATTCAGATTATGGCCCACATTCAAGTCAGATGACTTTGCTCCAATAATCAGAAACATTAAGCATGATGGCGCTTCACAGGAGCATTATGATGAGTATTAAAGAACCCTAGAGTATTCAATATAATTCTTGAAACCTGAGCTTATAATTCTTGCATCCTGACATTTCTATATACACCTGAATCTCATTACGATTGCTCTCATGTCATCGGTCTCATCAATAAGTCCACATGTTTCATTTTTTTTCTTCTGAAATTCAACATAATATCCACCATCGTCCCGATCATGACCAGGCACTCAGGAATATCGAATTAAAAAGCAGAAAATGTAATTTGCATGAACCATACAAGCTTTGGCCTCTCGCAAGAACATGTAACTAGTTTCACTTCTCTTTCTATGTCTCGAGGTCATCATACTTTCTTTGTGTTTTGCACTCTCTGCCTGAGCTATTTTTATGCTTGGTTCAGCGCTAGCATCCATGACGCTGAGCTGAATTGATGCTTGCACATCCGCAAGGCAGCTCTGATCCCCACTTCTAAGCTATAATAACATCCGGAATCGACTGTGCACGGTAGAGAATGGCAAGATAATAAATGTTTGAAATGGAGTGCATAATGTTTTGCAACAGAAAGAGAATATTCAATCTTAGTACAACTTAGTGTGTTTTCAAAATCTTCACTTTTAACATTTATTTGCAATCTCAGAAATCATAACTAAACATAATAAATAAATTAATCTCAAAAATAAATAATATATTAATGATAATTTACGTCACAATTTGACTGACATATCTATCATATATTAATATATATATTTCAAATTAATTATATTATATATATTGCCGTACGTGCCTCACGTACGGCGCACGCACTACGAGCAGCCTACGGGCACGCGAGAGCAAAGAACGCTTGCTGTGTGGTGTTTGTTTCAAGGT
Organism: Eptatretus atami; assembly: GCA_035128595.1. Classification (NCBI taxonomy): domain Eukaryota; kingdom Metazoa; phylum Chordata; class Myxini; order Myxiniformes; family Myxinidae; genus Eptatretus; species Eptatretus atami. The sequence goes on from CM068952.1 coordinate 64,595,437, forward strand.
ACCCGGTTTGAAAGTTTTTTTTTTTTTGGCACGTACGGGGCCCGCTTCACATTACAATAGATATTTATATATTATCTATAATTATATTAACATATATTATATTAATTGATAATATCTATATATTTATATATATGCATATATCATATAATACAATTATATTATTAAAACATCATTTTATATATTATTATATTTATATATATACTTATTAAATACATCCATTTTATTATATATATACAGTATATATCTATTTTATATTAATTAGTATATGATGATTATTGATTTATATGATTTATTATACATGATATATATATATATATATATAAATACACAATATATTAAATATATTATCGTATATAATTATTAATATATATATGTATGTGATCATAATTTATTGCTATTATTGTATTTATATGACTATATTATTTATCATATATATATCTATATATTATATATATATATATACTATTATATATATATTATATATATATTTCATTATATTATATTATATTATATTGGTCCAAATTTATACGAGGTCCGTCTTAACAAGTTAACGGGACTGAGCCTGCTGTGTGCTCCACTTACACAACTTGGTGAATTGAGGTTTGGCGTCACAGTCTTTCGCACATTTCCAGCAATATGTCGTTCGTTAGGAACCGTATGCTACAAACATACGTTGTCCGAAGTTAGTTATGCATAAGTATATGGTGTAGATAGAATCCTCCTTGTGTGTAGTGGGGAAAGCAAGGGGTGCGTGACAATGTTTTTTCAGTTAGGATTAATAATATTTTATCCCTCCATTACGATCCACGGTACCATTAGGCGCTTGCAGCCTCGGTTACTGGCAACAACTACACTGTCCACCTGCGTTCGGAGCTTGTTTTCGAGGAGAATTTTCAGGTCGCAGTTCTTTTCGGCTTCCCAATGTTCATTAATCTTGGCCTGTACACCGACCACCTTTCATCAACACGCGTCGGAGTGGGCGGGCTTTCCGGCTGGCGGTCCCGCCAGAAGGCGGACCCTGGAAGGCCCTGTCCAATAAGTGGTGGACGGTACGTCCTTCGCAAGGCCCTCCCCGCCAAGGGGATTTTATAATGTTACGACAGCCATCTCAGGTAGCTGAGAGTCGGAGGGTTCGTTGGTTGAGTCTGGAGAGTCGGAGGGTTCGTTGGTTGAGTGCTGAGTTGCAGCAGTCGTGCTTGAGGGGTGAGCGGTGAGCTGGACGTGAGTCGTCTGGTGAGCTGGAAAGTAAGTGTCTTGAGAGGTGAGCTGGAGTGAGTTGTCTTGAGCGGAGCGTTGGAGTGGACAGTTCGTCGGCGGGTCCGATGAAAGGAAGAGGTCGTAGAGTGGTTTGCGCTCTTTGGGGTCATTCATTTTCGAGAGAGGCTGGGAAGACCTCGACCGACATTGACCGGGGTTCACGTTAGGGTCCATTTCTGCAGCCCGATCCCCGCCTCGGACTCGCTTCTACTCGACCCGGGCTCCTTCGCAGACGGTCCATGCGGGGCGGCCGTGGACGGCCGCCGACCATTGGGACAGATGCCGCACCCGGAGCATCCCTTCCTCCAGTTCCACGGTCGAAAGAATTGATTCGCTCACCCTCCTCTCTGGTGCAAAGGTCTTTGCCATACATCTGGGGGTTTCTTTCGTTTGAGTGTTATCTGAGTGTTGGCGCCGTCTTTAAGTACAATTGCTAAGTGTTTTGATTGATATGTGATCTTGCTGTTTTATCTCCCACGTAATTGCTCTGTGTCCTTCTTTTGTAAGTTGATTCTAAATAAATTATTGTCAGAATGTGCCAGTTGTTTTGGTTTCTTTCATTGGTCCAGCATGGTTTGGATTGAGTTTAGCGGGTCTTTTCCCGATTAATCTGTTCATGTAGCCGTACGTCCTTGTAGTTCCACTCGGTGCATCTGATCGAGTTGGTAGTTGAGTACTCTATGTAGTTGGTAGAGTGATCCGGTTCGGCAAGGCATACCGAGGCTATATGCCTGAGGTATTGGCGTCCACGAGATGGTTCCCGGTAGACGAACTCGTGGTCATTAGGTAAATGGTCTAGACAAAAGGACTCGCTTTACGTGGTGGAGGTATTGGCGTCCACGGCTCGTTTAGCGACCCGCTGCGTCACGAATTATCGTGAGCGACGGCTACAATTCCGGAGTTGGGGGGAGACGTAACTTCCCCACCTAGCGGTTGTTTCTCGACCGGACTCAGCACAACATATATATGATTGTGATGGTTGATTTGCGCTCATTGTGTTGATTTTTTACAGTGTGGTTTAACATTGTCTTTCTGAGTCGTCGCGCTTGAGTCATGAGAAGAGAGCCATCTGAAAGTTTCTTGCCAGCTATGGCAAACACCTTCTAAATCCTTCGCATGCTTGCAGCAAGTCCACGGGGAGAACGATTCACGCTACACTACATTTGAATAGGCACAAGAGGTTCAAAAGAGGAGGGAAGTAGTTGAAGACGATCCCCTGCGTTGGAAACCTTCACGAGCGAATGGTTGGACACCATCGAGCGTTGTGAAGCAGATGGTGCGTGCAGATCTCGACTCCGGTGCGGATGATTGGGAGAACTCATCTACAAGGACACGTCTGGAGCATCATCACTGACAATCTCGGAAATGCGCAAGGGTGCGCAACGTGGTCCCAGCTGTGTCCGGGACAGAAACAGCAAAGAGTCACTGTTAGTCAACATTATCGAGCTCCTCGAGGAATGATCCGGACTGCTCGGGAGAGTCATTACTGCGATGATCGTGGGGTATTGATAGATCGAGACAAATTGGCGAGTCATCAGTGGAAAGTTCGGCATTCACAGACCAAAGAAAGCAGGATGTCGAAGGTAGAAGGTCAGGTGAGCTCATCGTGTTTTTGAACATCAGGGCATCGTTCATTCGGTTTTACCACGGTCAAAGTGATCAATACGTGTACAAGGAGATCCTCTGGTGCTCATGAGATCAACTCTGGACAGGGGGGGATTGTGGAGAACAACGCCTGGGTTCTCACCATGACAATGCCTGCTACAGTGCCTGGATCCGCAGTTTTTGCGGAGGAGGAACGTGAATCTGGGCAAACGCTGTATTCGCCAGACTTGGCCCCTTTGTTGTTTTTTCCTATCCCCAGCTCAGGGTGATCAAGGGACCCGATTTCGCTGATGTGGGCCATAAAAGGCGTGACGGAGCGCTGAGGATTCCGAAGGCCTCCCCGGGCATCGAGCATGGACGAGGTGGGACATAAGGTGAGATGGAGGGAACTATTTTGCTGGGACAAAGCTGGGTTTCAATATTTTTTGGATAAAATTCTGTGAAGTCGTCCCGTTTACTTTTTAGATGGATCGTATATATCAATCATCACTCTCTGCCTGATGTTTTGTTTCCCTTTGATTTGTTCTGTGTAATCGCTCTTCCATGGATTTTTTAAAAACTTCGCGTCACTCGCTGTCTCCGCAGTCACAGCATTTTTTTAGGAAGTATTCTCCTACAATGAGTGGGTCCGACGTTAGTATTTGTTACGGATTTGGAAGCCCTTTCCACACAGACACGTAGCGGTCGTAGCTAGTTTCTCGAAGTTGTGTTTTAGTTAGGTCCATTCCTTCTGTCTAATGGGTTAATTTTATGCTGTGCGCTGCGGTTTCTTTTATAGTCAGGTTTTTCTCTTCAATCAACCTTCGTTCTTCGCACCCTCGCCATCCATGCCTCGTGCAACGTGTCCGTACAGGGGTGAGGTTCCCTCGCCCACCGTGAGCTGTTCCATCGACAGTGGCCGGCGACAGCGACTGAGAACCCCTCCCCGCTTAGGGGTGGATGGAATAAGTGCTCCCCTGGTTGTTCCGTTGGGTTCTCAGCACAGGGGAGGGTGGTCGCTTGCCCCTCCCACCGGATCTCCTCAATCACGGATGGCACATTTCCACAGCGACCATCAGGAGGTCATCACCTCAGGGCGATCGCCCGCCGAATGGATGTCGTCCCGACATATGGAGCCATGATCGCCGAACCTATCCATCGGGGCGAGTTCCCCTTCAGGTGGTTTCCTGACCATGGGGGGGGGGGGGGGGGAGGTAAAAAAGTGTGCGAGCTGTCTTAAAAAGAGGAAAGTAGAGTCGTCGTCTTGCTCCATGGCCTTTGGTCGGCAGTCGTCTCGTCTTGGTCTTTCCTGGGTTCTCGTGGTGGTGGTTGTCGTGGCAGACGGTGTTCGGGGCTCGTATCGTTCGGTTCGTTTGGCAGCCAGGATCGTGGGCTCGTGGGATCGGGTCATGGGTTCGAGTCCACCGTGGTGGGTTGGAGTCGGTGTGACCGCAACAGGCGGGACAGGTCCGGCAGCTCTGTCCCACGACTTCCTTTGGTGGAGTACCGAATAAGACCGGCAGGGTCCTTTTCTTTGGCATGTGTGTGTGTTGTGGTGCGCCGTCTGGGTAGAATGTTGTGTTGATGCCCATTGTTACATTGCATATTCGTGATTAGTCTGCTCTGTCTCCCTTCCTCATTGTAATAATATTGTTAAATGTACCAGAGCTCGTTGTTCTGTGCGTCTACCATTGACCCCGCACGGTGCAGATTTGAGTAGTAGGCGTCTGTGCGTAAGTTGTCAGTGGACCGGCGCGGCTCGGGTAACTCCACGCTTCGGTTACGCGGACCCGAGTCGGTACATGCGACTCGGTTCGGGACAGAGTCGGCTGAGGGTTGGCTTCCTAGGTAGTAGCGGGCGTGGTATTGCGGTAAATGTATGAAGTGGACCCTCCTCGGCTCATCGATATTGGCGACCAGGTCCTTTAATTGGACCCGTTCGCTCCGGGTTTCCGGGGTGACGACCTTTCCATTCCGGTGTTCGGTGGGGACGGCCTATTGCTCGGTCTGGCGTCGTGCTCGCCACCGACCGCCACAACTAGTGGGGGGATATCAGAGGGCCTTGCTGTTCACGGTGACATTACTTGATTCAATGACCGCAATCGCCAATTAGGGGGTAATGGGGAAATGTAGTTTGTGACTCGGCTTTAAACTTTTGTCTAACTGTACCTTAATTAACATGATTATGGATTGGTTTTGTGTTATTTATGAATGAAGTTTTGATAAATAAAATATTCGATGATTATTATTTCATTATGCTAGGTTGTTTTAATGGTTAAGGTGGTGGGCTTGGGGATCTGGGATCCTGAGTTCATCCACTCGGCCGTTGATTAACCGGTGGGGTTGACTCTAATGTATCTTCCGAGGTCGGTGCATTGTGTGCGCATGTGGTTCCTGTTGTCGAGTGGCGACCTATCGGTTGTTGCCAATGCAGAGACTTGCTTAGGCGCACAATGCTTCTGCACAGGTTTTGGTCCCAATGGATGGATGGATGGTTATGTTTCATATGTAGACTGTGGCTGTTGGTTTGATCATTGCTGCAGCACAGGTTTCGCTGCGTGCGTGCCCCTTTTCCAATAAGCGTATCATTTTGCGACCTAGGAGGATGACAGGCTGAAGTCATCCTATGGTGTTGACCAACACCAACGGGGTCAATCAAGACCGAAGATCTGCAGGAGCCACGACGGACCGGGAAGCCAACACCAACTTATTTAGTGTATGAAGACATGGAAAGCTTTTATTGTTCATGAATAATCCCCATCATTATTTCATGGGCATCAGTCACACGTTGCCATGGTGATGGGTCTTCTTCAACTGGTGTGTTGCACTCCACAGCACCGCCCCCCCTCATGCAATAATCTCGATTTAATCACGTGGTTTGTGGGCAGTATGATAAGTCGATTTGTGTTTAGCATACAACTTCAATCTTAATAAATACGGGAAGTTTGGACGGGAATGTATAATTCTTGGTTTTCCCGTTTACCCGCGGCTATACATCACCCATCGACATAGTGCATTTCGATCTTTCGTACCAGGTGTTTGTGTCATGATGACGTCGTTTAGAAACAGTACGTCTTCCTCTTTGTGAATGGTTTTGTTGTTTTGTTGCCAGGCAGACAGACGGAGTACAAATATGATCTCACTCCTTCGCACAATTCGGGCAAAGCAAATAAACATTCGGTTTAAATAGCTGTTCCTCGATATCACCTGATAAGGGAGGACGGACAGAAGGTACGTGGCATGCCCAATTGAGGCCGGACGAAGTGCAAATTACAGCGTTGGTGGTTTGAGGTGGTTTGTGGTGCTTAGAATGAGGAGGAGGTGGTGGTTGGTGTGGTGTTGGTGCGGGTGGTGGTGGGAGGCTGCGGCAAGAGCTGTTTTTTTTGGTTTTTATTTGAAGCGAAAAGAAAACGCGCCGGGCCACGTGCACGCGCCAATTGTGCTCCTCTTTCCCGCTGGAGGTGGGAGCTGGGTACAATGCAACAATATGGCGGCTTTACGCGCGGGGTAAGTTGGAAATTCGAGTTTTCTCATCATTTTTGCTTGGAATAGGCGACTAACTGTGTATTGTGACATCTATCGGAATTCCAGCAATCTCTGTGTAAGTTGTCTCGTCTGCGACGCGTTTCTCGGACGACCACCAGTCCGATCTGATTGAACACTTGCCTTGGACCTGATGTGCTTTTCAAGGTTGGTGGATGGTAATCGGACGAGCGGTTCCAGTTACGGGGGGGGGCCTTTTATTGCTTTTTTCGTTGTTGAAAGTGTATTTGCAGCTGAAGTGTCGTTCCAACTTATACTATCATCGCCATGCATTTTTTTCAAAATAATATACAGATAATGATAATCAGATTTAATATATTATAGCAACATAATTGGCGTAAATTAAAAGTAATAAACGATACAATGACAAGTCTGTCAACCAATAACACTCTATATACTTGTATATCATAAGCTGTCAACCAATGACAGGACACGTGCTAGAAGTCACGAATGACGTCACAATATGTTTTTTTTTTTTTTTTTTTTCTTTGCACGATTGACAGTCACAATTCATTCTTCTTCTTCGTTTGTTGAGTCCAATCGACACTGGGGAAGCTGAGTATGTGCTTTTCAAGGTTTGATATCATTCTTATCCCGTTAAAGCTTTTTCCCAAGTGTATTCCCAAGGTTTGAAAGGCTGTTTTTTCCAAGGTTGAATTAATTGTGCATATTAATTGATCCAAGGTTTGAATTTTCCAAGGGAACAGCTGTTCCAAGGGTTTGAAAGCGTTTTTTTCCAAGGTTTAATTAATTGTTCAATATTGATTAATCCCAAGGTTTGATTTTCCAGGAAACAGCGTTATTCCCCAAGGTTTGAATAATTGTTGTGCTTGGTGACATGTGTGAATGCATTTACAGGAGAGCAGGGAGGGGCGGAAGTGGGGGGAGAGAGGAGGGGCGAGCTAGGGGGGGAGAGGAGAGGGGCCGTCACAATTCTTTTTTTCGTTGTATGACGTCCATTGACGTGGGACTAGTAGTGTTTCCCAAGTTATTGTCATTTATGATCGGTTGGTCCGATCTAAATTGAAAATGCCCCCATCCAGTCATCGATTTACGAGAGCGAAGGAAACAAGCTGCATACGGGCACGCACCTACGGGCCCGCATGTTTATCTTATTCAGCTGTCCGAGAGCGAAGGAACGAAGCTGCACATACTGGCACGCACCTACGGGCCCGCACTAGTACAATCAATGAAGGATGACTAGCGAACAGTAAAGCTTCATTTGAAGGGCAGCAAGAGTACAACCAAAGCAAGTAATGCATGTGGGGGACACCATCAAAACAGTGGAGGGACAGATGGTATATCAAGAATGTAGACACTTGTACACCAATCACAACAGAATTGCTGACAATAGGAAAACTGTTGGTGGTGACTCAGTCGACCACCCAGCCAAAAAAAATCATGCTCTTTGGTCTTCTGATAAGAACTTTGACTGCATCAGATTGCTTATTTTGTGTTCATTCAGGAATGTCAAAGTACCAATGTCATATACAGTATGTAAGAAAAGTTGTTGTTTCTTCTGAAGCCTGTGGCTGCTGGTTGCATTTTTTTTTTAAGGCATGACTGTGCTGCTGATGTAGTGCCCCCCTGTTTCCAGTAAACTGGTACTCATTTTGCTGACTTCAGAAGGATTACAGGCTGAGTCAACCCACCTGGTGTTATATCAACGTCGAGACAGGGGCTCAAACTCAGGATGCTAAGATCTTAAGCCAGCCACCTTAACCTTCACGTCAACACCAGGCTATATAAGAAAAGAAACGCAGTTACAAGGCAACATTAGGAAAGTATGCAAAGAAAGGAATAATGACTGAGGTATATGCATTCTAGCAAGGTTATGATACAAGGTAATCAGACACAGATGGAGGCCATTCAGTCCATCATGCCTGCGCATCATACAATATGTAAGGGCTCTCCTTTGCTCTTGATTCATTTTATCATGTGTCCTGCAGCGTAAATCTTCGGACCCACAAGCAGGTTCCATGCTCTCATGAAGAAACAAGTACCACTCCACGGAAAGCTTGAAAGGTTGGCCGACCTCTGAATTCTCAAACTCTGCTTTTGTGAGAGTTGTTCAATCCCTCAAAGAAAATGATAAACAAGTTAAGATTTCTAATCTTGTATACAAAATGCCCAGCAGTATCTGAAAGGTACAGAAGCTTACATGAAGATAAACCTCAAAGAGAAGTTTGAGAATGAAATAATAATTGATAAACATTATGAGAAGGCAGATGCCACTTTTCACTACACAACACTAACAGCATCAGTTCTCCAATAATGTAATCATGTCCTTAAGCCAAATTATACAGAAACAGAAAAAAATACAGAATTGTAGAAGCTGAAGCTGATATCTTCTGAAAAGTGACATTAAGGTCGTTCACAATGACAAGGAATCACATCCAACATGCGAAAGGATCTCCTCACTGGAACAAAATATCAATTTCCTCCCTCAAACCCATCAGTTGCTTCTTGAAAACTTGTTTGTTGGTACAGATGCTCAACCAAAGATGGCATCCATTGTACAGTCAAGCATGCAAGCCACCAGACCAAGAATACCGCTTGCTCTCATACTGATAGGTCTGGTGCACTATAATATTGGGCACCAGAATGCACCATAATATTGCTTCAAATTTTTTGATACTCATTGAATCACCATAAGTATTGCTCATCTTACTCTGAAGTCAAGAAATTTGAAATTAATGCAGCAGTCTCTCAAGGGTTGGATGATGGCCTTGAGGCCCTTGAGGCATGTACACTTGCCTCTAAGCTGTCTAGCCTGGGTTTGAACCTCGGCTCAGCTATAAACTGTCATCCTGGTGTTTCCCAGGCAGGGTGATTCATGAATGCCTGTGCCATCCCTCGGAAGGACGTTAAACTGGGCGTCTTATCTGCCGGCATGAGTTGGTGGACGTTAAAGATCCCACGGAGTCCTTTACGAAGAGTAGGTGACTATCGCCGGCCCACTGAACAAATTACAAACTCCTGTCCTGACTTCTTGTGTCGGAGTGGAGATCCATCCAGGATTTTAACCCTAGCCAAAGAAGCTGCTTCGGCAGCACCGACGCTCTGTATAGAGCAAGGTTCATGATCTGATCTGATCTGTTTCTTAAGGAGCAAACATTCCAGGCATCACTCAAGAACACTGTATTCATCATGTTGCAAACAATGTAGACCATAATATCAGAACACTTGATATTCATAACACATTCTATGGCACGTGGATCGTAGCAGCTATGATTCCAGCAAACTGGAACACCCCAAAATGTACGAAGGACAAGTGTCACATTTAAAGATGTTGCTATCTATTTCTATACTTCAGAATGGAATGGTTTCTCATCTCTCAAGTACCAAGATCTCTCCATAAGATCTGAAAAGGACTCAAAAAAAGAAAAGGATCTACTAAGGCAGATATCCTGGTGACTGAAATCTGCATGTCCATGTATTCATCAGGTTTTGTACAAGTGTCACAACAAGGGAGTCATCCAGGGAAATCACCTGTACTTTTCTTTCCAATGATAGACGTGAGTTCAAGCAACTTATCCTACGTCTAAGTTTCACTTTAAGGTTTGTCAGCAGCCTAGCTGAAAAATACCATGTTACTCATATCCTGAGCTTTGACCAACTACTGTGCTAGAAAGCTCAAACTATTATATATTGTGAGTGAGTGTACAGAAAGTGATCTGAGACCAACTCTTCTGTGACTTGGGGCATTTCACACAGAGATGAGTTTCCTTGGATGCATTGGACACTTAATGGCGGGGTCTGGACTTCCGGAAGTGGTGGAGACTGTACATTCACCAAATGCTGTGTGCCATATGATGTCAGGAATGGCAACCGACGGAGCTCTCCGAGGCCATTTCCTTGTTGACACTGCACTGAATGCTCTTTCGCTTGAGCAAGGATTCAGGGATGCCTGATATTCTGTCAGCAAACACACTGCAGAGAAAGATTTTGACCACATTGAAGCTGAACATGAAAGCCCATATGTTTCTGCACCATACATTATAAGCAGCCTGATCACTGTATTGTCGATTAATGCCTTCAACTTTCTCGGTATCCTTCAATCACAGATGACACCACGAACCTCTTTCCACCTTATCCATGCCGCCTTAACTCGGCCCCAGACTTCTGCTTCACAACTTCCCTCTCCCTTTACTGCCGAGCCACACACCATTTACATCCGTCTTTGAAGCATTCGTCCTCAATCCTTGCCTCTGGAAGCTATCTTGTCATCCCAACACTCTTCTCTTTAGCTCTTGCTTTGACATTGCAATTATGACTAAGTCATTTGTGAACAGGAGTTGCCACAGTTCTCTATCTCTAATGTCATTCAGCACATCCATCTATTTATATTTATCTACATGCCCAGCAGTAATTAGAAGGTATAATCCCACCAAAGCCAACCCAGTGTTTCCAATCCATGAAGACCTGAAGAATCTACCAAATGTGCAACTCAAGTCACACAAACCTTTCTGGAGCTCTGAAAATGTTTTGAGTGATGCGGGGTTAACACAAAGGATGAGTGGCACAATCTCTCGACAGACAACAACATTGCTAACAAAGAGCTGGTGAGTCATCTGACAGAAGAACCTCCAGGTTTCAACCTCTCTTGGAAACAGTGGTCTGTGCTGAACATGATCTGTACTCTACATGCAAGGACATCAAACCACCTCTACAAATGAAATTTCAAAGACAGCCCAGCATGTGACTGTGGTCACCCAGATCAGACTATTCATCACATTGTGAATGAGTGTCACCTACGGGAATTTGATGAAGGATTTAAAGCAATCCACCTCACAACAGAGTGACTTAGCTGTCTAACTTAGACTGTGAGACTGTGATCTGTGAGCTGTAATTTGTCATCCGCAATATTGACATTGACTGTGATGTTAAATGACATGCAAACTTAACATTTGTGATTGCAATGCCATGGGAAATGTAATTCACTGCTGGACAATAGTTGATAAAGTGGCTTTTATGAAAGTATGCTGATATACGTAGCTGATTTGCAGCCTCCTCATTATCCATACTTTTGTTCTGTCGTCCGGTAACGGTCTTTGAATAAACCACAAAATAATTTATCTTTATTGCAATTTGTTTAAGGTCGGGCCCTATTTTGACTTATAGGCTGGACTATAGTACAGAAACAGAATAGTTGGATGACATATAGAATAGCTAGTGGAGTGTTACATTCAGAGTATGGCCCACATTCAAGATAACTTTGCTCCAAATACTTCAGAACATTAAGCCAGATGGCCACTTCACAGGAGGCATTATGATGTGATATCAAGACCACAAAGAGGATATCAATATAATTTTGAACCTGAGCTATAATTCTGCATTGCCTGACAATTTCATAACACCTGAATCTCATAACGATTGCTCTCAATGTCAGGTGTCATGCAATAAGGTCCCATGAGTTTCATTTTTTTTTCTTCTGAAATTCAAATAAACCCACCATCGCCGATCATGACCAGGGCACTCAAGGGATATTCGAATTGAAAAAGCAGAAAATGAATTGCATGAAAACCAAAAAGTTGCCTCTCGCAAGAACATGCAACTAGTTCACTCTCTTTCTGCATGTCGAGGTCATCAAATTCTTGTGTTTGACACTCTCTGCCTGAGCTATTTTTAGCTTGGTTCAGACAGCTAGCATCCATGACGGCTGAGCCAGAATGATGCATGCACATCCGCAAGGCAGCTCTGATCCCCACTTTCTAAGCTATAATTACATCGGACATCGTACGTGGACGGGTAGAAGAAGGCAAGGATAATACAAATGTTGAACATGGAGTGCAAAGTTTGCAACAGAAAGAGAGATCATTCATCTTAGTTAATAGTGTTTTTTCAAAATCCTTCACTTATAACATTATTTGCAATCTCAGAAACAATAAACTAAAATAAATAAATAA
>CM068952.1:64685571-64699652 GCA_035128595.1 Eptatretus atami
CATTGGTGGTAATAAAAGCCCACAAAAACACTCCTGAAATTATGTGTTTTATCCAATAATTTAACTTGTGGAGCCTGCAATGTTAAGGCAACTGCAACAAAATTGAATAGAGGTGCCATAGAATGAATAAGATATAAGAGTTTAGGGTGCAATCAGTGAAAAAGGTTGAAAACCACAACTTTACTTGTGGTGTTTTTCGTTGGTGGCAGAAGGGGCATCCACCACCCATGTGTGCCCTGGGGCCTCCACCACCATAAATCAGGCACTGCTCAGGAGGATGACAGGCTGAATCATCCCACGTGGTGGCCCAACAGAATGGACATAGTGTTCCAAAAAGACCTCGCCAACTTTGGTTGTTAATATATTTAGAACCACAAATGATACAACGATACCCTTTGGTTTATATTGTCACGTCTGAGGGGGGGGGGTTATGAATTCAAAGGGTAATTAGGATGTTTAATTCGGTATGCCATGCTGTTCGAGTTGTACCGGGATCTCGATGTAATGAAGTAGGGATTTAGTGGTGATAGATTGTCTAGTAAATGTCCATTTCTTTAAGGGGGAAATGATAATTGTCACGTAATTAGATAGGGAGTCGGGTTAGGGTAAGTGTTGATGCGTATTCCCTTTTAGTATTTCCTGCAGGCTTGCTGACGTGAAAGAACGGTGCTGCGGATGGCTCCGCCCCCTGATGACCATTGGCGGAGGACCGCAGACGGAGGACCAATGAGGCGCTCCGTTGGGAGTTGCAGAGACCCTGAATCATGGGGCGGCCTGATTGGAGGATTGAGAGAAAGGGAGGAGATCGATCTGCGGACGGCTCCGCCCCCCGGAGGACGATTGGCGGAGGATGAAGGGAGACGCTCCGTAGAGAGATCGAGGGACTCGATCTGGATTGCTTCACGTTTTCCTAGAGGGAGGCTTGATCGAGAACAACACGCCGAGCCACTGCTCAAGAGCTTCTGCAGCTTGCAGGACCTCCTGTCTGTATATTGTCCCTCATGCGAAATCGTCCACGCCGTTAATTTATGCTCCAAGCGAGGCTTTGCTGCAGAGTAAGCTTGAAGCCCCTTCCTCTTGCCGCTTGCCTCTTCGTTTTGCCCTCGTGTTCTGCTGGCTCTGGGTATGGGACCGGACGGTGGGCAGACCTGCCTATCTCTCCTGCTCGCTCTGGGCGCATGAACTGGGTTCCCTGGCAGCTGTGAGCGGTTTGGGCCCACACCACAGGAGGTCCACGAATTCAAAAGAAACACCACCACGTGTGGTGGCTGGAGCTCACAGGCAAGAACTGCATTTCTGCACCGAAGGTTTCACGCAAACATCTGCACCACCGTGCCTCCTGGTCCTGACAGGCGCAACGCCAGCTCGTCCGGCACCCACACCCAATGACTTTTGCATCAACACCACGGGCAAGCCTGACGAACGAGCTACGTTTTGTGTGTGTGTGTGTGTGTGCGTGTGTGTGTGTGTGTGTGTGTGTGTGTGTTGTGTGTGTGTGTGTGTGTGTGTGTGTGTGTGTGTACCTGCACCTAGAGGGTTTGAATTTCGTGTACCGATTTTATTTGATTCTTTACATTTTGTTGTATATACATTGAAATTGTTTGTGCTTCCCCCACACCCGAATCAACACCACCTTCGTCGAATCGCCCACGGATCCCTCCTCTTGCCGAGCCTTCTTATCGCTCTTGTGTGTAAATACATAAACGCTATTTACTCAGTAAAGTGCCACGTGCCACCTTCCTCGTCCCGTTTGCTATAGAGCGATCAAAACCGCCACCCTTGGGTTATAAAAATAAACCGCCTCCATCGTTTCGGCTCATCTTACGTTGGTGGGATTTGTTCAAGTCCCGTGAACGCCACAATATGATACAGAAACTCAAAGTTTTGTGCACACCATCAACACACTTCATTGTGAGCTCCATTTGTCGTGCGTAGGACATTATGGTGGTACACGAGTTCTTGCCATGTTCGGCTCAGCATGTTTGCGTCCACCAGTGTGCATGCAGCTGTGATACGAGAACAAAGATCTTGCAGGTTGCCACCTTGGTGTTGCAGACATGATCTTTGACAAACCCACACAGAAAAAAAATCAAGGGAAGTTATGTCTGGTGGTCGAGGGTGCCAGGTGGTTGGTTCGTCTTGGCCAATGCAGCGACCTGGAAATTTTTCATTCACGACGGCTCAAACAACTAAGGCTCAATGAGGGGAGCGCCATCCTGTTGAAAAATGATGGAGTTGCAGGTCTTCAATATGTGGGAAGGTGAATCTTTCCAACATGTTCATGTAAATTGTTGAGGTCACGGTATCTTCCACAACGAAAAACGCAAACATGCTGCACCGAACATGGCAAGAACTCATGTACCACCTTGATGTCCTGCGTACGACAAACGGAGCTCACATCGAAGTGTATTGATGGTGTGCACAAAACTTTGAGTTTCTCTATCATATCATTTGTGGTTCTAAATATATTGTTGCAGTTTTGCAAAACCGGAAATCCTCCGAGGCAATGGCACACAACATATGGCGGTGCTAAGACAGTTATTTCATTATTATGTGTTTAGTTAGTCCTTTCCATATGTCTTGTGGGTAAATGGGAAAGATGCATTGCATAGGGCTTTCAGTTCGGTCTTCGATCCTCTATTCTTTCTTTTATTTCACCCCTTTACTTTATCTTATACACAAACCACGCAAGCATGCATGCAGAAAAGTAATGATTCACAGTAAGGTTCATTTGCATACGTGCGCCATTTCCCGTTCAAGCTGCATGCCAAAATCCAACTGCCACCTCACCTCAGACCCTCATTATGCTCACCACAACGTTACAATGCTCACCATAACCACTCCACACGTCTTCTAAAAATCCCAGCAACCACCAACGTCCATTTTTTCACCACAAATGCAACAACTACGCTCATCTCCTCCAACCTCTTCGCCACAATGACACATCTACAGCCACCTCTCCCAATCTCTTCACCACAAACTCTACAACACTTCTCTCACCTTCCTCTTACCGCTGCAATTGCCATCAACCCCTCAGATGCTCAGCACAGTCTGGGAGGATGCCAAAGGAGCAAGAATAATGAGAATATGGGTGTTTTGACGTGTACCTCGAAGCGCAAATGTGTGCTGTGGTTCATTTGAAGATGTGCGGAGAGCTTTGGGGTTTCCCCAAATAACCACGCTTAAATGGAATCCAGCGCACGTTCGGGGTCGGAGAGCACTTCCGAAGACTCTCGCCCCATGTTAAGTATGGAGTTCTGATGCGTGGCAAGGTTCAAGAGCAAATGAAGCCATTTTCGATTACAAAGTCTGGCGGGGCATGGCAACAGCGTGGGGTGACTGCAACGCACCAATGGGGGAGCTTGGAAACACCTACGGCATTGTTTGATCCGATTTTTAGCTCCTCTCTCACTTAGGGCCCATAAAAGGAGAGATTTGGCTTACAATCACAGCAGACTGTGCTCTCTTCACTTCTCGGCTCTTCCATCATCCTGGCAACACGAGGAGGTCACCCAAGAACTCTCCAGCGTCCGAGCAAAATCTTGCGACAAGTCTGTGACCGAGAGGAGAGGGTGGAACAGCTGACTGAGAAAAGATCAGGGTGGAGCAAGTGATTGCCAGAACCGGCCGGGACTACCGCCGGGTCAGATGTTCAGTTTCGGCTGCATCCAGCAGCCAACATTCACATTTGCAGACCTTTTGCACATCTCCGTTAAAGTCTTTCTTTCACCCATCTATGTCTTATCCACTGTGGACACAAGAGCAATCGGCGAGGGCAAGTCCCGAACAACCGTTCATTTCAGAGCGACCTCACTGACTCGCACCTCTCACACTTTCCTCTTACACCACACCGCATGACATGCTGCACTACACTCACACCTCTCACTCCCACACCAGACACCTTCAGTTTTCCTTCCTCCTCCCCCTTCCGAAGTGATTTGGTTGCGCAGGTCCGCCGACCGTGCCAGCTACCATGAGGTCACCACTCAAATGCCTCTCCTCTTTCTGGGCTATTTCTAATTTTCCTCGGGTGTGTGTATGTGATGGCCTCTGTCATGTATCGTGTAATTGAAGACTGTCTAAGCTAATCGGGGTAAATCTGCACTTTGTCATCTTTTGTGAATATTGCATTTCTTTTGTCGCATTCACAAATTTCTTGCTTCCCCTGATGTACATCTTGCGAATAAATCCATTAATGTGCCACATAATTTTCCTCACTTTGTGAAAATAAATCTGCCTTGTTATAAATGTACCCAGCTCGTTTTTGTCTTTTCCTCCATGGGTCCAGCATGGTCCGCACCTTCGCATAGCCGGGAAGCTAAACCCCAAAAATCTGATTATTAGCCAGTGTGGACTTGGCAGCTCCGCTTGGCTGCACCTGATACGGAAAGTAACACAGGTATGCATTGAGGGCACAATTCCCCGATAAAGCGACAACGTGTTCCCAGTTAAACGGTCGTCAGACGGAGGACACTAGATCACGTGGTCAAATTATTGGTGTTTGCGGTCGATTAGTGACCCGACGCATCACAAACTTATTCTTGTGCGACGGCCTGCGATTCCCAGTAAGTCCAGGGAGAAACCAGGGATATCTCCTCCCTCGTAGTACCCCTGCAAATCCGGATCCGCAACAATATTAACAACTGAAGTTGCTGGGTCTTTTTGGAACACCATGTGTCAATTAATTACTACTGCTTGATAACGTCGGCTTTACAGACTGCACGTACGTCTTAATTATGTACGATTGGAATGTTCCTTTCACAGTGAAGCCATGTGACTATATATCTATTAATTACATGTGATTAGAATGTTCCTTTCACAGTGAAGCCGTGTGCTATATATTTAATTAACGTGTGATAGAATGTTCCTTTCACAGTGAAGCCGTGTGATATTATCTATTATTTACGTGTATTAGAATGTTCCTTTCAAGTGAAGCCGTGTGACTAATTATCATTAATTACGTTGATTAGAATGTTCCTTTCACAGTGAAGCCATGTGACTATATATCTTAATTATGTGTGATTGAATGTTCCTTTCACAGTGAAGCCATGTGACTATATATCTATTATTACGTGTGATTGGAATGTTCCTTTCACAGTGAAGCCATGTGACTATATATCTAATTATTACGTGTGATAGAATGTTCCTTTCACAGTGAAGCCTGTGGACTATATATATTGATTACGTGTGATAAGAATGTTCCTTTCACAGTGAAGCTGTGTGACTATATATCTATTATTACGTGTGATAGAATGTTCCTTCCCAGATGAAGCCGTGACTATATATCTATTTATCGTGTGATAAGAATGTTCCTTTCACAGTGAAGCCATGTGACAATATATCTATGATTATACGTGTGATTAAGATGTTCCTTTCACAGTGAAGCTGTGTGACTATATATCTATTGATTACGTGTGATAAGAATGTTCCTTTCACAGTGAAGCCGTGTGACTATATCTATTAACGTGTGATAAGAATGTTCCTTCACAGTGAAGCCTGTGAACATATATCTATTGATTACGTGTGATTAGAATGTTCCTTCACAGTGAAGCCATGTGACTATATATTATTATTACGTGTGATAGAAATGTTCCTTTACAGTGAAGCCATGTGACTATATATCTATTATTACGTGTGATTAGAATGTTCCTTTCACAGTGAAGCCGTGTGACTATATATATTTTAATTACGTGTGATTGGAATGTCCTTTCAACGTGAAGCCGTGTGACTATATATACATTTTATTACATGTGATTAGAATGTTCCTTTACAGTGAAGCCGTGTGACTATATATCTATTATTATGTGTGAGAAATTTTTCACAGTGAAGCCGGTGTGACTATATATCTATTAATTAGGTTGATTGGTTCCTTTCACAGTGCCCGTGTGACTATATCTATTAATTACGTGTTTAGAATGTCCTTTCAAGTGAAGCCGTGTGACTATATATCTATTATTACGTGTGTTAGAATGTTCCTTTCACAGTGAAGCCATGTGACTATATATCTATTAATTACACGTGATTGAAATGTTCCTTTTGATGTGTTGGACTGCTGAGACCCCGTTGACCATTGAAGACCCTTTAGACCCAAAAGACCCCAAGAACCCTGAAGGTCCTAAAAGACATAGATGACCCAAAAGACCCTGAAGATCCTTGAGACCTTACTACCATTTCGACAGCATAGAGCTTTAGACCTTTGACCATTTAGACCACTTGGGCCGTTTTATATTACAAATAAATTTCAAATTTATTTGTACAAAAGAAATATTTGTTTTATGATTGATGTAAATCATGCCAACACAGCAAATCTATGATGTCAATCTCTGTAACGATGTGTGGAGAGGCGAGTGTCGCGATCCGATCCACGGCAGTATATATGATGTTGGATAGAGACAAAATAAATGGAAAAGTCTTTCAGGAAAATACACAGTGACAGGATGGAGTGACAAGATTTTCAGCAGAAGACAGCAGCAGAAAAGTTTTCACCCCTGTTTATTTACACAGACTTCGAGTGAAGGGGGAATGAGAACGGTCGTAAGGTTGGGGTATTTCACTCAGAATAGTTGTTAATGTATAGAATGGTCTCCCTGGAAAGGCAGTGGCAGCAGAAACGGGCTGTTCAAACTCCTTGTATGTCCTTGTCTCCCAGTTATCTCCATGGTAGTTTGCATGTCACAGACCTATGCAGTGTTTGAACACTATTACCAGCAGGCTAAAATCTGGTAGGATGACTTTGCCTGTATCGCCACCTTGTGGCAATATGGAAATAATGCCACAAATAGTTTTAAAAGCCAACAAAACGATGCTACTCCATCTTCAGTGAAGATTATTATTCCAATGAAATCAACAAGGAAACTTCCTTGGCCTGTTTCTTGTTCCCCTCTGAACCAATGGCTCATGATGTAGGGAACGAAGTGCTCGAAATCTCACGTCATCCGAGACTCTATGCATCGATCAAATCCCATATCGTCATGAAATCCTATTATTAATCTCAAATTGTTCACTGGCTTTGACACCAATACAAGTTTTTATAATGGACCTTCAGGCATCAAAAAGCTACATCTATCAGATAAAGAGTTTCAAATGGAGCATGTCGCCACCCTTTTAAAGCATTTAAATTGCATCAGTTGTACCAATAAATGTGAATTGTTGCTCCCAGCTTACTGGCTCCTAGTATAGGGATAGCAGCCAACAACAGCAATTTGCATGCACACACATATACGCATGTACACACATATACGCATGTACACATGAAGGTGGATACTTTGACAACTGGGAAAGAGAGCTCCGTTCTGCCTTCTGAAACCCGCATATGGAGATGACCACCAACGACAAACACGAATCCCAAGGAACGATGGTGGTCGTATGGCAGCTTAGCTGCCGGGGTAGCTATCGTTTCTTGAAGCGTGACTGTGTCACTGATGCAGTGCCCCTCTACCAGTACACACACTGGAACTGGTACTCATTTCGCCGACCTCGGAAGGATGACAGGCTGAGTCAACCCCCTGGTGTATTAATTCAGCGGCCGACGGGGCTTGAACTCAGGACCCCAGGATCCCAAGCCGCCACCCTAACCACTGAGCCAACACCAGGCTTCCAAGGAACGATGAAATAGCGTGTATTGCACATTGCAAGCAACTACTTGGGTGCATCCTTGTGCAGATATAATAAATACAAGCTTCATATATATTTGAAGAAGTAGATTGTGGTGGCATTCCATAAGCAGCAAAAATAACTCAAGTACATAAAGAACAAGAAAAAGAGCAGATTGCAGACTCTCACCAGGACTTCTTTTGAGTGGTGTATTTTTACAGATTTAGGGTAAATCCAATATGGCTGCCAAACCATGTGACCTATGACATCATGTGTGACCCTTTTGTTCCTCATGGATAGGCGGTCATACGTGTAAAGTTTTGCCTCGATTTGTTCAGCCATTTCAGGGAAGATTTTTGAAGGTTATTATAAAAAAAAAAAAAATATATATATATATATATATATATAATATATATATATATATATATATATGGCTGCCAAATCACGTGACCGATGTCATTAAAAAAAATTTTGTGGAACCATTTTATCCCAAGATGACCCTCAAATTTCTTTACTGATCGGATATAGCGTTCCACATATGCAATTATGACGTCATAACGAAGGCGCCTATGCGGTCATACAATATCGCACTCACGT
Organism: Eptatretus atami; assembly: GCA_035128595.1. Classification (NCBI taxonomy): domain Eukaryota; kingdom Metazoa; phylum Chordata; class Myxini; order Myxiniformes; family Myxinidae; genus Eptatretus; species Eptatretus atami. The sequence goes on from CM068952.1 coordinate 64,693,762, forward strand.
CCCAGGAGTAGTACTTGCTATGTGCCAAGTTTCAATTTATTTCCTTGGTACAGTTTGAGATTGAGGTCCAAAGTTTTTCCATTTTTCCAACATGGCTGCCACACCACGTGACCTATGATGTCATAATTTTCATTAAAACATTCTACATGAGTAGTTGCACCAATGGTGAAAATTATCAATCCATACAAGCGGTTGCAGAGAAAAACACGAAAGGTCTGTGCGGACAAACAAACAGACTAAAATGCAATACCCTCTCCTTCGGCGAGAGCAATCAGTGATTAGAATGATGTCCAACGTTTACACATGTAGCAACAAGGAGCTGATACTGTTGGTCCCCCACCTTTCGGGTAATATATGAAATCGAAATCTTGAACGTTTTTATTTTTTAATTTTAATATCACGGACACAAGCCATGTTATTGAGATGGTTACCATGGCGACATAATTCAGCCAATCACAGCCGTGATCTAATCAGGTTGAATGTCATCAGGAATAGATATCTGCAATATGAAAGCTAAACATTCAACGGTTTTTGAAATATCATGTATACAAAAGTACATGGACAGATGGTAGGTCGGTTAGTAGAAAAAGCTAAATGTCCTCCATCTGCCACCTTATCGGAGGGGTGGCCACCCCCTAAATGCCACCAAAGGTGGGTGCAGGTTATGTTTTCACCCCTATTTGAGCAGGATATCTCAAAAAGTTGTGGACGGATTCAGACAGGTTGGGTGTGTGACTGGGACGAAATTATTAGAATTTGGTGAAGATCCAAATACATCACTACTATTGTTATGTGATTCTTCACTATTGAGAGATAGTGCCCAAAACGATGTACAGCACGACATTTCAAAACAGACAGGTTATGACAAAACTAGGTGGATGAGTTGGGGAGGTGACAAGAAGCCGATTAGATTTTGGTTCAGGTGCGGATCCAGATCCACCCTATCAATGGGATACAAAATGTAAATTTTCGGCACTCGGTAGAGCGCATACCTCCGCCAAGCTGTTGAAGTTAACGCAAGTCTGGTAAAGGTTATAAAATAAGGATCACGTGTTAGCATTGCTGAGCAACCAGTTCGAGTGTAAACTCCATTGTCTTGGGTCATCTGATCCGCAATGAGCAGACCGAGGCTGCACTGGCCAATTTTTATTTCCCAATATTTTCGTTTATGGAAATTTTCTGAATGTTTTGAGATATTTTTCCTGGGATATTGGCTTCCAGTTGCATCAGTATGCTACATTTCACTTTCTACACCACCTCTCTTTCGCTGATGCGCCATTCTCATCACAGAGCGTTGATACAGCTCCCTGAGCAAGGGTTATACCGAGTGGTTTGCCAATGCCTTGCCAGCTATAGTTAAGGCAGGAATTTGGAATTTGTTCAAGGTGCCGGGGATAGTTCACCTGCTCTTCACGGAGGACACCGTGGGGGTCTTTAATGTCCACCAACTAATGCCGGTAGATGGGAAGCCCATTTAACATCCAAACAGAGGACGACACACCCATTTGATGATTTACCCTGCCGATGAAACACTGGGATGACAGTTAATAGCTGGGTCAAGATTCGAACCCAGCCTCGACAGCTTTGATGCATATGTATACCTCTAAGCCTTTCCCACTGCGAATATACTAAACATTTGTCAGTGAATGAGTGGTGAGAAAGCTTTATATATTAGATAATATAAAAATTAGACAGAAAACACTTGCTGAGCATAAAAAGATGATGTAATAAAAAATTTCAGGATGAGCATCATTAGAGAAAATGACTGTGCCCCTTTGGCACTTGCTCAATGGGTTCACTTAGAGGCAGCCTACCAAGTTGACGGGATAACAGCAGCAGCCTGAGCAATCCTTACTCTTGCTTTTGGAATGGCTTGCATTTGCAGTCTGGTTCGTCAGGGAAAAAAATAATCCCAACAAAGGCAGCTGTCTGTCCAGTCATGTTCAAGTGGGTTGTCCAAACATGGTTCGACTTTGGTTGGAGAGCTGTTGGGGTTAGCTCACATCCCCACCAGCACCATGCCTGATGTTACACCTTTGTCATTCCCACGTTGGTGGCAATCTCTTGCAGCAGGTGTCAGGTGGGCCAGACTCCCAATGCCCCAACTATCCTGTTCTTTTTACGAGAATAACCTTTGAAGGCAAAGTTGTCATAGTTTGGCCATGCTCGATCTTGCCAGAGGGTTATGTATGCAGTCACACTTCTCATAGTTTGACTATTTTCTAAAGATCATAAATTAGACTGGGCATGGGAAAAGATGCTGGGTCATGTGTGCACCTGAGATGTGAATTAGATTGCATGCTAAATCCAAGAGGATACCAGTATATACACAGCACTATATATATATAATATATAATATATATATATATACACATACATACATAGACCGGGCATAGTGGCGTGCGCCTGTAATCCGGCTACTCGGAGGCTTGGGTTGGGGATCGCTTAAGGACCGGTGCTCTGCACTGGGCCGCGCTATGAGAGGTGTAGGGCAGCCCGGAATCATGGCGAAACCCAATCCATATCCCTGTGTCGTAAGAGGCGATCAGGGTTGCGTCAGGAAGGGCATCCGTCGTAAAACCTGTGCCTAATCAGTATGCGGATCATAACGGATGATCCGCTCCTTTAGCTCACCTGCGAATGCTTGTGCAATGTCCTCTGCGGCCAGCTTCTAACTGGGCAGCAAGGTTGCATTGTCTCGATACCGTATGCTTCGATCCGGACAAACTTCTCATGACAATTACTTTCATTACTATCTGTAATAACTATCACATTATGATTTTGATTGAAAGCATGAGATGAATTTCAGTTGACTATTTTTGAAACATCAGTATTATTGCTCATAAGACATCCACAGCTGAGTACGTCTATTATAATTTACGTATCAGTGAACTGATTAACATAGTATACCACCACGTTGATAGCCGTTACCATGTAATCACTAGTTAATTATAGTTCTTTGAATTATACGTACTATGTTCTATGTAACGCTTACTAGTGTACATGTGCCACCCTGACTTCACACATATTAAATCTATTAATTATCGCTTACCATCTGGAATGATCCCTTTTCGCTACCTTATGGACCTGCTGAGCAACCCTCACTTATTCTGAGTGTGTGTTTGAAGACCCCAGAAAATATTCCCCTCTCAAGCGACCTCTGAGGACCAAAAGTCACTCAGTGGCGTACTTCCAAATAATAATACGCATTAGCCCAGCGCGGACCCAGCACCCAACTCTTAATATCGCCTGTGAGAGTTTAAGCCAGAGAAAGGCTATATAGTATCTCGTAAAAGCGGGGTCGTAAGGATTGGTATCTTGCATACATGGAGCGCCTTGTTCTCAACCTCTCGGCTTTGATGACTCGTTTTGCGGACTGAGCTCTTCGAATGCTCTCATTGAGTAGTGTCTCCCTTACATCATTCTTTTGGACTCTGTGTTACACCCTTTCGACCTGTACCCGGAGAGCGAATTCGTTACATTCCTTTCAACTGTCCCATTCCTTCCTGAGCCAGCACCCTTGGCAAGTCGTCCTCTTAAACCAGCTTCGGAGCCTAACACCACTGAGTATGTGCAGATCGCCCATTCAGCCAGATATAACAGAAGATAAAACTGTGAATGAGGAGCATGTCTCGTCTAGGGACCTCTTTAGAACGCGCAGTGGCGCTCCGAGAGAAGACATGAGGAGAGCTGGCAAAATTTTGGTGAGAGCGCCGACCTTCTTATCATTTCCAAATTCACAAATTAAACCTATAATGTTACCGGATGCGCGTGTACAAATCACTCTCGTGTACAAAAGAAATAAGTGCGTGCTGATCACAGGATCGTAGCTTCGTGTGGGTCATGTTTCTGTGAGGAGAACGCGAAGCAACACACGAAAGTAGAGAAGGCTATGTGGGAACAGCCATACAGAGAGCTCAACGACGCTGAAGGAAGTGTGTGTGCTCTCGGAAGCAGTACCACAGCAGCGATCTGCTGGCCGTGAGTCACTATGTACGCACGTGTTTCATAGTAAGGAGCGAGACTGCAATCGGACACACGGACAGGAGATGTAAGTGGCCAGTGAGTAGTCCTGGCACGTCAGAAAGGTTTTGTTCCGCAGAGCGCCGACTTCACCAGAAGAAGAGTGTGGTAGAGACAGAAGTCAAAAGAAGACAAGAAGAGCCGGAGCTCAGTGCGTTGGGAGCACACAGAACGTGGTATCTGCTAGGGCAAGACGTGGTCCGCGTATCATAGCACACTAGGCTTCTCAATAAGCCCGAAAGCCGTGGTCTGAATTTATATTGATGTTAACCTCTAGTTCTAGAGAGGTAGCGTATGTTCGTTGAGGATGTGCGAGGATTTCGTTCCTCGTGTCCTAACGACATACGGCACTAGTGTGTAGATGGCTAGCCGAGATCTTGAACCGTGTCGAGAGAATGCCTACACTTGCTGTCTCGTGTGCCTCTTAGACTGGAGGATCTGAGAAACCCTCCTTTATGACCGTTGAAGAACCTGATTTGAAGGAGGACATCGAACAGACTTCCACTCCGAATACAGCAGAGGAATTACCTAAGCTAAGTACCCGAGAAGAGCACCCATAAATGAGCTTTAGCATAGGGATCTTCACACATAAGACCCTCACTGCTCTCACGCTCGTGGGAACAAGCGTGTCACATTGAACAGTATCTCCTCAAATGTAAGACTTCTCAGCGCTTGTCGGATGTCCTCACAACAACAAACTCTCCCTCTTCTCACCGTTGTCCCAGTCTTGATACAACTGCTTCGAAGATATTCATAAAGGCCATAGGCTACTGTGACACTCTGTTGATAATGTGGCTTGGACCTTATGCTCGAAAACAACATAGACTGGAATAGTCATCTATACGTTTGACGGTCTTGTAATGCGATCGACATAGTTGTGCATGCCTGTGACGGCGACCGGCATCTCGCACGGCGAGTGATGGTGTCGTCAGTATTACGTCTCGAGCGGGAGGAGAGTGTCCGTGGCGCAATTGGAAAAGAGCACATGGTGTGGCACTGTGTCTGCGGTGAGAGATGAAGGTCATTGAAGAGTTTAGCAGGTCACTAACCGCCGCCATCAACTTGGAGGCAGCGGCCGGCAGATTCATGCAACCTGGAAAGCAAGCCATAGGTGATACAGGAACCTTGATCGACAGTGGCCAAGTCCATGAGACGATACTGTGCTCCACTCGGGTAAAACGACTTTTTGTACATAGATTCACTAGCGCTAGTTTCGTCTAGCGTCTATATTAGCCATTGTTCCTCTCGTCCATATAGACAAACAATCTAACCATCTATTTCTCTGTGTCTTGTCTGCATGTGTCATTTTCCGAGCCTTTATAGCTCATTTTGTGGAGGCTCAAGCGCCTTAAAATTGTACAGAAATAACCACACATCGACATGTGCCTCTATGACGTCACAGCTATTTGTCTAAGAACGGGTTTGCTATACGAATTGCACGCTCAGTGAGGTATAAACTGCAATGTGCATCATTGCTTTATTTTAATTATATGAAATGCCTTATTGATCTATATTTGTGTACGAGTATCTCTCCCCGATGTCCGCGAGATAAAATTCCTGAGCGTGCCACTCGATTCTGTGAGCCATTGAAAGTGCCGCTTTGAATTAGTTCGTGTCGTCCAATAGCATCCGCCCATTCTTAAAAAAACAAATGCGTACGGACTTCCGAATCCCCACCACGCTACGGCCCAACCCGCAGCTCGCGCGGCTTCGAACCTCGCCCTGAACCCCACCAACGGCCCGAACTTCGAAATGCTCCTGTTAGCTTTATCACGGACAACTCAAAACGCTGGTATGAGACCTGCCTACGGGAGCCGGCTGATAAACAACACCATAATTATTGCTCTTCTACTCCTTCTCTCTCTTTT
>CM068952.1:64700230-64723231 GCA_035128595.1 Eptatretus atami
ACAAGGAAATATACCCATTACTGGGGAAAAAGTAGCTGGCTGGAAACTAGTAAGTGAAAGAATCAACATCCACGTCCAGTTTTATTGGTACATGGTTGGGGGTGAAAAACTTTTTGACCCTGTATACTTCCATCTGCATTTGGCCTTCAAACTTTAATCGACATTCCACCATCCATTCCCAAATTATACCGACACTGGTAAAGGTCATAAAAAGTTTGCTCCAAAATCATCACCATTCATAGGATGTTCACACCCATTTGCCCAATAAACACTAGCAGTTGAAATATCAGCCTACCTTTTCAGAATATAAATCAGAACCAATTGCCTATTGGCAAATTATGACATATATCCTGTCCTATATTTCCATGTGGGAAATATTTTTCTTAACAGATGCATTTTAATGAGTTATACATTGTTGTCAAATGCAAACAACTAACTATGGCCTGTAAAGGTTTAAATTGAGGATGAACATTTTTTAAAATACAAAGTCAAGGTTCATGGAGGAGCAAGAACATGAAACAGATCAGGATGTAAAAGAACAAAAGGAACAGTGGAAAGGAGGACGGAGGGGGAGAAACACACCAACATCAGGATTGAGGGACAAAATAGAGGGAGACTTGGACAAATGAGGGATATTGAGATGAGGGGTCGGGGAGGATGCCACAGGGTGGCCAGAAAGGAAATAATAATCTATCTATAATTCCAGCAATCTGTGTGTGTGTCTGTGACCGCTGTTTCTCAACAACCACTGGTCCGATCTAATTGAAACTTGCCAGGTATATTGCTGGGGCCCTGTGGATGTGCCTTTTCAAGGTTTGATATTAATCGGACAAGTGGTTACCAAGTTATGGCCATTTATTTACCAAACCAATGACAGGATACGGTGCTATGACATCACAATTCTTCTTTTTATTTTGCACGTATGCCGTACGGGCACGTACTAGTAATAATAATAATGAAACTTGGAAGGGCATGGGCAGAAAAGATTATGGTTTTGGACGGGGATGATCTGAGATGTGGTGAACAGCCTACTTGGTTCCACAAAACAAAACAAACAAAACAAAACAAAAAACACAATGAGTGGAGGTGAACAGCAACTCTGGATTTTGGCATTCATCTCCACTTTTCAATTTGGGCAGTTTAAACTCCGTTTTTCACCATCGAGAAATCAAAATTTGGTGGAGCAGGAAGACTTGCAGGTATCAGGCCAACATCCAGGAACCTCAGAACTAAAGCATAAAACTTGGGCAGGGAAATGATTTCACCAAACAAAACTCTGATGCATGCAATGTTCCCAAATGACTAATTGTTTATTAACAGCTGTACATATGACCAACCGACAAAAGCAGTGGCACTTCAGTGGCCAAATATGCCGGCATACACATTCTGACAACCTCTCTGTACAAAATCCATAAATAATCATTCTTAATCAGTTACTTTAAAGCAACTGAACTGTCAGCCAGACGACTTGCACAATGGGTGCAAACTTTGCACAATGGGTGCAAACTTTGCACAATTCATTGGCAGGACATTCAAGTCTATATCACAATGTAGTGATATCACCCCCATAACCACCCCACTGCATACTCCCGAGAGCATTTCTGATCTTCATGAATAATGAAAGAATAATAATAATAATGAAAGTAAAAGGACAACGAGCTGACACTGCCATTTTGTACACATTGTGTGGCTTAACAACCCAGACAAATTCTGGTGGACAGGTTTTAGAAAAAAAAAAACGACTGTGCAAAAGAGTTCAAGCACAAAGTAGTCAAAGGTGAACAGAAGTAAAAAAAAACAAAAACATAATGGCATATGGCATGCTCTAAACACATCAAGCTCATGTGATATGAGGCCAGGCGAGCTTGCATCGTTTAGAGGCGTTGGTTACTTCCACAGGCAGGTTCTCTTTGTCCTCTGCAGCAGAGCGGCTTGAGTGACCAGGAGAGTGAAGTTGTGCAGAGGAAGCACAATAATTGGTGTTCCTTCTCGGCAGTCCACTTTGCTCAGAACAGTCAACTGTTCGAGTGGGTAGAGGCAGAGGCAACGGAGGTGGAGGAGGTGGAGGCGATGTTGCAAGAGACTGAGAATTGCAGGTGCACGATATTTGCTCTGAAGAGTCCGTTTCTTCCCCAGATGGTTGCTCGGCACTGGCGAGTATTAGCTGATTTGAAGGAGAAACAAGATCGGCTAACAGCCAAGGATGTGCCAGACATTCCTCTGCAGTAGCCCGATCCCTGTCCAACAAGGAAATACAATAATAAATTGAAAGTTTACTTCAAGTTTTATATTCTATTGACTTAAGCGGAGGGAGTGTGGGGCAAAGACAAACCAATTTCACTTGATGAAACTTTTAATTTGAAGAACATGGTCCGGTCATTCCATTACATTTTGTCAACTATTTACATCAGATAATATTAGGGTGCATCTATTGACTACATATGCAAAATGGTGGTCATTTCCCTACAAACCTCTCAATTTCAACCCACCCCCCTCCCCCACCTCACCATGCATATGCAGTAAATCGATGACATTCTTCAAATCAAATTCCCATAATTCTCGTCTTCAAAAATCGGCATACAATTGGCAATCCAATAGGATGTGACATGCTATTACCTTTAAACACAAAAATCCACAAATGATCTTTGGCTTCAAAACCACAACAATTCAGGAAAGCTTTTTGTGACACAGCAACTGGTATTTCACAATGACCCTGTGCAGCAATAATTTTGTGACTCATGCAAAGGACAAAAATAAATAAACTAAAAATAAAGAGTTAACTCACACATGCTAGTGGGGCTCAAACATTACTTGCACAAGATGAAAATAAAGTAGTACGTAAAAACACACATACGCAGTAATATACTTGCTCTCCAAGTTGTGTTCCACAATTTGGAACAGCTGTAGTAATGCTAGAACATTGTACAAAACCAAAAGCATGCACACATGCACAGGCACTCTCCTCTGAGCTGTGTCCTGGGTTTGAAATCTCAACCCAGCTATAAACTGTCATCCTGGTGTTTGAAATCTCAGCCTGGCTATAAACTGACATCCTGGTGTTTTGCAAGCAGGGTGAGGCATCAATGTGTGCTGTCCCTCAGGTAGATGTTAAATTTGGCCTTCCATTTGCTGGTATTACTAAATGGATGTTAAAGAACCAATGGTGTCATTCGCAAAGAGAAGGGGGAGTTATTGCTGGCACACTGAACAGATTACAGGCTATGGATAGCAAGTAGTTTTGTCTTCTTGGAGGTTCCTTAACACCAGGTTATACTACTCGCTATCTTAAGAGTGTGGTTTCTGGATTGTGAACAATTTGACCAGATGGTTCCTTGTTTCATGTAGACATTGGTTCCTCTTCATATCTGAACAATGTTTTGTATAATGTACTGTACAAGGAAATATAAGGAAGTGTAATACAGGAGGTGGTCATTTGGCCCATCATGCATACATGATGTCAATGCCATATTAATCAAATATCAGTTTAATAGACTCTCTCACTAAAGGCAGTGGGGCAGCAGGAGTAGGGAAGACACAGTGACACCACCAGTGTGTGTACCAATTATATATATATATATATATACATATATAAATAAATAAATATATATATATATAAATATATATCTGGATCAGCACAATTTATGTGCAAGACAGTGTGCTGCTTTCAGATTAATAAAACACACACACACACACACACACACACACACACACACACACACACACACACACACACACACACACTCCGAGGTGGGTGAGAAAGCTGAAATTTTGTATCCTGATGTAAATTGAAGCCAAGATTCCAGGGAAAAGAAAAATCACAAAACTGAAAACAAATAATATTCAAAAATAAGTCCATAAACGCGTTTTCGTGTTTCGGAACACGTTTTCGTAAAATGAAAACAAAAAAAAGTCCATAAACAAAAAATATTCATAAGCTAGAGAGTTCAGAGAACACGATACCCCGTACACTCGTGCTGAAGAATATACTTAGATTTTAATAAAATAATGATTCGAAAGATCGATTAAAAAAAAAAACCCCCACAAGTTTAGCGCTACTGAAGCAGTTTTACACACCACACTTATACACTGTTAAAAGACAACGTTGAGTTGCAGTTTTGGAGACGAATGCTTTATTGATCGCCATGGAATGCAGCATCAATCAGCATCAAACATAACCATATGGGAGGCCTCTTCTTCACCCCAATACTGTACCCTCTCACATACCATGCCCTCTCATGATATGTATCAACATACAGCATAGTTCCTGGAATTATTATGAAGGCAATTTGTATTCTAGTGTTCAAGTACCGTCAGATCCCGCTATTTGCAGGGGGATACGACGTTCCTGTAAAATGGCACGAACAACGAATCTGCAAATATCAGGGCATTGTTTCAATGGAAAAAGGGAGTATAGGTTCCCAGCAGTTCGTGATTCATGAGGGAAAAATCAAAAATCCCGTGAAAAGCCGCGAACACGCGAAGCACAGGGTCGCGAATGTCGAAGCAGCTCATTTTATGAACCGCAAATATCGGGGTCCGACAGCACACAATTCGATTTAAACACAGGTTTAAAGAAGTTTAAAGGTGTAGAAATAAATTAATTCAGGGGTTTACCCAATGTCGATCACATCATCCTATCGAACACATTACATTAATTATTGGTGCCTGTTGTGTGTGTCCTTTATAATGTCGTTAAACACAGTAAGTTTCCTGATTGGAATTATTTTCAATTTTGTTTAACTGCCAAGTTGGCAGACAGTAAAAAAAAAAAGAAAAGAAAAGATCTCACGCTCCTCTGCACATGTGCGATCGGGATAAATTCAGAGCAAACGTACAGTAAAACGACAAACGCGTCTTCCTATTTGTGTTCAAAATATAACATACGATTTAAATAAGTTGTTCCTCAATCAAACTGATTAGACGGACGGACATGGACCAATTACTTAACCCTGGTTTTTGCTTTGTGTGCATGGGGTAATGGAAGTCAGTTTGTGTTGCCTCGCTCTGCTCACAGAGGACCACATGACTAAAGCCAATGGCACATCAAGTAATCTTACATAGGCACGATTGCTCCCGAAGGATTTCTCGGTTTTATAGCAATTTGATGAGAGAAGTTCTGTGGATTTTTTTGTTGTTATTTACGGATAGTGTACGGTGCATGGTAGTAAGTCGAACACATTTATTGTTAAGATAGTATACAGGGATAAGTGTTGTGGTGCATATCTTAAGTAATGCATGTTTGCATATATGCAGTCAGAGCTCTGTATCAGGCACGCTGGTTATAACAAAGTCGGAACACGTTTTCGTAAAATGAATATTTTCCTTGTATTCACAATCCACATTCCTAGACATGAACTTGGAAATAAAAAGATCGATTTATCTGGACAGACAAGTGGACAGAGACCAGTAATTACAAAATCAGTCACCAAGACCTTAACCTTTGTACCTTAAAAAAACAACACAATAGGCTTCCAGCTTTTGATTGGTTAACCAATTCAGTGACAAAATGTACATATTTGTGTTCAAATTTCAAGTCAATCGAACAAAAAGACGATTTTATGTGACCTTGAACTTTGGGCCTCAAACAATATGCTTCAATGGCCCAATATGCAAACCAAAATGGATTTTGTGACCTTGTCCTCAAGACTCATTGACCCAATTATTAATGAGTCTTCTCCATATTTTCAGAATAAATGTTTGTTGAAAATGACAAAAGCTCAAGTAATTAAAAAATAAAAAATAAAAATAAAAGGTAGTTATGCCCTAGACACATGGACAAGCATACAAGTGATTGCAAACCACCACCCCCCCCCCCCACCATAATTTTCTGAAACATCAAAATAAAATATATTTTTTTATTATTTCCTGCGTTTATGCTTCACTGATGGTGAAATACGTTACCGAGGAAAGAGGGTGCGGACAGTGACAAAAGCCTTGCAGGGACCCACTCACTTGAAAGTTAGGGGAAGAGGCTCAGAAAAACTGAACATAGGTGTTTTGGAAAGAGAATTTAGACTTCGCAACAGTATTTTGTCTCCTCAGTAAGGCATGCCTTCATCTATTACAAGCGTGCAAAATGACTTTTACTGTACTGTGTTTACCATCGGTTCAGCCATTGAACCCAGATCAAACAGTATTAAAATCACGATCTCTCTTAAAGCCGATTACATAAATAAATTGTTGCCAACCTAAATTATATCAAGGTATCAAAATTGATGCTAACTCAACATGTTGAAAACTCAAATGGGCTCTATTATTCACGATGTGCAACGTGGGAGCAGCTTCAAGAATATGACAATTTAAACTTGCAAGTCAAAAGTTATTACATCAAACTATTGTTTACACATTAATGGGTTGCTTGGCAATGCAAAGAGGCAGAGTTTATGGTTCTAAGCCAAAGACAAACATTACAAGGGGTGAATCTGGAACTTAAAAACCCAAGTCGAAACAAACAGCGATTCTCATATTCTTTTAGGTGTTCCCAAGTTGCACATTGTAAATAACAGAGCCAATTTGAATAATCATCATGATAGGTTAGCCTCTTCCCTTGTTGTAACATTGATTGAATTTAGATTCGTAACAAATTACATCATAGGTTGCAAGAGTGACAACAATTCTATGTCTGATTTGGATTATTTCTCGGACTGTTACAAGGGGGCGTGTCCAAGCAAGCCTCACTTTGCTGAATGTCTTAACACCTTTTCCTCTGCGCCATCCCTGGGCAGTGTATTCCACCACCACAGCAATGCAAAAACGCAGGAATAATAACTCCAGATCTACATACCAATCAGCCTGCTTCCAATCATCAGTAAGGTCATGGAATCAATCATCGCTTACGACATTAAATCCTTCCTCTTTTCCAATGGCTTGATCTACGATCAATCTGGATTCAGACGACGTCACTCCACCTTGGACATGCTGCTTCTGCTTTCCCAACAATGGATGGAGGTCTTCAATGCCAGACATGAGATCAGAGAAATCTCCCTCAACATATCACAAGATTTTGATAGTCTCGCACCTCGCACTGCTCACCAAACTCTCTTCTTATGGCGTCGAAGGCAATCTCCTCATGAATTTCGCTCCTGTCGGAGTCAACGCGTGGCTCTAAATGGAATTCTCTCATCCCCACTTCCTGTCCAGGCTGGAGTTCCTCAAGGCAGTGTTCTGGGCCCTGTGCTTTTTCTAATCTTCATCAATGATCTCTCCACCTCTCTGGAAAATCCATTCGTTTTGCTGATGACTTCACCCTCTACCGTACCATCTCTCATACCTCAGATCAACAGGCGGCAGCCTCTTCACTCTCTGCAGACCTGTATAAAAATCACAAGCTGGTCAAACACTTGGAACATGTCTTTCAATCCTGAGAAATCACACTCTCACGACATCTATCTGAAAGGACTGTCCTTGGAACCCCCCCCCCCTTCCCCCAAACACACCATTTACTTTCTCTACAATCCACTTGAAGTCTCTTCATTCAAGCTTTTGTGTCTCACTATCTGCCATGATCTTTCTTGGGAAAGTCATATTTCCAAGCTGGCCTGCAAAGCCAGTCACTGGCTGGGCATCCTCCATCGTGCAAAGTCCTTTCTTAGCACACTTAAGCTCTTAACCACACACAAAGCTTTCATTCGCGCCTGATGGAGTACTGCTCTCCCCTTTGGGCTGGTGCTCTGCCTCACACTAGTCGACTTCATGCTGTGGAAACAAAGCTTTTAAGGCTATTTGGGATCTCCCGCAATGAAGCTGAGTCTTTGGGTCTTTCATTCTTCACTGCAGGCAGGTCGGTGGTTTTTGTTTTTACACAGACTCCTCTCCTACCTTGCCACCCCCCCCCCCCCCCCATCCTGTGCTCAGTCACCCTAATATTTCTGCAGGGTGTTTAAGGTCTGCCAGCAACCCCCTTCTGGTTAAAACTACCAAAATCAGGAATCACTGCTCACCTTCACTCTTTTATTCCTCTTTTTTTTCCCCACCCCTGGAACAAACTGCCACACTGTCAATCACACTCTCACTCCAGGTCTTTAAAACAGCTGTTCACCACCATCTCATATCTTCCCCCATCCAAAATCTTGATCTTTTCTACCCGTTAACCCAACCCAAACCCACCTCCTTCAAATTCCCCGTTTCCTTCCTGAATGTCCCTGTAGTGTCCATCTTGTTTACCATGTGCACCCCACCCCATCCCTTTCTCTCTCTTCCACAGACCTCCTGATGTCCCTGTTCCCTACTGTTTTTGGATTTCCCTCTCATCCCCTCTTTTGTCCAGCTCCCTTTGTTATATGTTCTGTGTGTGTGTGTGTTAGCTCTTATACAAGCATCGACCAAGTAAACAACAACAAAAAAATACAAGGGCGTCTCCTCTCAGGAGAGCCAGAAAATAATGTGTCCAATCTCAAGAATAAGCTTTCAAACTTGTCTCCCTCCTCTAAAACCTTTTGGCACCTTATCAAGTTGATCTCTAATGTATGCTTCCCTTCCATCCCTTCCCTCACTTTCAATGGCACCGCAACTGACTCTGCTCGTGAGAAGGTCGAATGCCTCAATTCTGTGTTTGCTTCCAAATCTTAAGTCCCTAAACCCTCCCTCTCTGCACCCATCCTTCCCAGTCATACCCAACTGCTCCTGGTTTGTATCTCTTGCACTTGAAAAGGTGGAAAAGTTTCTGACAGCCCTCAACTCTGACTCTACAACTGGACAGGACAGCATCGGCTCACGTGTCCTAAAAACAGGCTCTGTTGCTCTTGCACTTCCTCTCTCTGCCATTTCACCCTGTCGATTACCATAGGTCATCTTTCATATGCTTGGAAATCAGCCAACATCAAAGCATTATGCCCTGGCCACAATAAGGTACAAAATCAGATCCTCTTAACGACAGACCAATCAGCTTACTTCCAATCATCAGCAAGGTCATGGAATCCATCATTGCAGTTAACATAAAATAATTCCTTTTCTCCAACAGCTTCATCTCAGATCATCAATTCGGATTCAGACGTGGTTACTCTTCTTTGGATATGCTGCTTCTACTCTCCTAAAAATGGATCAAGGCCCTCAATATCAAACGAGATCAAGGCCGTCTCTGTGGACATATTTTGAGCTTTTGATACAGTATGGCATCCCGGTTTGCTCTCCAAACTGTCTGCCTATGGAATCCAAGACCAACGCCACTCTTGGATTCCTGACTTACTCCACTCTCGTAGTCAACGAGCGGCTCTCAACGGAATCCTTTATTCTCCTCTCTCTGTCAAGGCTGGAGTACCCCAAGGCAGTGTTCTCGGCCCCAACCTATTCCTATTATTCATCAATGATCTCCCTGCCTCTGGAAAATCCTCTCTCTCTGCTGATGACTCCACTCTCTGCCGTGAGATCTGTTATCCTTCCGACGGACAGACAGCAGCCTCTTCCCTCTCATCAGACATTGACAAAAATCATAAACTGGTCAAACTATTTTGCTTATGTATCCATATTGTCCACCCTTTGTAATCTCCCTTACCCCTCATCATTACCTGCCTCCCTTGCTTGCTTGTCTGTCTACTTTTGGTGTTTCCCCTTTCTCCTGTTCTTCCCTTTCTTTTGTTGTATCATCCTGATTTATTCTGTGCAATCGCTTTTCCATGAGCCGAGACCATGTTTAAAAAACAACAACAAAAAAACAACAATGCCCTGACATTCGCGCATTTTCAGGAACGGATCCCCGTGAATGGCAGTACACATTACATGTACTGTACATTACATATAGCAGAATAGCAGTACACATTACATTGCACATTCCGAGTCTGTTTTGTCTTGTCTTGACATTTTTAAGTGAAACAGTGTTTGAACATTTGGGAAAGAAAGTTTGAATTTCGATTCGATGCGTTCAATCGACAAACTGATTTTAAATAGAAATACAAATGCAGCGATCTTACCCTTTTGCCCAAAAATATTTGTAAATAAGAAATACAAATTGCCGATCACTTTATTTTAAATTGTTTTTGTAAAGTTAATGAATGCCAGCAGACAGAGGAGCACGCACTGCACATACATACATACAACTTTAAAAAAATTTTTTTTTTTAAATTTGGATGAAGAAGGTGGAAGACAATTCTAATGTGAAGAATGGGCAAACAGATGGCACATTCACCTTTTGAGAAGACCCTCTGACAAACAAAATACTACACATGTATCCAATGGCATATTCATGCACAATCAAAGTCCAATTAAATCTCTCATCTGTGATTGGCAGAAACAATGAAATGGCTTCAGACCATTTAATTTTTTTTATTATTTTAATATCAGAAACCTAATCAGTTGCCTCCAGCTGCAACTACTATTGGTTCCCGAAAAAAATATTTCACAAAAAAAATAAGTGACCACTATATTCGTTATTGTTGTGTGTCTGTCTGTCTGTCTGTGTGTCTGTCCCGAGCATAGCTCCGTGGTTTTGATCAGATCCTGACAATTTGGTGGGAGTTTATATCATGATCTAGTTGTGTTTTCCTGAAAATAATGGGCGGACCACGCCCAAAAAACATGTTTTAGGGGGTAGCCGATTTCAATTTGCATCTTCTCCTAGGGGGTTTGTCGAATCTGAAGGCGCTCACACCTTGACGATTTAGCCAGCGTATGCCGACTTATGAAAAATTTGTCTAAAACGCTGGCACACGTCGAATACATTATGGGTAAGTTTTGTATACGTTAAGAGCACGCTGAAAAACACTGCCATACGTCGTAGTACGCTGGCTTTCATCGTTGTACTTTGCGGTTGTCCTCAAATTTTAGCATGCTTGAAATTTTACGACGTATGCCAGCGTATGACTCACACGCTCCGCTACGCTGGCTATAAGTTGTAGGCACGTTACACGATCGTTGACACACGTCAAGGCACGTTACTTGTAAGTTACTCATAAGTCGAAACACGTCGAAGTAATGCTTAGCGTACCCAAAACTTATTTCTAACCTACGAGTAACGTGCTTTGAACCTATGAGTAACGTACCTCCAACGCATATTGACGTATGATTGACGTCTCCGAACGACCACAGAACGTGTTTCTAATTTACAGCTACCGTATAATGGCGTATTGGCAGCGTTTTAAAAAAAAAACAATAACTTCCGATATTTCGTCACGTGCCGTTACGTCACGTCCGATTGCCTCTTCAGTTTGCTCATGTCTTATTCTTAGTTCCTCCTCTGTGAATATTTTGTTGAGGATATTGTCATGTCGACGTCGAAACTTAAAAGCAAATGTCCGAATATATTTTAAAATTCGTGATAGACTTAAAAAAAAAAAAACAACAACCAGATATTCATCACGTGCCTTCACGGAGCCAAGGAGAAAAAAAAAACTGTGCCTTGACGGAGAAAATAAGTTTCGGTATGCTAAACATTACCTCGACGTGTTTCGACTTATTAGTAACTTACAAGGAACTTGTGTCGACATGTGTCAACGATCGCATATCGTGCCTACAACTATTCCCAGCGTAGCGGAACGTGTGAGCCATACGGCGAGTAAGTCGTAAAATTTTCAGCATGCTTGAAATTTCACGACGTACGAGACGTACCACGAAATATGACAGCATACTTCATCGTTTTTCAGCATGCTCTTAACGTATACACAACTTACCCAACCGTATTCGACGTGGTGCCAGCTTGGTTCAGCAAATTTTTCATAGGTCGGCATACGCTGGCTAAATCGTCAAGGTGTGACTGTGGTTGACACTTCCAATTCTCAGGCGGTTATGATTTAAATCGGCGTGCGGCAGGTTTTTAACAGGCTACGCCACGAGTTCGTCGGCGATACGTACAGCGCTATGCCTAAGTTAAACTATCGTTGGGCATAGGTTGTGAACACCGACAACAGGCTAAGCATTCTTTGGTATAAGTTATCTATAAGACAACGAAACGTTCTGTGCCCGTTACTAATATGTTATGCATACGACCAACACGTTATGAATACGACCAAAACTTAAAAAAAAAAACATAAAATTTCAGCGTACGCCAACGTTTTACATACATTTTTATACGTGCCATTGCTGGCTAAATCGTCAAGTGTGACAGCGCCTTACAGGGGTTTCGGCATTGGTTAGCCCAATGGCACCTGCATAGCCCCACGGAGCTCGATTTTTCATTTTCGTCCCAAGGTCAGGTTACAAGGTCACGAACTTAGAAAATTGCGAATTTTGACATAAAAATTTTCTTCTCCGAGGGGTTGTCGAATCTGGCAGGTGTTCGGTATTTGGTTAGCCCAATGGCACCTGCCTAGCCCCACAGAGCTCGATTTTCATTTTCGTCCCAAGGTCAAGGCCACAAGGTCACGAACTTAGAGAAATAGCGAATTGTGTTTTTAGGGGGTAGCCAATTTCAATTTGCATCTTCTCCTAGGGGGTTTGTCGAATCTGGCAGCGGTTTCGGTATTTGGTTAGCCCAATGGCACCTGCATAGCCCCAGAGCTCGATTTTTCATTTTCGTCACAAGGTCAAGGTTACAAGGTCACGAACTTAGAAAATTGCGAATTTTGACATAAAGATCCATCTTCTCCGAGGGGTTTGTCGAATCTGGCAGGGGTTTCGGTATTTGGTTAGCCCAATGGCACCTGCATAGCCCCACGGAGCTCGATTTTTCATTTTCGTCCCAAGGTCAAGAAGGTCAAGGTCACGAACTTAGAAAATTGCGAATTTTGACAAAAATCATACGACACACCCAAACTTTGAGAGCTCGGATGACAATATTTTTATGCATAATCTTGAGGTCATTCCCCACCTAAAGTCTTGAAACCATTTGCTCTATCTCGAACACCTTGCCCGTTGCCCCCTTCAAGTTTGTTTTTACGCTGATTTCATCAAAGTATGGATAATCCGAGGAGTGCGAAATGCCATATAGCCTATATGACGTTATATTGTTCCTGGAATGTTCCAGAGGAAGCTTCACAAAGTCATAATCCTTGACCTTTGACCTTTAAAGTTCACAAAGGTCAAATTTTCAAAGTGTGGGAATCGAACCCGGTTTTCGACCTTCTTCGACGAACTAACTCCAATAAGCTATAGCACGTATCCTGTTTCCTTATTTTAATGTCCACAACATTGTTTTGTGACCTTTAAAGGTTATGCAAGGTCAAATTTTTAAAGTTGTTGAACGAAACCGGGTTTTCGACATTTTGCAGCTATAACCTGTCACTCGTACCACATCATGTTGATCATTTTTATAACTTGGTCAAACATTATCACTATGTCTCATCCTTGACTTCTGAAACAATCTACATCGTCAAATACCGCTGTGAACCATCGTCGTCTTCAGACTTGTTTATTTCTATTGTCACAATCAATTGTAGGGTGCAACTACCAAATAATACCAGTCACAGCTGGGAGCAATCAATTTATATGAGTGTGAGAGATCGAATGATTGGTTTCTGCCAATTACAGGTAAGAGATGTAATTGGGACTTATACATTAATTTTATGTGGGAGGGTGTCTTGCTTTTGGCTTTACACATTGTAGGATCCGTGTAACTTTGACAACACGCTATTTATCCACAGCATCGCTGATGATCTATGAGCAGTTAAAAAAAAAAAAAAAGTTTGGCAGTTTAGCGTTGACAGTTTTTGAGTTGGCTTTCCTTGGTTCCAACCCACTTCAAGGGTCTTTTTGCTATCCAAAGGCTCAGGCTGGTTGAGAAATGGTACCGAATTGGATTGCAAGTCACCTGTCGTGACTATTTGAGAAATTCTCATTATGTATTTCAACAGGCAGTTTACTCCAAGTTTTTTCTCTAATGTAGCTGGAGTCACAACAATGCCTTAAATACTGTACTCTTATAAACCTTCACCAAATTAATTACCACCATATCAGGAACTATTCAGCAAAATAAACAGTACTTACTGAGGAGCTTTCACAAGCAGGGAACGGATAAAATCTGCAGCATTTGATGAAATGTCCTCGAAGGTTTCAGGAGAGTGGTCTACGTTGAACTGAGAGATTCCAAGACACACCTTGTCATCCTCCTCAACTGCGAAGGGCAACTCCCTTTTCAGCATCATATACGTCAGCACACCAATATTCCTGTTAAAAAAACATACAAACAAGAATTTTGAAGTAACTTCTGGGGAATTCAATGCACCCGTTGTTGCAGGAACTATAAATTCAGAATAGTTCACAAGCCAATACGTTTAGAGCAAATCCAAGTTGGTCAATTCGCACGAAAATGTCAACAAACTGGTATTTTTTTATTTCAGGAAAAAAAAGATTATATACAAAAAAAAAATTCACACCGACTAACAAAAATGAGAATGAATGGATCCAATCACACTATCAATCAGCAAATGTTCTCAGTCATATCTTCAGTGTAATGTCAGGCTGAAAGCTGCACGGGTATAGAAACTCACTTTACGCAACCCCACCAAATGTTTCATCAAACCCAAAGAAAAAAACAAACAAAAACAAAAAAATAATGCACTTTATATCTTACAAACCAAAGCTGCAACCAAGGAGATGGAAAATAAGATAATAATTCTAATAAGTAGAAATAAACAAACAAAATAAGAAAGATGTTGTGCTGAGCACGATACTTGTAAAATGCAAATAAAGAATAGTTGACTCGGTGATTTATGTGTTTTGGTTGGCCTAGACCTTTGACTAATTTCCTCACATACACAGCTCATTTGTATGTATGTATGGTGCAAGTTTCAATTTGACATATTTTAAAAGGATTGAGGTAAGGCAATAATAAAAAATCACAAAAAAAAAATCCCATTTGATTATAATGGAGTGGATGAAATTGTTGTCATGGAAACTGGCACAATCAAAATGGCAAACTAGATAGTTCTGATTTTTGGTGAACCAATTCAGTGACGCAATATGGAAACCCTGATCAAACTTCAAGTCAATCGGATCAAAATTCATTAGTTTATGTGATCTTGACCTTGCGATCAAAAGGCTTCTTGCTTTTGATGAGCTCCACCATTTTCATGAAGCTCGGTCGAGAATTGCGACCTTTGACCTCGATACAATAAAAACTAGAAGGGCACTCGGTAGAGCGCATACCTCCGCCATGTAATGCCTGATCCACAAGAACATATCAGGCCCAATACAAATTTTGAAATATCGTGCAATACAGAACTATATCGTTTTTTTTGGCCCTCTCTCTTAATGGTGAAGAATCACTTTAAAAATTCTAGGAGTCAGATCTGGATCCGGATCCGGATCTTCACCAAAATCTAATCAGTTCATCCTTGTCACACAACGAGCATGTCCACAAAATTACATCCGGATCCGTCCACAACTTTTTGAGATATCCTACACACAGACAGACAGAAAGAGGTGAAAACATAACCTCCTTCACCTTCAGTGGCAGAGGTAATGTATACACCAGTTCAATCTTTATCTGCTTTAGCCTGCAAGGTGGCACGGTATTCTTTGTGCCAAATGTCGATTGGTCGAAATATAAATATTTGGCAGGCCAGAAACCTTAAATTCAAGTCCAATTTTGACCTTTTACTTACTGTGAAAGCTAAACGAAAGCACAATACTAATGTCCATCGGTCTTCAATCCATAGGGATTGGGGTATGCCATCACGTTTCCAATCCTCGTCTCGAAGTCAAAATATAGCTCGGGATATCGAGCAAAACAACCTCAATTTTACAAACAATTTTGACCTTTGACCCTCATGAAATGCCAAAAACGTCTGCAATCTGAAGTTTTTCTATTCATACCTATAGGTGCTGTTTGAAAGGACCGTTGTGCCAAGTTTTATCTCAGGACACAGCATAACAAAGGAAACAGCAGGAGAAATGGGAAAACATCAACGGCAGGGCGGAGGGAGAAAGCAGACGGAGACGGATAAGCAAGGGATGCAGGTAACAATGAGGGGTAAGGGAGAATGCAAAGGGTGGACAATATGGATAAATTAGCAAATTTTGGGGAGGCGTGGGGGTGAGAAATGGTGGAATGGGTGTAGATCATGATTTTGGATGGGGGATGACTTGAGATGGGGATGAGCAGCTGTCTTGAAGACCTGGAGGGAAGAATGAGATTGAATAGAGTAGGTGGTTCCACAGGCAGGAAAAAAGAAAGAAAAGAAGTAATAAATGATTGAAGGTGAGCAGTAGTTCTGGATTTAGGCAGTTTCACCAAGATGGGGTTGCTGGTTGACCAGATGCGTCCTGCAGATACCTGGGGGAGGGATGGGGGAGCAAAGCACGGAGAGGGCATAGGGTGCAAGTCCAGAAATGAGGCGGAAGAAGACAGAGAGACCACCGAATGGCTGGCGATGGCAAAGCGATCGGCCCATAGATTCAGCTTCATCACAAGAGATTCCAATGATGTTAAAAGCCTTTGATCCATGGGTTCGTGCTAAGATTGAATAGCAAAAACTCAGTAATCAAGGCAAAAATTAGCCAGGTCCTGGATAACTTTATATAATTTTTTTTTGTTTTTTTAATACACGATTGAGGCTTTTTTTTGTGGAAGATCTAAAATCAAGCATATTTAAATCGATAACATGGGAGAAGGATGGCCTCAATCTAAGCTGCGTTGACAGGTACAGCTGGCCACAGCACCACTCACATTACAATACAACAAAGTCCGAAGCAGGAAATGACAGCAATTAATTTGTTACATGATAATGCAAAGTTTATTTCCATTCCTTTCATCCTACAATCTATGCATAAAAGGAGACTAGTTTCCCCATCATGCTTCATTATAAAGGGTTTCTGCAATCGTAGAATAATAAAAATGGTACCGTTGAAAAGCATGGGTCTCATGGCTTGGCGATCTCTGGGTTAACACCAATCGGCTGGGGATGTTGTTGTTGTGGTTGTTGTTGTTGTTGTTGTGTGCTCCTGTGTACTTTTAGATAGCTTCGAGAAATATTATACAGCATAAATAATCGTGTGCTCCTTCTGTGTCCTTCTAAAAGGTCCCTGCTTTGGTTGAATGGTGGTGGTCGTATGGCAGCTTAGCTGCCGGGGTAGCTATCATTTCTTGAAGCGCAACTGTGTCGCGGATGCTGTGCCCCTCTACCAGTACACACACTGGAACTGGTACTCAATTCGCTGACCTCGGAAGGAGGACAGGCTGAGTCAACCCCCTGGTGTATTAATTCAGCAGCCGACGGGGCTTGAACTCAGGACCCTAGGACCCCAAGCCACCACCCCAACCACTGAGCCAACACCAGGCTTTTTGGTTGAATAATTAAAGTTTGCTCGAACCTCTGCATGAAGAAACCTTTAGTGCTTCTTCTTCAAGATCATAAACTTACAAAACAGGCAACTGATTAAACGAACAAATTTTTGTTTCAATTAAATCTATTATTAACTATCAAATCAAGTGAATCTTGGATAACAATGTGGTGTCATCTGGAAGAAAAAAAAAAAGAATAAGAGGGTTTTCCAGAGCATTGGAGGGGCAATTACTATGGATGATGAACCAGAATGGGCCCAGCACAAACCCTTAGGGCATTCCAGCCTCCCCTGGGAGAGGACTAGGGTTCCATTGATAGCAATGTGTTGAGTATGCGAAGGGAGCGAGTCAGAAAGGCGGCCTTGTATGCCACAGGCAGTGATGCCAAACTATCAAATGCCCAAGATATATCCAGGGAGACCGTTTGACCTCTTGTTTAAGATTGAGCCTCAAAAAAACATTGCTGAGAGTAGCAGAAGCTCCTCCAAAGTTAAATGCCAGAACGGAATCCAAACTGATGGGCAGTGATTATATTGTTTGTTAACAGGAAAGACGTGACGGCAGCAAAAACGTAGACATGTTGTTGAAATTTATCGTTACGCAATAATCCCAAACTTGTTTTTGCTTTTTTGGCGTTGTGAGCTATTCCTACATCTTTTTGTCTACCTCCTACAGGAAGGAGAGATATATTTTCTTTCTTACGTTTTGGTGTTTTTTCTTATTCCATTTCTCTTTCTCTTTCCAGCAATTACAATCACATACCATTCCTTCATTGCTGAGGCAATTATCTTCAAATTTGTCACCGAGGTACCTTGGTCCAAAATACCCACAGCAGCGTTGTACCTGAACTTGAACTCCATGAGCTTCACGTCCGAGCCGAGTTTGGCTGTTAACTCGGAAAAGAACTTGGACATTTTCATCACATGACATGAAGTAATTGCAGTATTTTGCAAGTGTGTGCAGTCGAAAAGTGTGTATTATACCACAGCACGTTTCTCTGAGTTTCAAAGCAAAACGTTACTGTAAATCGGGAACTGTTACCGTTACCTGTCTAGCTAGCTCTGTTAGGCGTGAGCACAGGTTTCACAGCACAGCACAGCACAGCACAGCACAGCTAGCTCGAGGTTAACACCAATAGACTGTGGATGATGCTGTTTGTGTGCTCCTTCCGTGTACCTTTATATATTTTTCTAATGCTTCGAGAAATATTACTACATATAATGTTGTGTGTTCCCACCATGTCTTTCGAAAGGGTTCCTGCTTTGGTAGAATAATTAATGTTTCCGTTCGAACCACCGCGTGAATGATGAGATATTCCTACAACTTTCACAACCGCTCTTGTTAAAGTACCTCTTCCCTCTGCTTTGCAGACAGCTGCATCTCTCCACTGATCTGGAAAGGATTAGGTTATTATCTGATAAATGGAACTCGGCTTTCAATCTTGGAAAAAAAAAAAATCTCTTCTGGAAGGATCTTCAAAGGAACCCACATATTTCCATGGTCAGCCACCGAGGTTCAGTCTCTTGAACATCTCGGCATAACCACCAACCATGAGCTCTCCTGTGCTGACCATAACAAAGCCTACAAAGCCAAACACAGACTGAATATCCTCCATCATTCCAAGTCTCTCCTTGAAAAATTAGGATGACACACACAAGCTATTAGTATTCGGCCTTTGTCCGTAGCTCAATGGAGTACTGAACTGAATTACTCGCTGGCAGCCCATTCCACTGACCACTTGAGAAGCATATCTCTCCTGGATTCTGTGGATTCTAAATGTCTTAACATGATTGGAATCTCCCATGATGAGGCAAAAGCACAAGTCCTGTTGCCTGCACATTTGCTCGTCAAGGGCCCCCTATCCTACCTAACACATCCCTCTTACTTGCAGGTTACTGCATTTCCTCCTTTCCTCTGAAATACCATCAAAAATATGGGCTACGAGAGCTACTGGGTCTGACTGATTACAAGACTGCATCTGCAACACAACAATGTTACAAAGCTTCTGACAATTTGATCAATTCCCACATCATCATACAATTAGCTCAGCACAGAACTAGTGATCAAGTCTGATAGAAAAATCTCGTGTGTGAAACAAACACGTGGCAACACAACACCGATAACCCCCCATTACATATTATGAGACTTAAATTACTGCAAAATACAAAAGTCCAGCTTATACAATCAGTCATTCAATCCCATAGTTTAGTTTCAGATACTGTATTGCATTACTAATCTGTTATACAAATAATGAGTAAAGGTCCAATAAAATATTTTGCACAATATCATATTCCACTGTACACTTCTGAAACATGCAATGGAGTAGCATCTCATTACATTGCAATATCCATCCTAACCCAACGACGAGCCACCATTTGATAACTCAGCCCTACTTTCCCACATTTCTGCTCATAGCTCAGAAAACTTTCCAGAACAGAAGTGCTCAGAGCCAAAAACAATATTAAACAATAATGTGAAAGTACTTTTACTGAAGGTGAGAGAGATTGATTGGAATTACAACTTCAAGGCTCACGTGCAGGCTTACCACATGTCTGTAGCTGTAGAAATTGGTTCGAAGTCCAAAATTTCAGGAGCTGAAAGACAACCATAAAATTATTTTCTTTAAAACAATTACGAGCAGTTTCAAAAGCAACTTAAACTCATCAAATCATTTGCAGAACTTAGACAAGTACATGGTCTACAATGAACGAATGAACGCATGCACCTTTTTTGTATATTTTTTCCATAACCCTGGACCACTTGCCTCATAATTTGCTGCACCACATTATTGCAACATGTCATGAGTGAACGTCACAACAATAAAATCTTTTTGCAATTTGTAATCAGTGATGTTAAAACAATGAAAACAAAAGGGCACTCAGTGGAGCGCAAACCTCCGCCCTGCAATTGCCTGATCCACGAGAACATATCGGGCCCAATACATTTTTGAAATATCGTGCTATACAGTACTATATCGTTTTGGCCCCATCTCTCAATGGTGAAGAATGACCTTAAAAAAATAAAATAAAATAAATTCATATCCAGATTCAGATTGGGATATTCACCAAAATCAAATCAATTCGTCCATGCCACACACCCAACATATCCACCAAGTTTCGTCCGAATCTGTCCACAGCCTTTTGAGATATTGTGCTATATATCATTTTGGCCGTACGTCTCAATGGTGAAGAATCACTGAAAAAAAATTGTCGTCACATCTGGATCTTCACCAAAATCTTCACTCAAAAAAAATAAGCACAAATATAAATGTTATTGTAAAGCTTTAAAAACTGAAAATCTTATAAACTCAAACACGACAGTATTTCGTGTTTTATTGGTACATAAACTTTAAGTCCGAATTTCTTACACATCTGGTACAAGTACTTAAAAGAGTTGGACATTCAAAACAACGTTGTTCATCAAGGGTAGTGAAGGGGTGTTTTCGGACCCTTTATGACAGTCGCAAAACAACGTTTTTCATCACAATCAAAATGGACACGGCAGTGAAGCGTCGATCATACACCCCGTGAAAAGAAGATTGAGATTCTCGAGTTTTACAGCTCTTGTAAGAACCAGTAACAGACGTGTAATGAATTCAGACTCAACTCGAGGACTTTGACGTGAATGGTGAAGAATGAGGAAATAATCGTTCAGAGTGCGAAAGGTTGGTAGAAGATAAAGGAGCGGAAGATGGGCCTTTTACCCGGATATGGAAAACGAACTTGTTGCCAAGTTCAAACAGATACATGCCCGAGGACTGAAATAAAGTGTATTCAGAATTTGTTTCTGGAGGTACGGACAATTAAAATTGCAATGATATAAAAATCGACACCTTTGCAGCCAATCTGAAGAACATTTACCATTATAAGCACGTGTCGTGGCTTTTTGAATACAAGCACGTATGGAAAATAAGCGCATATGTGCTCCACGAAATCTAAAAATAGGCACATATGCTTATTATCCAGATTGTATTACATTTGAAAATAAATAAATAAATAAACACATTCAGCCCCTCAGCTGGAAAACTTGTGGCAATAGAGTTTTGGAACCTTCATGGTTTATTTAGTGTATAATTTTTTTTTGAACAATCGGAAAAATCATCAATACTGCATTCACTTTTTCGGCAGTGAAGCGAGACAAGCAGTAAGCAGACAACGGCCACCAGAGCATAACATAACGCTCTCCCGACGCAGCAAATGTGACCATTATTACTCTGGTGGAGATGGGTTGAGAAGTTATAAACCACTCTCCATACAGTCCAGACTTGTGACCTTGTGATTATATTCTCTTAGAACCACTCGATGATCATCTGTATGACATCAGCTTTATGACCGACGACGACGTCAAAGCAAGCATCACAAAATGAACAATAATCACGAAGATTTTTATGCCGATTTTATCAAGGCATACCACATTGATGGGACAAATGTGTACATATAGCAAAGAAATACATAAAGTTTCATCTTTTTTTTTTTCTGTGCTTTTTGACTTTCTTGAGTAAAAGGTCAATCTTGAAGTACCCCAGTAAAATAAATAAATAAATAAACAAACAAATCAATAACTAGGTCTCATTTCGGTCTACAACATGCATTCCCCAATTCTATGGACGTGCACATTCTCCCACTCCTCCTCAAATATAAACAATCGCCATTCCATTTGAAGGTAAATAAATCATCACATATATAATTCTATACAATGAATACAACTCAGCATTTGTGGAATCACTCTGAGGTTAGCCATCACTCACAGCAATGCTGATGGCAAATAGTGACCGACACTTGTCCAAATGTACATAAAATGAACAGGAAATTAATCATCAAGTCCACTTTTCAGAGAAGGTCATACCTGCATACTGCTGGGTGCCAATCATCTCATGAAGCCTGTGGTCTGGTTGGATGAAGCGTGCAAGGCCGAGATCCACGATGCGTATGTCCCCAGGAGGCCTTGTTTGGGTTAAGAGGATGTTTTCAGGCTGCAGGACACACAAGGCAAAAAAAGGAATGATTTTCAATTCATTTCTTCACACTATCATTAGTTTTACCAGTCAGTTACAAAGCAACATCATCAGACATGCTATACGAGAACATGGGGAAGATGGTTTGTTGGGGGGGGGGAGGGGGATGGGTTACAGGAGCGTGACTCATGAAAGAATAAGGCCATAACCGATGGTGGGACAAACCAAAGGAATGAATAAACAGGAAAGAGGAAAGGGAGGAGGGGAACAAACTAAAACTAGCAATTTAAATTGTTGGGTTAGAGAAGGTTACTGTGGTAACAAAGAGCGTGGGACAGAATTGGGGATGACAGATGGTGGTGCTTGCTTGAAACCCTGGAAGGAAGAGACAGAGCAGCACCTGGAAGATAGTTCTATAGATCAGAGAATCAAGGATTAAAACAGTTGAGGGTGTTGCAGCCTAAATTTTGGAAGTTTAACCATAAGGGAGTTATTGGAAGAACGCGTGCATCCTGGAGTCACTGTCGAGTCGGAGGAATGAGAGAGGGAGGAGGGAGCAATGTTGGAGAAAAAAACGTTTAAAAAAAAAAAGATTTTAAATTAAAATACAAAATAGACCACGAACCTGCCTGCAATGTGAGAGCAACAGACTTCGGTGCTTCGGCCTCGTCACAGGAGATTCCAATAATTTTGAAAGCCTTCGATTCCACAGAATCCAGGAAAGACAGATGTGATGCTGGAGTGCTAACCCATAGCAGAGAGCAGTACTGCATTGAGCTAAGGATAAAGGTCTTGTAGACTGAGTAGCTTAATTTTTTCCAAGGAAAGGAGGATTGATGGAGGATGCCCAGTCTACGGCTGGTTTTGGAGGCCAGACCAGAGAAGGTCATGGCTGATG
>CM068952.1:64724387-64734387 GCA_035128595.1 Eptatretus atami
CCGCGAGGAGTCATTTTGGAGTTAATGCATATAGCACTATTTTAACCCTTCCCCTATCATCGAGCTATCATCATATCATTAAAAATGTCGCTTGCATCACTCCTCCTCGCTGGGCTCATATATATATTATATTATATATTATATATATATATATATATATATACTGTATATCGATATGGAAATGATTAGACTCGCACTGGAATGATCGTCAAAGAACCGCTACCTATTTCCATGGTAATTAACTGGAAGATGTTCAGTCTCTTGAACTTGTCGGCCCTCATTTTCCAATTCAGTCTTATCAGGATCTCATTATAACAAATGACATTTCAGAGATAAGCAGACGACAAACCAAGCTACTTTACCACCCTGATCATACTTTTAAGTCAAGGTGAGCAAGGGCATGATCGTGTAAGAACGCCACACCCAGCAACACTTGGCGGATGAGACGAGGGATGTCTGTATCCGAGAAGGCCTCATCATCCTCGACAGCAGCACACTGTTCAAATATGTCTCCACCAGCTACACTGTAATGTATGGCAGAATGGAGAGAGGTTCAATACACAATCAGGTTGTGCAAGAGCTTACAAATGAGCTTTTCATTCCTCATGACCTTTGCAATTAGGAAAAAAACATAAAAAAACTATATTATATATAATATACATACAAATAAAAATTTAATATGAAATAAAAAGAAAAGAAGAAAAAAAAAAGGATGCTTGGTCAGGAAATTAGGTGAACACACAATGAACCGAGCACAAGGCCTTCCCAATAGCCTTGACTACAAACAATGGTGCAAAAGCCATGGGCCTCCACCTTGGCTTGCTGGAGCCACAGACAATGGAAAACCACAAATCTCGCCTTTACCAAACAGAAAAAAAAAAAATAATAATAAAAAAATGAGGCTCAAGACAGATCCGAGAGCCGTTGGTTTGTCCTCTTGGAAGTTGGTACTTATAAACAAGCATTTTACCTAGATTGGCAAATCGGGTTATTCCCATCACCGTTGCAAATCCTGAAAGATTGTAATTTGTGACAATTGTGACTGACTGTGGAAAGGTAATGGATAAAAATCATCCAATATAATCGCAATTCAGCCAATACATGTAATTTAACTGAACGCCAACCAAAATTATATTTACATGAGCACCAAGTAATTTATACTCCACCAAGTTATCCCATTAACAGAAAGTTAAAATGATCACAAATATGCATACAGTCTTAATCAGTCCAATCAATTACTTTGTGCACAAATAATAAGGAAGTGGGGGGTGGGGGGAGATGACAGATTTCAGGAATATTAGCACCATTTCATTAAATGGTCGTGTTCTGTCACAGTCATAAAAATATAACTCAACTTCCTGTGTTAATTTCCGAAACAGTCATATATATATATATACAAATATTTTTGCTTTTAAAACAAACCGATATATTCCCATGCCTTTTACTCCATCAAATATTTATCGAAGATCGAAACGGTACCGTTTCTAAATTTGGTAAAATTAACATGTAAAGTTCAACAACACTTCAGAGAACTTTTAAGCACATGCCTCGACTTAAAAGGCTAATGTTAAAGAGCAGTGCCCACAGCCTTGACATCTCAAAATCGCTTTGCCGGTCTCTGTGGAAGGAAGCAGCTGCCTGTGGTTCACTGCTGATGGCATTGCGTGCCGGTCACGACAACCAACATCATGGTGCGGCGTGCGATAAGCTCGAAGTTGGAATCACGTCACTGCCAAGCTACATTGGTGATAAGCAACCGTGGTGCCACCGTGACAAGAACAGCATTTGGTGGACACGGGCCTTTAAATATTATGCCATGGGCAACATTCAGATATGCAATAATAACAGAAAGGACCTACTATACCGAGAAGCATGCAGAGGTTTTGTGAATATCTACCAAGAGGGATGTGTATGGAACAATTCAAAACAATTGAAGAAATTACAGAATAGGTGTGTGTGTGTGTGTGTGTGTGTGTGTGTGTGTGTGTTTGCCACCTTCTTCCCATGAGCTCTTCAACAGAGGCCAGACAATATAGGTATACCAACAAAGGCCGGCTTGTGTTGAGCGCGAGCCTTTCAGAGGCCAACTAAATAAAAGACCGTTGGGACCGACTGACGTCAGCACCTTTTATTGTTGGGTCCAATGAAGGGCAACCATTCAAAATGTCAGCTGCACCTCATTTCTCAGTGTTAAACATGCTCATCAATCTTATCCAAAATCGAATGTCAATGAAAAACTAAAATCCTACCGTCGGTTGCAACACACACAAATGTTCGAGAGATATTTTGCAAGCTTGCTCGCCACATTATGAATTCAGAGTTAATGACAGCGAATCATTTTGGAACATCAAGTTTTGGCTTCCCATTCGTCCACCAGAGATGATGCACATTATCGGCTCCCTCCAAAGCGAGTCGAAACGCTTTGGAAACACCACCCGGGGCAGTTTTGCGCTTGACGTGCAAGTTTGTTTAAATGCAAATCACATGCATTGTCAGTTATAAACAAACCAATGCGCTTCATTATTTTATTACAGAACTCGGCAGTGCGGGAGGGAGAGGGAGGTTGTCCTCCCAGCGTGCACGTCGTCGATGCCACACAACTTCCTCTGCCCTCAAAATGTTGCAGCAAAACTAGTGTTCATGATGCAAGGCAATATTATTACTTTGCAGGTGATGTCAAGGTAAATGCAATTCTGATGCAATCAATCAAAAGGCTATTCCTATAGTGTGAAAGGGAGGCAATGCTGGCAATGAATTCTGATAGTGAGAGGGTATCCAACTTACTACTCCAAGATGAGGGTCATGTCTGAAGAGGTTTCAAACACCTCATGCAGGGTGACAATATGTGGGCATGTGCGTGCCAGCTCCAGCACGGCCATCTCATGTATGATGTCCGCCCGACAGTCCTCGCCTCGCCGACGCTTCCTCAGCCGCTTGGCTGCGAACGTTCGCCCAGAGGAGAGCTCAACACATTGTTTCACCACAGCAAACCTTCCCCTGGGAAAGCAGGACATGCAGAAAGAGGCAACTGAATACCTTGTACTTATTGTAGACTGAAAGAAAATGTTTTTTTTTTTGTTTGTTTTGTTTTTTAAAGTCCGAGATGATTAACACAAAAGCAGCTTAGAAACTGACTGAAGATAAAGTTCGTGAGAATAACATACATAATTAGTAGCCATCAAGACCGCAAATCAAATTAGAGTTCAAAATCCACAAACGGCCATGCTAATTGGTCAGTTACACGGTGTTGCACAATCCTTCAAAAGGTAACACCAAACCAAAAACCTCATCATCTCCTTTACGTTGACAACAATCGTATTGAAATATTTCCAGAAAAAGGACGCTACTCGATGTCACGAACGTAGTGAAATTTACCAACTCCCTCTGCCACAACAATGAAGAATTTGCTTGTGGGTTCACTTAGAATGAAAATTATATATATATATATATATAAAATAAACCTTCATCCGTAATCTCTTCACAAATGGCTACTTATTATGATGGGAGTTTACAAACAATTAAATTCCCAAATGAGAAAAATGAAATCCTGAAAAATAGATATCACTATCAAAGCGTTGATAGACAGACATCACCTAAAAGCAATTATGAACCGGCAGGTAAAGTCAATATTTGGAATTTGAGGTGGGTTTTAAACGCTGCAAAGCCTGCATTTTGCAACAACCGACTTACATGGGCAGAACAGCATGTCGTAAGTTGTAAGAATGTAGCTCGTGAGAAGGTGGTGGTAAAAATCACGCACACCAAATCATTTCGATACTATGTGTGAAATAACTCAACACGATTCTTCCCATTTAAACAATACCACCACGTAATTACCTTCGCCGAAGGAGAGGGTATTGTGTTTGTCTCTGTCTCTGTCTGTACAAAACTTCCGTGTTTTCCTCCGCAACTGCTTCCCGGATTGACGTGAAATTTTCACCGTAGGTGCATTCAACGTCACGGGTCAGGGTCAGGTGTCCAATCAAAACAGGACGTCTTGGTACCCGGTCATCACTGCCAGCAGTTAGAAAATGGCAGTTCTAATTATGTCTCTTATTAATTACGTAACACACCAGCGCACAAACGCCACACAAAACAAGTCCTGGCAAGGGTCTGCAAGCTCTGATTGCTCTTCTTATTTTTGTTTCTGCAAGAGAGCAAGAGTCTGAGAGAGAAAAATTTACGTCACCAGTGAACGATTTATATTTCAAATAAGTTTAACAAAACGAAAACAGTTTATATAAAACTTCACAAAATAATTTCAACTATCGACCTCAGCTTTTGATTCTGTTTGTGTTTCTCATTTTTCAAGTTTCTCCACACTTAAAAAACACCTGTATATTGCTAACTAGCTAAGGTACCCGGCATTTCCGGGCAACTCCAGCCCCCTCCTCCTCCCACAAAGGTACCCGGCGTTGCCCAGGATCTAACGTACATCTATTGAACTACCACAAATCAAGCACATATTTAGAGACAAACATTTTATTTGTTAAGCTGCAAAATACATTATTGAACAGAAATATCAACAAAATTGAACATATTATTGCGATACTTTGGGGTAGACAATATTGAATGTTTTTCCATCAAGGGCCAAAACCAGTAAAATGTTTGGCGTTCCAACTCAAGGGAAGCCCAGATGTATTTGACCGTGTGAAAAAGATATTCAAAATCAGTTTTGTCGTCGGACAATCGGAAAAAACTCTCGAAACAACCATTTAAGTGTACGAATAAAAGTAGCTCGCTTTAAAAATTTTCACAATCGAGTGGAAAATTTTCAGAGTAAATTAATTAAAATATTACAATAAAATAACTGTTATGGTTCTGGGAACCGCGACCCAAAGGCAATGGCAACCACCATATAGCGGTTCCCAAGCTAGTCATTTTGTTAATACTTGTTCCAGATAGGGTCCTCCCTTATGGCTAATTGGCTACAAAGGAAGCATGCATTGTATGGGATTAGTTAGGTTTTCCCCCCACTTTTATGTCTTTTAATTGAACACCACATTCAAGGCACGAGTGCAACCTCATTAGCATATTCCACCAAAACCAAGCTCGCTGACATCTAGCTGGAGTTTGCGCTGGCATTTGTTGTTCCTCCTTCAGCGGTAACCATCGCGCTGCCCGGGGAACCATCCGTGAGCCTCCAGGACACTTGTGCTATCAGTGGGGAGCAATGCTCGCTGCCCCCACATCAAGTCGGGAGATCGGTCCCATGGCCAGTCTCGACGACGAATGAAGCTTGGTGAGCGCGGAGGTTGACAAACACCTCAAACTTTCTCTTTTCTTTCTCCTTATATCTCCCCTTCCATGTACGAAACTGATTGTGCCTTGTATTGTTAGATAAGTAAAGTGTCTAAGCGAGATCGATCGAGAATTATGCTTTCCGATATGCTTGATGTGTCTTTTTCTCCATTGGTCAAGCACCGTCCACACCGAGTGTTAGTCTGAGAGATTTTAATTCCCCAACTAATTGGCTCCAGTTTACATCTGGTGTGCACTGTCAGTTTCGCTCAGCTGCATCCCATTAAAATCTGACGACAACATAAGATCAGTGCATAACCGAGGGCACATTCCCCGGCTAGAAAACCATGCGACCCCCCAGGTAAACGGTAATTGGACGGAGGACCCAAGGCCACGTGGTCAACCAATTGACGTTCGTGGTCGATAAGCAACCTGCCGGAGCGCGAAGTTATCCGTGCCGAGCGGTCTCAGGTCCGGTAGTGCGGGAGGACCCGAGGCACTCCCCCTTGTGGTAGATCCCGAAACCCGTGGCTATAACAATATTATACATCGGGGTCTGGTCGTCTTTCTCTATTTTATTTTTTATTCCTGTGCAGCACAAGGCTGCGCCTAGCATCATTGACCGAGAGTGCCAGCACTGCTGATGCAGTGCCCCTGTAGGTCAGAACAGGAATTTGAATATAAAATTAGGTGAGGCATATTTAGTTGGCCCAATTAAATTGGCAGTTCAGACCCCTGTGAGGTGAAGTTGAGCAGACCAAGGATAAGCCTTGCATGAAGGTAAGCCATTAATGATCTTCAAATGGGGTGTTCAACTTTACCCAAATACACACAAGAGGAGGTAGGTAAGCATACTTATAATCCAGCAGGGCAGATTTATATGAGGTTCCCATAACACGTTTGGCTACTCGATAATATAATTGCAATGGAAGTGCAAATCTGTTCGGTCTACCTCGAGTTAATATGCTTGATAGAACGAGAAATAAATGCTGTTAAAACATTACATCATAGTAGAGTCGATCTTGTCGAGCACAGCACCTCCCTCCCCCACACCCACCCTAGTTCCAAGACCAAGGGAGTTCTCGAAACAGGTAGTCTTTCATTAAACTGACATCCTCAAGACACCATATATGCTTTATTACAACTACTTTACTCTGCATAATAATCGAGCCAATTACACATTTTATAATTCAGTATATTAATTGAAATCAGATGGCAACAAAATGTTTTCATTTTCAAATAAATATTGAATCCCCCCCCCCCGCACCCCACCCCCACATGTATGTACCACCTCAATTTAAACAAAATGTATTGAAAATAAATGAACATAAAGTACAATTCTTTACCTCAACTCGTTTCGAGCACATGAGTACCGCAAGTGGACTCGATAATAAGAAGTACTGTATAATGGTAAAATCTGACGGGGCACTTATTGGCACAAAAAGCAGGTGACGACACAAACCATATTCATACTACATAGACTGTATGCTCCGATTCGTTAAAATAGAGGACCCAAACAAAATCCTGGATGTAGCAAAACAATTGAATTTCAATAGAAAGCTCGAGGTGCCCAATCTCATGAAGCAACAATTAAAATATCCACCATTTCCAGTCTGACTTGTCCGGTCATTCTGTCTGAATCGCCAAAACAAATGGACGCATTTTCCTTCCCAATTTGGTCGACACGATCCCATCTGGAAAGGTTTGTAATACAAAAATATTATTTAATCATGCAACAAAATGAGTATCATTAGGCACTTCCTCCAAATCTTACATCAAAACAAAAGACAGACAGACGTGTGGAGACACATTTCATAAGAGTTGTCGGGAATTGATTTATATTTGTCCCAGACTTCCAGGCAAGCGGTTTTTGAGATTCGCAGTCACGAAATTTATAATTCTGTGGTCGCTGGTCATAACATCGACAAAATGTCAAGGCTGTTGGTGCGTTTAACGGGTGCTCACAAGCAAGTACATCGGTGTATCAAGTAGGTGATCAGAAATGAGAGGCGGTCGCTCGGTCAACAGGTGGGAGTCATATACCTCCAGATGAAGACTTTGTACAGCATAATAGGCACATTATGATAAAAGGAAGGACTAAATTGGCCCTGTTAATGAGACATAAAACAGCTTGCAAAGCCCTGTTTAGCAGGTGTGTTAACCAGAGAGTTGGTGTCAAAGCCACCCAATGCTCACCTGTTTATACATTTATAGTTTTTAAAAGACTAGTCTCAATAATTTTTCTATAACCATTGCAGTGAAGTCTGATCCAATAATTTTAAAGCAATATATGTATTTGTATATTGTAATCAGTAAAAAAGTGTGGTAGATAAAAACATTAGAAGAGAATAACTTGCACCAAAAATAACATTTTCACGCTCACGCTGATGCTCACGCCGGGGTATCGCTATAGCTCTCTGTTCTTCGAACAGGTGCTTAAAACGGTTGGCCAGTTCTTACAGGATGGTGCAGTAGGACTGGGTTGCCATTAGACCATCTAGTCAGGGGTCTGATTCCAATCCCAGCTATAAACTGCCAGACTGGTGCTTCGCAGGCAAGACATTGCATCCCAAGGTGCCCGTCCATCAGATGGAACTAGATGGGGAGCACTCGGTAGAGTGCAAACCTCCGCCGCCAATACAGCTGGGTCACTCAAGTGAACCTTATATCTTATTCATTAAATATGACGTCAACAGTGCTGACAGTATAAGTTCTTTTCTCACACATTTTTTTTTTGGGGGGGGGGGTTGGAAATCACTTAAAACATGTAGAAATGCAAAAAAAAAAAATATATATTTCTCTAACAATTTTTTTTTGGGGGGGGGGGACCAAGTCCAAAATTTAATGGCATGATCCTTGGACCATACCTAACCCCCACCAAGTTTCGTCGAAATCCGTCAAGGAGTTTTTCCGTTATACTGTTCCAAACAAACAACACAAACACAGCAGTCATAGACTGGTATTACGAAATCGTCAACTTGACCTCTGACCTTGTCTAATAAAAGCTGTCTCTAGAGAAGGTAGCGACGCAAACCGAAAGTTTCTACGATGATTCTGTACCAAACCATCAAAAATCGAATGTTTGACCTCACCGTGACCTTGACCGTTGACCGATTTTGACCAAAATCTAATCAGCACTAGCCATCAACCTCCTGAATCACGTGGTGTAATTTGACATTGGTAGCTTTCTTCCGTTCGAGTTATCTGTACCAAACCATCAAAAATCGAATGTTTGACCTCACGTGACCTTGACCGTTGACAGATTTTGACCAAAATCTAATCAGCACTAGCCATCACCCCTGAATCAGTGGTGTAATTTGACATTGGTAGCTTCTTCCGTTCCGGAGTTATCTGTACAAACCATTAAAAATCGAATGTTTGACCTCACCGTGCGTGACCTTGACCGTTGACCGATTTTGACCAAAATCTAATCAGCACTAGCCATCACCCTCCTGAATCACGTGGTGTAATTTGACATTGGTAGCTCTTTCCGTTCTCGAGTTATCGTGCCTACAAACAAACAAACAAACAAACAAACATACAAACAAACAGAAACGGAAGTCATCAATATACTTACGAAATCTTTAGATTTCGTAAGTAACAAACAAACAGAAAGGGGTGAAACAGTAACCTCCGATCTTCGATGGCGGAGTTAATAAGCCTCACGGGGGGGCGTCTGCTCGCAAGCATGACATTGCATTACAAAGTGCAAGATAATGTTTTGTTTTTTGACAAAATTAGGTGAGTTGGACAATACCCTAACCAAATTCAAAAAATCATTGCCATAAACATACAATGGGCACTGTGTCAATGGAACCGCCATGCTCCCATAAAGTGAGCTTCCAACAGCCACAAAAAAAAAGCTGGCCACAAGTTTGTGTTTTTTTTTTTAATGGAGAACAGGGTTTCTTGCTTGTTCTTTCCACAAGTAGATGAATTTATCAACACTTACAATCCAAAACAGTGCTTTAAAAATTGCAGCATAGTTTGATATGGCAACTCGTCGTGGTTGTTCAGTGCAGTTTCAGGCAAGAACACAGAAAAAAATCTAGAAAAATCCCATACTCTGTCGAGTGCACACCTCCGCCACGCAATGCCCAATTCACAAGAACACATCGGGCCATTACATTTTTGAATATATCATGCTTTACAGTGCTATATCGTTTTTGGCCCATTCTCTCAATGGTATGAAATCACTTTAAAAAAAAAAAAAATTCTCATATCCAGATCCGGATTCAGATCTTCACCAAAATCGAATCATTCGTCCTTGTCACACACTCAACCTGTCCACAAAATTTCATCCGGATCCGTCCAAAACTTTGAGACATCCTGCACACAAACAAACAGAAAAGGGTGAAAACAACCTCCTTCACCTTCGGTGGCAGAGGAAATGAGTCACACAAAAAAAACCATAAAATAAATGATTCAACATGATGCCAATTGAACCACCAATCGTGGAGCGACCACACTCGTGCCTCAGGCCTAAACAGCATATAAAAAGTAGCCAGTTGCAGGTCTTTCAAAGACCTTGTTTTTGCTGGATTTTTAAAGACTCAACGCTGCACCCATGCAAGCTTCGCATTCTCAATGAGATTACCGATGATGAAGAAGCCGCTCACGTGCCGTTTGTTCAAAATACGTTGGAGATAAATCGTACAAATCGACACTTTTCTTAATCGTGTGTCGTTTGGTGATGAGGCAAATTTTCATTTGGATGGTAGAATGAACAAACATTTCACAGTCCATTTCGAAGGTAATG
>CM068952.1:64746142-64783366 GCA_035128595.1 Eptatretus atami
CAGCTGTGTACGTTAATGGTGAGTACCCATACAACCATTCTGTTTTTCACTTCGAGTACAGTATTCAATAAATTACATGAGATATTCAACACTTTTATTATAAAATATGCTTTGTGTTCGATGATTTTGCCCAACTGTAGGCTAATGCAAGTGTTCTGAGCACGTTTAAGGTAGTCTAGGCTAAGCTATGATGTTCGGTAGGTTAGATGTATTAAATGCTTTTTCGACTTTGGACATTTTCAACTTACGATGGGTTTATCGGGACGTAACCCCATCGCAAGTCGGGGACAGGCTGTATATCGTTTTTGGCACCATCCCTCAATGGTGAAGAATCACTTTAAAATTCTAGTAGTTGGATGACCAATATATTATATATATATATATAAAATAATAAAAAAATAAATGTCTCCAGACATCTTGGTGTGGTGTTTAGTATGACCAGGCATATCTTAAACACCATTTCAGCCACATGATGATGTAAAAACCAGATAAAAATACAGCACTTACCTCAATCTTCTTAGGAAACACTCCTCTCTCTCCAATCGTGTTTCCAAGGCAAGGCATGTTTGAATCGGCTGAATCAAAATGGTGGCCAAGATCCTTGCGAGGCGAAGTTGGGCTGACCAAGAATAAGCCTTTCATGAAGGTAAGCTGTTGATTATTTTCAAAAGGGGCGTTTAAATTAACCCAAACACCCAATTTTCATCCATATACTCCCGTGGAATTCCCCGAGTATGCATGCAAAGTTTGGGGACGCTAGGTTTCCTGGTTTTGGCGTTATGGAGGAGACACACTGACATTTATTATTATATATGCATACCAGCAGATAACCTGGTTCTACCAGGATGTTGTAAAAGAATTGGTTCATGGGTGGTTCCAACGCTTCAAAAAGGCATCATAATTTTCATAATGTGAAGGTCAGCGGTGAGGCAGCAATTGCCGATATTGAAGGTGCCGTTGTTTTGTACACCTCACGGATGTTTGAGGACGGTTTCCAATAGAGTGTGGAATATTTAGAGAGTTTGACAGCATAATGGCAAAAATGGTGTAAGTTCCGAATTATGCAAAATGCGACTTGAGTCCTCAACGCCCCCCCCCCCCAACCCCAAGTCTTCAAACCCTCCTCCCAAACTCCAAGTACTCAATCTCCCCCTCCTAAACCACAGGCTTAAATCCCCTCCCCATCCTCTAAGCCTCCAAACCCCCCAGACCTAAAAGCCTCAACCCCCTCTCCCACCCCAACAGATGTCTACGGTGCACAGTCTGCATCCCTCTCCACCCCCCCCCCCCACCCCGGCCCTTTTCAAACTCTACGTTCACATAATACTCACCAAGTGTTAAGACTGCTAAGGTTTCTCAGCAAAGTAAATCGACAAAGAATAAATTATTCATTGAATGGAAATGACATAATTTGTGCTTACATTTATTATACTAGTACATGCCCGTAAGTGCAAAAGAAAAAAAAAAAAAACTTTCAAACCGTGAGCCAGAAACAACAACCACACAGCCGTTCCTTCGCTCTCGCCTGCCCGTACGTGCGTGCCCGTACGTGCAACCCCCCCCCCCAAAAAAAACTTTCAACCTGCTTCAGAGCCAGAAAACCACACAGGCCATTCCTTCCGCTTCATAAACGATGACTGGATTGGAGCATTGTGTTTATCTATAAATGCACATAAGAAATCGAGAAATTATTAGAATACAGTAAGTCATCACTATCCGGAAGTGGTGCGCTGCCCGTACGGAATGTTCACATGCATTCCACGAATTATCGCTTGCATTGAAGCAACAACTGCTGTGATACACACACACACAGAGTTAATTAAAATCCAAATTAAAATAAAGTTTACCTCCCTGTCTTTGCTTGCCATGACATTCGCTGCCATTGACCATTGCCACTCCTACGCCACGGTAACTAAGGCACCGATTCCCATCGTAACCGGCACGTGACGTAATCGTCGGCCGGCCGCGCACCGGCCTACGCAGCAATGTGTCCTGTGATTGGTAACTCAATGGCGCATCGGCCACGCCTACGCAGCAACGTGTCCTGTCATTGGTTGGTAAATAAATGGCCAAACTTGGGAAGCACTTGTCCGATTAATATCAAACCTTGAAAAGACACATACTCAGGTCCCCAGCAATATACCTGGCAAGTTTCAATTAGATCTGACCAGTGGTTGTCAAGAAACAGCGGTCACAGAACACACACACACACACAATTATCGATAGATTTTTTTTTAAACTTACGATAGGTGTGCAAAACAACCACACAGATTATACACCACCCGTGAAACATTGAGCTTCCAATCACACAAAAGGCATTGTCACAGCGTTGTTTTGTAAACCTCACACGTGCATAAAAAGAAAGTGGAAGCATTAGAAAGGAGTCACAGGTTCAGTTTTTCAGTAAATTTTTTGGTAAATGAATTAGTTGGAAAGTAATTGGTTGGTACCAAGAGAATTCAAACTGTTTTTTTGTTTTTTGCTATGATTTTCCTTTGACAGCATAATAGTCACTAACTGGTCATACTGCTAAGGTTTCTTACCAAAATAAATCGATGTAAGGGTAATTATACGTTGACAGAATTGACTGAATAGTTTGTGGTTATATATACAGTGCTTTCAGACAGTATTCCCACCCCTCGACTTTTGTCACATTTTGTTGTTACAGCCTGAATTTAAAATGGATTAAAAATTTTTGTCACCGATCTACACAAAATACCCCATAATGACCAGGTGAAAACATGTAATTTAGAATTTTTACAAATTAATTAAAAATGAAAAGCTGGAATGTCTTGCATCAATAAGTATTCAACCCCTTTGCTATGACACTCCAAAATGAGCTCAGGTGCATCCAATTTCCTTTCATCATCCTCGAGATGTCTCGACAACTTCATTGGAGTCCACCTGTGGCCAATTCCATTGATTGGACATGATTTAGAAAGAAACACACCTTTCTATACAAGATCACACAGTTGACGGCGCACGTTAGAGCAGAAACTCTACCATGAAGTCCATGAAACTGTCCGTAGATCTTCGAGATAGAATGTGGAGGAGGCATAGATCTGGGAAAGGGTATAAAACAATTTCTAGAGTGTTGAAAGTTCGCAAGAGCACAGTGAGCTCCATCATTAAGAAATAGAAAGAATATGGAACTACCCAGACTCTTCCTAGAGCTGGCCATCTGACTGAACTGAACAACCGGGCAAGAAGAAGGACCTTGGCCAGTGAGATGACCAAGAACCCAAGGACCACTCTGACAGAACTACAGAGTTCTTTGGTTGAGATGGGAGAACCTGCCAGGAGGCCAACAGTCTCTGCAGCACTTCACAAGTCTAGGCTTTATGGGAGAGTGGCCAGATAGAAGCCACACCTGAGAAAAAGGCACATGACATCATGCCTGGAGTTTGCAAAAAGGCACATGAAAGACTCTGAGACCATGAGGGAAAAAGATTCTGTGGTCTGATGAGACTAAAAATGAACCCTTTGGCCTGAATGCAAAGCACGACATCTGGCAGAAACCGAGCACAGCTACTCACCTATTTCACACCATCCCTACCATGAGGCATAGTGGTGGCAGCATCATGCTACAGGGATGCTTTTCAGGGACTGGGAGACTTGTAAGGATAGAGGAAACAATAAATGGAGCCAAACACAGGCAAATCCTTGAGGAGAACCTGCTTCAGAGAGCAAAAGACCTTACTATGCAGTGTAGATTTACATTCCAACAGGGCAATGACCCCAAGCATACAGCCAAAGCAACACTGGAACGGCTTCAGAACAAGAATGTGAAATTCCTTGAGTGGCCCAGCCAAAGCCCAGACTTGAATCCCATTGAGAATCTGTGGAAAGACTTGAAGATTGCTATTCAGTGACACTCCCCATCCAACTTGACAGAGCTTGAGCAAATCTGCAAGGAAGAATGGGAGAAAATCCCCAAATCCAGATGTGCAAAGCTGATAGACATATCCAAGAAGACTCGAAGCTGAAATCACGACCAAAGGCGCTTCGACAAAGTATTGTCTCAGAGTTGAATACTACTTGGGCAAGACATTTCAGCTTTTCAATTAAAAAACAAAAACATGTTTTCATCTTGTCATTATGGGGTATTTTGTGTGGATCAGTGACAAAATTTGTTTTTCATTTAGTCCATTTTAAATTCAGGCAGTAACACCACAAAATGTGACAAAAGCCAAGGGATTTTTTAGTTCCGGTCGATGTGCAAGCCAATGATTCAGCAGACACACCACGTGCACAACAAAAATTTATACAACTCGAAATTGCATGAATATCAATATTTGTAAACCTCCGCATGCACTGCCTGGACCCAAGAGCTGTTAAATTAGGCATCGTTCAGCATTGTACGTGCTGTGGTTACAATGTTTACCCTGCCCAGACACAATGTGACAATTTGCACTTATATAAGCCTATAGATGGATTGATAGATAGATATTCTCTCGATTACAAAGTGTTGTTTCTGCAAAAGCAATTTCTTGGTAAGGATTATGCTGGGTAGTTTGCTATCCCTCTCCCAGCAGTAGTTGGGCAGAAATTTGTCATTTGTTCATGGTGCTGGCAACAGCTCAACGACTGTTCACAAAGGACACCGTAGAACCTTTAACGTCGTCAAACGAACGCCGGCAGAAGGGACGCCCAGTTTAACGTCCACACGAGGGATGGTGCACACATCGATGAATCGCCCTGCCTGTGAAACACCAGGACAACAGTTTATCGCGTGGCCGAGATTTGAACCTTGGCTCGAGAGATCAGAAGCGAGTGCGTGTACCTCCAAGCCATACTAGCAGCCATTTCAGGAGCTTAAGAAACCAAACGACAAACATTGCTGCCTTCAGCTGGATTCGAACCAACAACCTCTTCGAGTCCAGTCAAGTAACCTTTCCGCTAGGTCCATCACTCGATCGAAACGAGCAAGAGTAAACCCTAACAGGAGTGCGCTTTTGTTCGGAAGGCACGTGGATGCTCTTCATGACATGCCAACAATCTGCGGGACAGAATTACAGGTCCCACGTAGATAAGCCGGTGAACTCGGTGCCAGTAAGGAAGCTATTTAGCCGTGTGGTATAATCCTTCATGCTTTGAGCATGCATTGACTTCCCCAAGAATAACACCTTTACTTCCCCCCCCCCACGAGAACACACAAAGAAATATATAAATTAATCTATCCTCAAATTTTCTCTCTCTTTCTATTGAGCGCAGCCTGTGGCTGCTGGTTGCATCATTGGTTGGGACGTGGCTATGCCGCTGATGCAGTGTCCCCCTTACCAGTACACTGGTGCTCATTTTGCCGACCTCGGAAGGATGACAGGCTGAGTCAACCTCCTGGTGTATTTTTTTTTTAGCAGCGTCTTGCGTAGCGAACGCTGCTCATAGAGAGCTCGGCGTTGTTCTTCTTCTTGTGAAGACAAAACCTTAACCTCTAGGACTCGGCTCTTGTATATACAAGATCCGGATCTCCTTAA
This sequence comes from Eptatretus atami, assembly GCA_035128595.1. Classification (NCBI taxonomy): domain Eukaryota; kingdom Metazoa; phylum Chordata; class Myxini; order Myxiniformes; family Myxinidae; genus Eptatretus; species Eptatretus atami. Next base: position 64,751,620 of record CM068952.1, read on the forward strand.
ATACTGAGCACATGTACACATCCTCACATAGACGGTGCCTTTTGAGAGCGTCTATCATGAACTTTTAAATATATTCGGACATTTGCTTTAAAGTTTCGAAAAGTTCACGTTACTATTTAAAGATTATTCCATTTATCGTATTGTAATTTCGTAAATACATTATTTATTTCGTAAATACACGATATATCGTAAATATGTAAATACATTATGACGCGTTTCGCTATTGGCTAAATCAAGGCACGTGACGAAATATTGGAAGTTGTTGTTTTTTTAAATTTTTTTTTTGTTTGTTTAGCCGACAAAACCTTTAGGACGCTGCTCGTGGACACATTTGTCCTTGTGAATTCAGCAGCCACCGGGGCTTGAACTCAGGACTCTAGGATCCCAAGCCGCCACCCTAACCACTAAGCCAACACCAGGCTTCAAATTTAACTTCATTTGGTGACATTCCCTTTGCTTATGTGTTGCCCAAGTTGTCAAATGAAAATTGTAAAAACAGGTCTGAAGAAGAGAAGAAAAATAGCAAGTAATTCAAAAGCTTCCCAATAGTAGAAGGAAGATGAAGAAAATAAAATGATCAACAACACAGGAGTGGGGAGAGGAGTATAAAAACAAAAAACAAAGAATGATAATAAGAAAAATAAGCCTAAAGTATGTCAGAAACAGTCGACACATTTCCAACGAGATGGGAGGAAACCAAAATAAACATTCCACACCTCAATGGCTGCATGACAGCGCTAAACAGTCCGCAAAACAGCGAGTTACCTGGCACCACTCCGTGGTCTAGGCGTGCCGGCTAGCCGTTGTTAGGGTGGGACAGGAAAACCTTAGCAGCCCGACTTAAAGCCATCATCCGGCCTCGCGGTTATAAAAGGATAGCGTCACCGTTCCGATATGCAGGATGGTGAATTTGACGGGCATGGTATACTTTTCATGCTGACATATTAATCCCTCCAGCAGTAGTCAGGCTGAACAAACACTTCACTTGCGTGGCTTTAACCACAACCACTCATCATCCTGATACTTTCTACGACAATACATCAGGGTGGCTTTTTTTTAAAGGACGCCCTTATACTCTGCAGCCCGGTGAGTGATATCCTTTGGGAAAAAAATAAAAATAATAATTAAAAAAAATTATAAAAGGACAAGAAAGTTCTCGAGGAACATGCTACAGGTACCATTGCAAAAAAGAAATGACAGAAGTGAAATAGAGTGTGTATCAATACAAGTACCTGCCGAGTTCAGTTCCCACAAATTTGTATTTGTCAAGAAAAGGATCTGTGTTGACAGGGAAGTCCGTTTCTGTTGCCAAGCCAGGTCTGAGAGAGATCTTCTTGGGAATCATGCTGTGAGCAGGTAAAGTGGAAGGGAATGGTCACGAGTTGCAAGCTTTAAGAGAAGAGAGATTGAAGAATTCGTCTTAATTGTGAAGGCTCGTGTCATTCTGCATCGGCGGACAGGTACAACAGATGAAGTCAACAGCACGTCGATCGAGGTATGCTAACCGCCGTGGGAAGCAAAGAGAAGCTGACGTTTGAGTGTGAACCATTCGTCGGAGTAAAAAAAAGGACTTGTTATCCCAGAACACTTGTTCGGTTCTTTTGCTCCGACGAAGGGTCAATGCTCAAAACGACAGGTTCTCCTTGCTTCCCTCAATCAGTATCAATGTGCTGTTGGTTTAATCCATTTTAGGAAAGATGCACAGACGGTGAGCATATTGTGATGCAGGTGAAAAGACCACGAGGGAAATACAACTCTTACATGTAATACAAGGAGTACAACAGGGACACTGACACATCACCACACATCACCCGACCCTACCCTTCACCACACCAACAGGGACACTGACACATCACCACACCAACAGGGACACTGACACATCACCACACCAACAGGGACACCGACACATCACCCGACCCTACATCACCACAGCACCCTACCCTACACATCAAATCACCATACCCCACATTACATTACCATACCACCCTACCCTACCCTTCACCACACCACCCTACCCTACCCTTCACCACACATCACATTACCATACCACCCGACCCTACATCACCACACCACCCTACCCTACCCTTCACCACACATCACCATACCCCACATTACATTACCATACCACCCGACCCTACATCACCACACCACCATACCCTACATTACATTACCACACCACCCATCACATCACCATACCCCACATTACATTACCATACCACCCGACCCTACATCACCACACCACCCTACCCTACCCTTCACCACACATTACCACACCACCCTACCCTACCCTTCACCACACATTACCACACCACCCTACCCTACCCTTCACCACACATCACATACCCCACATTTACATTACCACACCACCCTATCCTTCTATCCCTTCACCACACATTACCACACCACCTACCCTACCTTCACACACATCACCATACCCCACATTACATTACCATAACCATCCCCGACCTACATCACCACACCACCATACCTGACATTACATTACCACACCACCCATCACATCACCATACCCCACATTCACATTACCATACCACCCGACCCTACATCACCACACCACCCTACCTACCCTTCACCACACATTACCACACCACCCTACCTACCCTTCACCCACATTACCACACCACCCTACCCTACCTTCACCACACATCACCATACCACATTACATTACCATAACCACCCGACCCTACATCACCCACCACCCTACCTACCTTCACCACACATTACCACACCACCCTACCTACCCTTCACCACACATCACCATACCCCACATTACATTACCATACCACCCGACCCTACATCACCACACCACCATACCCTAACATTACATTACCACACCACCCATCACATCACCATACCCACATTAACATTACCATACCACCCCGACCCTACATCACCACACCACCCTACCACCCTTCACCACACATTCACACACACCCACCTCTACCCTTCACCACACATTACCACACCACCCTACGCCTACCCTTCACCAACATCACCATACCACATTACCATACCACCCGACCCTACCCTACCCTTCACCACACAATTACCACACCACCCTACCCTACCCTTCCCACCACACATCACCATACCCCACATTACATCACCACACACACCTACCCTACACATCAAATCACCAATACCCTACATTAAATTACCACACCACCAATCACATCACCATACCCTACATTACATTACCACACCACCCATCACATCAACCATACCGAACTACATTACTTTACCAGCAAACATCACCACACCCATAATCACACCACATGTCTACATTACTACACCACCCATGACCACACCACATGGCTACATCACCACACCGACACAAACCACATGGCTACATCAGTACACCACACGTTAGACTGGGATATAAAACAGACGGACAAACTAACAACCAAGGGGTCGAATAGAGGAGGTGGAGGTACAGAGATAGACGAGGTGGAGGTACAGATATAGACGAGGTGGAGGTACAGAGGAAGAGGTGGAGGTACAGAGACAGACAGACTAAGAGTGAGAGTAATAGTAATATCAGAAAATAAACCTCATCGGAGAGAGTAGAGTGTAAGGAATGACCGAGTCCGAGTCCGTGTCCGAGTGAGTAGTCGAAGGGAACCAGTGAAAAGTAGAAACCGACAAGAAACAAAACACAAATCACGTTCAACCTCAACGGGGCAACAAATTCAGTGTTTCTGTTCAAGTCAAAACGTATAACACATCAATGAAGTCGCTCGATTACAGGTTCAGGTAGAGGTAGCGATGACAGGTAGAGGTAGAGGTAGAGGTAGCGCTTCGTTAACAAACTTCAAACCCACGTGATCAGGTTCGTCCAATGGAATATCATACCTGAAGCTTGTCCGGCACAGGTGCGACTCCTCACAAACTCTGCCAGCGTCCTTCCACCGCGGCAGCGAAGGACGACGTTCGATTCACTCACCAACTCACTAGTTCCTCTTTTCCCAGCCGAAGGGGTTGTCCTCCATGCTCCCGATCCCCTCCCCACCTGCACTCTGCTGCCCTCTCCCGCCGCCCGAGCAAGACATCGACGACGCCGCGACGTTTAAACGAGAAAACCACGTCATTGGTCGGCCGATCCCGGATGACATCACCGATTGGCTCCTCTTCGGAAGGCTGTGCTTTCTGATTGGACGCCGCACTACGTCAGCAGCTTCCTCATTGGTCGTCCTCACGCCGGTTCGAAATCTTAGAAACTTGGAACAGGAAGTATTTCGGGTTTTTTATTTATTTATTAAACATCGTGTTCTCCCTTTTATTTAATTACTGCAAGCCGAGCTGATAAATTAATTATTCTTTTTATTAATTAATATATATTTATTTAATTTATATATATAATTTTTATTTATTTATTTATTTATTTATATACAGTATATATATATATATTTATTATTTATTTATATATACTGTATATATTTTTTATTATTATTTATTTATTTATTTATATGCAGTATATATATATATATTTTATATTATTATTTATTTATTTATATATACTGTATATATTTTTATTATTATTATTTATTTATTTATTTATATACAGTATATATATATTTTTTTACAGGTACTGCATGACTCAATCCATGTCCACCCGAACCGAACAAACAATCCACGTGATGACGTAACGGTTACCTGAAAGAGTTGCAAAGAGAGGATGTACACAGATATATCAACTAATTACCTTTTATCAATTAACTATTAAACTGTACCAAGCACAATAAACCTGGGCAAAGGTTACCTGGACTGGGAAATAGCCAACGCGGCACGGAGGAAAAAAAATAAAATAAAAACTACAGGTGTGTTTCAGCTTGAGTTTGAGGTACAGGTGTGCAGCTTTGCGCAGTAGGAGGAGGTCATTTGGCCCGTCATGCCTGCGCTGCACCATCCCCCAGGTAATCATCATTCCTCACCCGTGAACAACACACTCGACACCTACTGGCACGGACACAAGGCCACCATCCCCGTACGGCCATACCCCTCTATCCCCAATGCATCCAGGTAACTATGTATACCTATCCAAATGGCATTGAAAACTCGTCCACCTGTGCTGTTACTGCCTTTGGATTATAATCCACAATAAATGGACGAGGTGTGTTTGTGTGTGTCATGCTTTTTTTTATTTTTAATTACTTGATTTTGTTTCACATTGATTGATTAATTGAATTAATTTCCATAAATTTAATTATTGTCAGTTTTAAATTAATTACCTACTCTTGGAAGGGAACTTTTGACCCTTCAGACTGCTGAGCAGGTGTTCAAACATCTGTGGGTTCCGTTCCGACCGAACAGATATCTCACTCTCTAAATCAGCACACGACTCAACATCTCCCTCATGCTCATTCTTTCCTCTCATCACACCTCGTCCCTCTTCCCATCCCCTCAAATCTTGTTCCTCCCCTGCCCACTCCCATCTTCACCGTACCACCACCCAGTCTCATCCTTCTCCCTCCTCCCTCGTGGCTGTGCCTCCTCTCAAATAAGCCACCTCCTACCTCTTCAAAACAAACTTCTCTCTCTACCCCCCTCCCCAACCTTCCCTCAACCTTCTCAAAATCTCCCCCCCCCCCCTCACATCCACAAAGCTGTCTCCCTCTCTCCCCTCTTCATTAACAGTGTGGACCTCAAACATCCAGGACCTCGCTCAAACCTGACATATCTTTCCATGCAGGTTGCAACTGACAAACCAGACATAATCTGCCAAACAGAAACATTCCTCCCTCAAGACGTATCTGACTCCCAAGTATCTCTCTTTGGTTACTCCCTCCTCCGGTATGACAGACATGAGCCTCGTCCTAGTGAGGAGTTGCTCTCTTCATCAAAGACTATTCCTCACTCTCCATGCACTGCCCTCACTCCCCACACCCCCAGGAATACCTCTGGCTACGGCTTCCCCTCCACTCCCACCTCATGTTTATATGTGTACTGTAGCGTCCACCTAACAGTGACGACTCCATTTGCATCTCGCTTGCTGACAACATGGACCAACTTCTGTCTTCTCATCCAATCTCGACACCTGCTGTTGGCTTAATGGTTAGGGTGGTGGGCTTGGGATGCTGGGGTCCTGAATTCAAATCTCCCTTTTCATTGAATTAATATTAGGTGGGGTTGACTCAGCCAATCATCCTTCTGAGGTTGGCAAAATGAGTACCAGCTTGCTGGGATGATTGAGCCATTCAAGTATCCTGCGTCGGAGTGGTGACCCGTCCAGGATTGTGCCCAATAGCCCAGGAGACTGCTTCGGCAGCACCGACGCTCTGTACAGAGTATGGTCCCAATGGATGGATGGATGGAGACTGCTGAGACCCCTTCAACCTTTGAAGACTGTTTAAGACCCAAGACCCTTAAGACCACCTAGACCTCAAACGACCTCTAATTATTATTATTATGGTTCCAAGGCTTCCAGGCTGGAAAACCTGTTGTTTTTTTTTATTGAGACTAGCAAAAACGCTCAAGACCCTGAAGACCAATGAAGATTTGGTCCAACGCACCAACGGGTCCCCGTTAAAATATAACGATAAGTGCAAAATTCTGCTTTTTCATTGGCTTTTCAAAACAAATTCAAGCTTTTCACATTTAGTGTCACCCTGCTGAATGAATAAATAAATAAATAAATCGCACCCTGTGGAGCCAATGTCCTCTGTCCCTTCAATCTTGATCTTCACTCCAGGGCTTCAAGACAGATGTTCACCACCATTTATGTGATCTTTTCTACCCCCCATCCATTGATTTTGATTTGATGTACCATACTCTTTCAGAGCGTTGATGCGCTACTGAAGCAATTTCTTTGCAATGGTTGTACTGGATTGTTTGCCATTGCTTTCGCAACGTTGTTTGTGCGTGCTCTATCTTTTCAAATGCTGAACATTCGGCCAGGGTTTGAACTACCGACCTCTCAGACTCAGAGCAGACACTTAAACTATTATGCCACCAAGTCTGGTACCCATTCATACCCATGATCTTTTCTACTCAGGTACGATCTAACCCTTATCAAGACCACCTCTTTCTGGGTTTTCTGGTTATCGAATCCCCACCCCCAATCCCTCACCCTCCTCTTCATTTTTTTTGTTCCATTTATGCTTCTTCCACTTCTATGATTGACAGCTTGCTCCTGTACTCATGTTGTTCACCCACGTGTCCCTCTCCTCTATGTTCTCATTCTTCCCCATGCCCTTTATTCCTCCAAGTCTTCCTCTATGTTGTCTTTCTGCCCTGCTCTTGGTTGTGTCCCTCCCCAACCCTCACCCTCACACGTCCTCCCCAACCCACAAACATTTTCACTGTTCGTTTCGTTCTGTTATGTTTTGGCCCATTTTGTGTTCTAGGTTCTCCATGAGCCTCCATGATCCAAGCAGATCAAAGAAGTTATAATACATGTAATCAGTTTGTTGGGAAATTGTTATTTTAGGTAATTGTTTTCAGGACACCACATGTGTCATAAACCCAGCACAGTTTGGCTCCTTTATTAGTACCTGCACCTACAATTGATCCTGATTGGAACACCCTTTGTCAGAATCGCAGCCTTGATGCACTGGCTCGACAAGCTGTTGTAAAAATATATAAAACGACACCATTCCATCTGTCACGTAGACCAGGCCAAGGTTCAGCCATTCATTTTATTGGTCGCACAAGAGGGAATGGGGGAAGGTAGTGGCAAGGGTAATGGTGACAGGAAAGTAATCTGACATGCAAACCTTTCATCACGAGATGCACTCGTACCTGTTATTCATCCACCATGACTAGAACATAGACACTCAGTCTCTGCTAACCGTCCAGCAGTGTTTCTCTGTAAAGCAGTGGTTAGTAGTTAGTACTAGTATAAGCGCTGACAAGAATCATTGGTTGTGCTGGAAAACGTGGGCTGCACTGCTCAAAAATGCCAGTTACCATGGGTCTGGCACGCACCCCTCATGCTTCCTCCAACAGGAAGAAACGGGCATGCAACAGGATGGGGTGATTTTCTTAACACGCATACCAGCTCGTGCCTCGTGAGTGTCCACCTAAGCCAGTTGTATGGTCAGATCAGGCTGAAAAGCACGGTTAGTTGCGCTGAAAAGTGCTGCCTGGACAATCCTTTGACAATGGTCAAAGCAAGTACAGGACTGGTGTATACCATACACGCCAAGCCCCCATAATAACTCACAATTATGCACAGGCACACACAATGGCACTCCCCGACTACTACGTAGCACTCTTAATGCTCTTCCCAGTTCACGCCTTGTCAGTGTCCACATAAACAGACTGTTTGGCAGTGTGCTTAAAAACACAATTGGTCCCACTGAGGAGCATGGGTTGGACTCTCTTTTGGCAAGGTGTACAGCCCAGTACTGGCTTATCTGGCCAATGCTAATGACATTTCTTCCTGCATTCAAAAAAACTTCTTGGAATTTGTGTCAGTTCTTTGTACAACCACAACCACAACCATGGCCACTAGCCTTGAATCTTGACAGCACTTGCCTCAGCCACTAATGCTTAGTTCCTGAACACACGGGCTCACATTCGGGATTCTGCCTTCTCTGCAATCATCCGGCTACCTTAGACCTTTGTCTGACAAGCAACAAAAACCATTATACAACCAGGACATTCGGTAAAGCGCATACCTCCGCCATGCAATGCCTGATCCACGACAACATATCAGGCCCAATACATTTTTGAAATATCATGCGATATATCGTTTTTGGCCCGATCACTCAATGGTGAAGAATCACTTTAAAAAAAAGAAAAAAAAATTCTCATATCCAGACTCGGATTGGGATATTCACCAAAATCAAATCAATTCGTCCTTGCTACACACCCAAAGTGTCCAACAAGTTTCTTCCGAATCCGTCCACAACTTTTTTGAGATATCGTGCTATATATTAGTTTAGCCCTATCTCTCAATGGTGAAGGATCACTTAAAAAATAATTGAATCCGAATCTGGATTCACATCTTCATTAAATTGAATCAATTCTTCCTTGTTGCACACCCAACATGTCCACCAAGTTTCGTCCGAATCCGTCCACACCTTTTTGAGATATCGTGCTATATATAGGTTTTGGCCCAATCTCTCAATGGTGAAGAATCACTTAAAAAATTCTCATAGTCGGATCCAGATCTGGATCTTCACCAAAATCTAATCAGTTCATCCTTGTCACACACCCAACCTGTCCACATAATTTCATTTGGATCCGTCCACAACTTGTTGAGATATTCTACAAACAAACAAAAAAACCCCGGACAAACAAACAAATAAGAAGAAGACGTCATGCAGAGCATGACACTTGCAAAATTAATTAAACAAATTTGACCTCAAACATAATTGGTGGTTTAATTCAAAGACCAAATAGGCAACTCCTCTTCAAATCGCAAGTGAATCGGATGAAAATCGACAATTTTAGAATTTCGGCCTATGTTGACCTTTTGGCCTATGTGGACCTCAAAAATAATTGGTGGTTGAATTCATTGACCTAAAGTATAAACCCTCTTTAAATTTCAAGTCAATCGGATGAAAATTGAGGATTTTAGAAACACCACCTTAGTTGTTGACCTTTTGGTCAATGTTGACCTCAAAAATAATTGGCTGCTTGAATTCATTGACATGAAATATAAATCCTCTTCAAATTTCAAGTCAATCGGATGAAAATTGAGGAATTTAGAAATCTCAGTTAAGTTGTTGACCTTTTGGTCCATGTTGACCTCAATAATAATTGGCTGGTTGAACTCAGTGACCTGAAATATAAATCCTCATCAAATTTCAAGTCAATAGGATGAAAATTGAGGATTTTAGAAATCTCACCAGAGTTGTTGACCTTGGGACTATGTTGACCTTTTGACCTCAAAAACAACAGGCTTCTTCCTTATGACAAACTCTACCATGTCGTAAAGTTTCGTGAAGATCGGTTTAAAATTGTGACCTGTAGGTGATAAACAGACAAACAGACACAGACAGACAGACAGACAGTCAGACAGTCAGACAGTCAGACAGTCAGACAGACAAACAGACAGAATAACAAAATCGATTAACCAATATACTTGAAAAATCTTCGATTTTGCAAGTAACAAACACACAAGCAAACAAACAGACAGAAAGGGGTGAAAGCGTAACCTCTTTCACCTTTGGTGACGGAGGTAACAAGAAAAAGAGCAATCAAAGATTGCAGAAAACAGACCCTTTTGTGTGGTGTTTGTTTAGTTTTGTGTGGTGTATTACGTAATTAATAAGAGACATAACTCGAACTGCCACTTTATAACTGCTGGCAGTGATGACCGGGTACCAAGACGTCCGGCCTTGATGCAACCCCGCTTTGATCGGACACCTGACCCTGACTCGTGACGTTTAAAAAAATATTATTATTCAATTAAATTTAGAATGTGATTAAAATAAATTAAATTCAAATCAAATGGAAGACCAAATTGGTCCAGTCCTGCATTGGAGTAATCAGAAGGAACCCGAACAAGCAAAAACCAAAGATGACGTCATCAGGAGGATCCTGGATAGGATTTGGGTTTCAGCTGCGACTCCTCCACCCTCAAACCCATCCAACACACAACCAAGTGAGACTTATTAAAATAATAACAATAAAATAAAATAATAATAATAATAATCAAAAAAATCAAAAAGAACCCAGATCAAAAAAATTACATAATTCTGGTTGCGAGGCCATACATCCGATGAGGTTGAAATTTAAATCCCATGTTCCCCATCACCGCTAGATCATAATTGTGAACTTTCATGTCAATAGATGAAGCGGTTCAAGAGAAAGAATTTTTTTTTTAATTTTTGCTCAATCCAATATTGCTGCCAGACCATGTGACCTATCAATTATTCTTGAATACCCTGGTATTCCCAAAGCTTGGGGAACATGGGTATGAAGTTTCTCCTCAATCTGTCCAGCCGTTCTGGAGAAGTTTTTTTTTTATAGGTTTTTGGGTAAATCCAATATGGCTGCCAAACTATGTGACCTATGATGTCATAGGTGTGAATGTTTTGTTCCTCATGGATGGACAGTCAGGCCTGTGAAGTTTTGCCTCGATCTATTCAGCCGTTCTGGAGAAGATTTTTGAAGATTTTTTATTTTTTTAAACAATATGGCTGGTAAACCATGTGACTGATGACATCTTCAATTTTTTTTTTCTGTGGACCAATTTATCCCCAGATGACCCTCAAAAATGTTCATACTGATCAGATGTAGCGTTCTACGTATGCAATTATGACGTCATAACGAAGGCACCTCTGACATCATAAAAAAAAATGACACTTATTCCACATGAGGATTGCTTGCCATGCGCCAAGTTTCAATTTTTTCTTTGGTGTGGTTTCGGAGATACAGAGGTCCAAAGTTTTTCCTTTTTCCCAACATGGCTGCCACACCACATGACCTGCGACATCATAATTATCATTAAAACATTCTGCATGAGTAGTCGCTCCAATGGCCAAAAAAAAACCCAGTACTTTATAGAAATACTGCATGTGTGGAGTGTTGCTGTTACAGACTTCCTCATATTCCACTGTTAACAACACCCGTATAGGTCTGATGTGGCTAATGTGTCCAGCGACCGCAACCCCACCAGGCGGATTGACAGTCGTCGCCCAGCCCACCCCTCTGATCCCTTCCTATTCTTTTACAAAGGAATGCAATTTTGCATACTTTACGTGGAATCCTTTCAAGCTGTTAAACTTACGGTATAAAAGGATGCCGCACTAAGTAAAACTCAGTTAGATGGTGCCAGAGTCTGCCAGATCTTTGGGTTTTCACGAAATTTTTTATGCTTTTTTCATTGTCTGTCGTCCTGAAAAGTAATTCCTGCCTCGACAATCAGCTGAACAGACCAGGCAGGCTCTCATATGTAGCCTAAACGACTTTCTAGAGAAGATACTCCAACTTTAGTTTTGTACGTAGCGGGTGGGACCGACATCTTTTTTTCCACGCCATCCCGACATAGAAAGTGTGAGCGCACTCTGATATCGTGGCACACACCGACCAGCACCCGCTGCGCTGCTGTGCGTGTTGTGTTGTTACTCACTGCGAAAATGCACAATCGGACAGTTCTCTTGCACCTTGGTAGTCTTGTGTCCATGGTTCACCATCAAGACCCTCACTCTTGACTCTTTTTCTTCCTCTTCTATTTAATGGCATCTCTTTAGAGCAGCAAGACTCGAGATTAACTTTACCATCCCCCAAAAATAAATCATAGATACATTGATATCATTCCCCTGTTACTGATCTACATTCCTGCCAGTTTCTTTCACGTTTTTTTTTTATCCGTGGCTTTGCAGAGTCTTGCTTGTAATCCTGAAAAGTAGATCCTGCAGTCCTTGGTAACCAATCCTGATTCTTCCAATTGACTCAAAAAGCTGTGTATTGATGAATCATCAAATAGACATTGCATGATAAAGTTCTTGACATCTTCCGGTTCGTAACATCGAATAAAGTCCCATTCTACAGAGACAGAGGTTTAATACATCATGTGTGAGTCAGTCTACCTAAAATCAACCACCTGATCTTTTTGGAATAGTTCAGCGAAATTTGTACAAGTTCCAATGATTGGGTGTGAAACATAGTAAAATCTTCCGATAGTACAATAACCCAGTTGAACTTGACACCTTTCTGGGTTTGGCCAAAAGAAAGATCATGCAATGAACCTCTGGAGGGCTCAGATGAATTTGGATCTGTGGTTCAAACGGATTACTTGCTTGGTTGCCTGATCACAGGCCTCGTTGCTTCTGAGTCCTGCATGAACAGGGATCCATGCCAGGTAGATTATTGTACCAATCCGATTGGTAGTTAGGAAGGTGCAATACCTGTATCGAGCCTGTTTGGATTCCAAGGCTTCTAGAGCTGACAATTAATTGGGGAAAAAACTAAAAACTGAACTTAAAAGGTTACAAAGATCCATTATAGCACCCTGACAATGTGGACTTCTACTGAAAACACTGAGAGGAAGCTGGTTTGTCTGTTGGGTTCGGCAACATTAATACCTGGGATACATATTGCTGCTGCTGCTCTTCTCCTTAATATAGGATCATTGGAGCTATCTGTAGAAATGTGCAAGGATCAGCTGCAAACTGCTGGATGTATATTCCGATACCTGTTTTTGCATCACCACCGAAGATCATCGAAGTCCAAGGAGGTCAAATGGGCATGACATTGGAAGTGTTTTATGGGACAGAATCTAAACTCGAACTTTTTGGTGCTCACATGCAATCCAACTGGCAGATATTCTGACTTTTTTTCCCCAGATCATTGCATGTCGGTTTATTGGCTTCTACTTCCTTTCCTAAACCAACTTTGAAAATTATTCAGCAAGTTATGGTTCTGTAAGAACCTAAGAAATATACCAGATGTTTAGTAACAATCTTTTCGATTAATTTATACAACATGGAGGTCAATGCAATTACACGACACGAGGACTAATTCTGACCTTTTCCAATGTGGAGTTTATCGGATGACAAAATCACATTATATGGATCGAGAATGCGTGTGTGTGTGTGTGTGTGTGTTGTGATATTTAATACAATCAAAAGAATCTGGGCCAAGCAACGTGCTGGGGGTACCGGGGTCAGGTCATGGGCACAAGCCCCCTTTCCCCGCAAGGGTGGGGAGCTGACTTGGCGATTTTCCCTTGTACACGTGGCACAGTGCAATCAGTTCACTGACTACTGCGAGAGAGAGAGAGAGAGAGAGAGAGAGAGAGAGAGAGAGAGAGAGAGAGAGAGAGAGAGAGAGAGAGAGAGAGAGAGAGAGAGATTACGAGCCATGGCACAAACTATATTTGCCATACCTCCCCCACTTCCTCCCTCCCCATCAATCTACCTAAATCACCAACCTGATCTTTTCGGGATAGCTCAGCGAAATTTGTACGAGTTCAATGATTGGGTGTACTTCGTAATAAAATATTCCATTGGAACAATAACCTCATTGAAATTGACACTTTTTTGGGTTTGTCCAAAAAAAAACATGCAATGAACTTCTAGAGGGCCCAGAGGGAGCGGGTGTTTCTACCGTCAGTCAAGGAGGAAGGACACCATTATTTGCTTTCCGAATAACATTAGGTTCCTTTAAAGAAAAAAAGTTTAGCAATGAGTTTAGCAATGGTTGAATCATAAATAATGTCCTGGAACCGATTCAGAATTTGTTGCTTATACGCTGTAAAATAATCATTGATGCAACCATCTGTAGCATTTGCTCGGTGTTTGCTCAGCACCTTTGCCTTATCCTTATGCAAGTAAATAACGTCATTTTGACTTTCTAAGGAACAGTATTTTTTTTAATCACCACTTATAACTCACCTCATTCACTTTATTCCTCTCTTTGCTGTTTAGAGAGGGAAAAGAGGGGAGGTGGAAGGATATATCAAAGAGCAGCAAGAATTCTAAGAACCATACTCTGCTCATTTAATCAACTACTGTATAGAAACCAGTTCCATTTAAATTCAATAACATATTTCATTCTTCAAGTTTTCCTCATTCTTGTGAGTGCACTTTTCCTTTCCTTAATTGCCTGTTTTTTTGTTAATTGCCTGTCTTGTTAGCCGGTGCATACTCACAGCTCTGCTCGGCTGCACCTGATCTGGTGAGTTAGAGTACGTATTGAGGGCATGAGACCTCCCCCTCCTTGGTGTGCTCGTCCACATGTAAGGTATCATGTGAGATAGTGTAACCCTGCTAGATTGGCAGTACCAATCCGTGCTTGCGGTTGCTTAATGACCCGCCGTAGCATGAAGTTATTAATGCCCAGTGTCCTCAGGACCAGGTATGAGAAGAACTCTCGCGCTTCCCCTCGTGGTGAAACTCGAACCCCGGATCCATTGGAGTATGTTTTTGCTTCATGGACGTAAACCCGAGTTATTTTTTTTGTTTTTGGGAGTGACCGAGGCAGCTGTCATTGTCTTTAACAGCTACCTCAATCGCTTTGTATCAATATATGTTGTCTGCTCAATCATACAAGAGTGTTTATCTGTTATCCTCTCAACCGGTTGAGTCTAAGATGTGAATCTATTTCCTCAGCTGGCATCTAGTGGAAATGTTTGGAGTCATTTTGGATGTACAGGCTCAGAACACATTTCAGCAGATGCACTTGATGAGAGCCTTTTCAGGGTTTATCATCTCCTGGAATGTTTAGCGATAATGTGCACACACGGGCCCGCCATCTCAGCTCTGCAGGAACAGTTGACGCATCTGATCCAGCTGCGAGATGAAAACAGCGAAATAACGATGAGATCAATAAATAAAAATAAATCTTAGTATGGATATTCCTGAGATCGAGTGTAGAGCCAGAGAGTGAGATTATCAGGACACTCACCCATTTTCCTGTGGTTTACATCCCTTTTGATTAAAAAAAAGTGATTTAATTAGCCTGAGTAGCTTTAGCTTTGTTGTTGGTGATTGGTCGTTTGCATTGGATGTGTGACTCTGGAAGGGGTTGGCCAACTGTACGGAATGAGGACAGCTCGAGAATTTCCATTTATTGACAGTACGGGAGTGTATTGTTGCTGCACACGTTACAATGCAAAGGCATGCAGGGGGCCAACTGGGTGTAGATGTCTTGGCCCCTATGAATCCGTGCCTAGTCATTTGCACCATCTTCAGGTCCTTTCAAATCCATGGCTCCAGGAGTGCACACTCAGAAGAGATACCGAAAATGCTCTCTTGAATGTTTTCGGTATCTCTTCTGCAGGCTGAAGGGTGCCCTCTTGATTTAGTTAGTGTTCTGTATTACTGAAGGGGTCTCACGCACAGACAAGACACCGAGAATTGGAAAATCTCTTTCTCCCCTCTCCGTAATCTTCTTTTTTCACTTCAAATGTTATGTTTCAGGATAACTGCCTGAAAGAAAAAGCTAGGTTTTATGCTTGTTTCCATTTCTTTTTTTTTTTTTGCCTCAAGGCAAGTTTTAACAATTAAGGTGTTTGGTTACATTAGTAATGAACATGGAAATTAAATAATTTTCTTCTATATGGAAACAAACAAACAGACATAATAGTGAACGAAGCTTTTCGTGCTGCACTCTCAGGGTAAAAATCGCAGCAAGTGAAGGAGGAATGAAGGCGTGCTTTAATACGCAGGTCTCAATAAGGTAGATCTGATTGGTTCAACCGTAATGACGTCACGGTTAATCCGAACGCCAATTGGTCAGCTCATCATCTTCACCTCGAGCTCCCATTGGCTGGAGCAGAGTTCGTCGATGATTGACGTTTGCAACCGCATCCTGGAGAGAGGGGGGATGGGTATCCCCGAAGGTCCTTCACCATTGTTACCATACTTCCTTGATCTTTCATGCTGAAAGGAGACACAGCGAATCGTACTACATAATCCTTTTGACGACATAATAGGATCGGTGGAAGGATGAGGTTGCTTCCAACATACGTAAATGAAACTAGCTCCGCCTCGGCTCAATATCTGAACATATCTGCCTTGTCTGGCTGACAGAGATGGTTTGGCACCAGTGCTGTGCAATGGCGATGAAGCAGATTCGGTGGCCGGTGGTTGCTGGATATTTCTACATGCTCACACTGGTTGTGTTCTAACCGCACAATCTTTCTTCGAATCCAGGGGGATGTGTTGTTTGATCCGATCAGCCAATCTTAGTGTGTGCGGCCCACGTACCGAGCTTCACATCGGCACTTAAACTCATAAATAACATTGCTGGTTTGTGAGGTGGGTAGCACATCCTTGTTGACTGACGTCAGCAAACGGCGAGAGGTAAAGATTACTCGGGGTTGCACAGCCAAAACGTGTTGGACACAATATGTTTGATTTGTACTTCAAACCTTCGTGATGATTGCCCTTTCCAGGGCATCCTGATATAGACTGGACATTTTCCGGACCAATTCTTCCGATCTTTGTCGTGTTTAGAATCTTGTGTATGTATCTCTTAACTATATGCTCAGGATAACTATTCTCAGAGTATATTCATGATTTGTCAATTTCAGCAGAAGATTACAAGGTGAACAAATCCTCTGTGCTCTGTTAACCAGGATATTGATCAAGGCAATTTTGTTTCTCGTGGAGCTGTAAGAGTCCCAGTGAGTATACTGCCTGTGAAAGTCGGCTTCCAGGAGACGGATGTTGTGAAACCAAGGTTGGATCTGTCAACCAACATGTCCAAAAAGGTAACGTGTTTGACGATTCCAGCTCCGTGGTAAACTTCAGCGCGGGATGGAGAGTGTTGAGCCATGCCTGAACATTGTCACATGCCGTCCGAGACTCAAACAAGCAAAAATGTCATCAACATACCGATAGTATAGATGGGGGAAATCGACCCCTTACCGACCAGTCAGTTTCTGCATTTCATGATAGCCTACAAAGGTATTTGCAAGAGCTGGGCCAAATGGAGAACCCATGGCCACACCGTCCGTTTGAACATACATCATGTTGATAAAACTGAATTCCACCTCCCTTGTTGCTGTGTTCATTAATTCCACGAAGACGTGTTCCAAGATCATCGGTTGTTCCAGATCGGTGTGATGCAGCAAATGTGCGCATATCTCAATCGTCTCCGTCAATGGTACATTCGTGAACAAGCTTTTAATATCAAAGATGCCATGATGTTGTCCTCACTTGTCGGTGTTTTGCTCTAATTGATTCTGCAAATGTGAAGGAATCCTGAACCACGAAATGAAAAAGTGAATCCATACTGGTTGCAGTACCTCTCCCAACCAGTTGGCAAGTTCATGTTGTGCTGATCGCACCATGGACAGTATTGGTCTGAGAGGGATATTCTCCTTGTAATCTTCCTGCTGAAATTGACAAAATCATGAATATACTCGGTGAGAATGGTTATCCTGAGCATAAAGTGAAGAGATACACACACAGTTTCTAAACACGACAAAAGATCAGAAGTATCCGGACAAATGTCCAGTCTACATAGGATGCCCTGGAAAGGGCAATCATCACGAAGGTTTGAAGTACAAATCAAACATATTGTGTCCAAACGTTTCTGGCTGTGCAACCCCGAGTAAATCTTACCTCTCGCCGTTTGCTGATGTCAGTCAACAAGGATGTGCTACCTCGCAAACCAGCAATGTTATTATGAGTTTAAGTGCCGATGTGAAGCTCGGTACGTGGGCCGCACAGCACTAAATTGGCTGATCGGATCAAACACAAGTCCCCTGGCGATTCGAAGAAAGATTGTGCGGGTTAGAACACAACCAGTTTGAGCATGTAGAAATATCCAGCAACCACCGGCCACTGTACCTGCTTCATCTGCCATGCATAGCACCTGGTTGCAACCCTATCTGTGCAGACCAGCAAGGCAGATATGTTCAGGATATGAGCCGAGGTCGGAGCTCGTTTCATTTACGTATGTTGGAAGCAACCTTCATCCTTACCACCGATCCAATATTATGTCGTCAAAAGGAATTACTACGATCTCTTGTGTCTCTTTCAGCATGGAAAGATCAAGGAAGTACGAACAAATGGTGAACGGACCTTAGGGGATACGGAACCCATCCCCCTCTCTCTAGGATGCGGTTGCAAACGTCAATCATCGACGAACTCTGCTCCAGCCAATGGGAGCTCGAGGTGAAGATGATGAGCCGAGCAATGGGCGTTCGGATTAACCGTGACGTATTACGGTTGAACCAATCAGCGTCTACCTTATTGAGACCTGCGTATAAACACACGCTTCACTTCCTCCTTCACTTGCTGCGATGTTTACCCTGAAGAGTGCAGCACGAAAGGCTTCGGTCACTATTATGTCGTGTTTGTTTGTTTGTATCCATATTAAAGTTCTGTTGTAACAAACATCTGTTAATTTTCTTATAATTTGTTTATCATTGAACTTAAATATTAATCTGCCCAAGATGTTGGTCTGATACCATGTGTATGGATTTGGTGTTTCGGTAATGTTTAGAATAAATACAGAGTTCATCTTATGCCAAACCGGTGTTCCTCTTCATCTCTTCGACGCGCTCATTGCCGCTTGCCATCTCCAGCCGATCACCTCAATTTTTAGTTGAAAACTCGTTTGCTAAATTTGGCAACCAAAGTCGTGTACGAGGCATTACCGCTCGGCCGTTCTTGCGATTGGATTCCAGCAAGTTGGTCCTTTAATAAAGGGGCCAAAATGTAAACAATGTTGTTACACAGAAGTCAAGCCTCATGGAAGAGCTAAATCACACAAGGCAGCAAGTTGGCACAACAAGAAGAGCAATTGAGTAACAAGTAAATACAGTACTCCCAAAAGAGGAAGTGTTTTAAGCTTCAATCTTGGATCCATGTTTCCACCATGGAGTAATTGCCAACACAAAAATGCAAGTTTGGCGGTTGTCAAACAAAGGTCAGCAAAAACAAACGACCCAACTTGAAATAAGTCTGGAACGCTAGATACCTTCCTTCTATTTCGCTAAATGTATTAAGGACTCAAATTGGATTCCATCTTAAGACTAATCTACACGGATAGCTTCAGGTTGCCATGAAACTTTCAGAGTGCACCGCTTGTAAGGAACCAGGAATGCAGTCATGGATTGCGAGTCAAGCTATACAATTCGACGGTGGCCTCATGGTTAGAACGATGGACTGGACTGACGTACCAAAAATGTGTGGGATCAAATCCATCTGAAGAGTGTGCTATTGAAGATGTAAATTCGAAGATTCTTAAAAGCCAACCAGTCTCAGAAGTATTACCATGTCGCCATCGCAAGTCAAAGCCCAGCTGCCTCATTCATGATCTTCCAGAAGGGGTATTCTGCCTGTCTCACTTCGACTGCTTTATGGACGATAAAATTAGTTTTCGTACTCTTCCATTAGGCTTCACCACAGGGTTGTCTATCCTGGGTTTAATCGATAAGTTTACAAGGTTTAAATTGTACAAAAAAAATGACAAACCCTGTCAAAAATATATTATCTTTCTATTTTAATAGCAATATTGAAAACCATTTCATAACATCATAAAAAATATACACTGTGCATAAAGGTTTTCTGAAATATACAACGTTCCAATAAATAATTTGCATCAGTACATCCGTCATGTTAACATACCGTGGAGTAATCGACAAAGACATGAACAGTGCAGTAAGTTTTAACAAAAGTGGGGATTAGGATGATGTTGCTGATGGAGAATAACAAAAAAGGGAAAAAAACCTCACGACACTTGAAAGAAGTTATTGCAAACCAGCAATTAATTATTTTTCTGACCTCACTTGCAAAATCCAGCAAGTAAGACAATATCAGACCCCACAATGTCTTTCAAATTGTATTCTTTAAGATTTCCAGAAATAAAGGACGCGTATGTCTGAAAGGTAAGTACTGATAAAAACAACTCATTTACCAATGGACAGAGGTAAAAGCGTGAGTCACTGGTGGTGGTTCTTCTTTCGTATGCAACATGTGGCTGCAAGTTTGTATCAATGGGGGTGTAGCTGTGCAGCTGATGGTGAGATCAGCTGCACAGCCTCCTGTAGGTGAGAGCGGAAATTTGGAACTTGGCCAGGATGCCGGCGACAGCTGGCCTAATATTCACGAAGGACGCCGTGGGATCTTTAACATCCACAAACTAATTTTTGCAGATGGAACACCCAGGATATAACATCCATCTGAGGGACAGCACACATATTGATGCAACACGATGCATATGAAACACCAGGGGAAGATTTTATAGCTGGGCCAGGCTAGATATTCAAACCCAGTCAAGACAGCTCAGAGGCAAGTGTGCATACTTCTACGTGATGATGCCAGCCGACTGGTGGCGGTGAACAGCCATGTTTCGTGGTTCGCGACTGGGAACACTCCAGTCTCCATTTTCCTGATTGCCGTTGCTGCAGTAATGGCGTTGTACAGACTTGTTGTAAACAGGAAGTTGTTCGTATGATTCATTGCACAGCGCCTACATGGTTGCAGGAAAAATAACGGGCTCACATTGGTTTACAATGCACACCGTCATTATGATGATTAATATTATTATCCTTTCAAAAACAGATCAATATAGTATTTGCTTAAATTCTGTGGTTGAAAAAAAAAAATGTTGTTGTTCTTCTTTCGGCTGCTCCCGTTAGGGGTCGCCACAGCGGATCATCCGTTATGATCCACATACTGATTTGGCATAGGTTTTACGCCAGATGCCCTTCCTGACGCAACCCTGGTCGCCTCTTACGACACAGGATAAGGATTGGGTTTCGCCATGATTCCGGCTGCCCTACACCCTCTCATAGCACGGCTCAGCGCAGAGCCCCCGTCCTCAAGCGATCCTCCAACCCAAGCCTCCGTGTAGCCGGATTACAGGCGCACGCCACTACGCCCGGGATATATATATATATATAATATATATATTATATATATATATATATATATACATATATTTCAAATATGACATGCAATGCCAGGCTACTGATATTTTCTCTGATACTCCCATCCTCATCCTTTACCTACCCCATCAGATTTCCCCTTTTTAATTTTAAAGAATTTGATGAAAATTTTGGAAATTCATTCAATATGACGTACAGGATATAGGATGACAGTTTATAGCTGGGTTGGGATTCAAACCCAGGCTGGACAGCTTCGAGGCGAGTGTGCCCTCTAGGCCATAATAGTTCAAGTAAAGACATATCTCAGAGCAGACTGTTTCTGATCATAACCCAGTGGAGGCAACCCCAAAACTAAGATTGAAGAATATTTATGAAAATAATGGAGGCCAAGTAGAATATGCGACTGTTTTTGAGGGACAACAAGGCAAAAGGCGACCAGTATTTTAAAAATGTAGAAATGCTCATAAAAGAAACAGAAGAGCAACACGATGAGAGAATGCAAATAATCCAATCTATGGAACGGACGAAAATAAGTGTTGTGTGGAATGGTTGAAGCAGTGCTACCCCAGTAAAATCCATATGCAAAATAGAAATGGATGACATTGGAAATTGTGGAACTTATACAGGAGCAAAAAGAAGTTAAAAACAAGAATGAGAAAAAGTATAAGAAGTTTGACAGAGAGATCATAAAATTACGTGCCAAAGTAAAATAAAAATGGATGAATGAACAATTTGAGGAGAAAGGAAGTCTGCATAAACATCCTCAGGGAGGATCGAGGGGGAGGGAGGGGGTACCCGGCACGCCCCCCCCCCTCCAATCATCCCCTCCCCTCCTGTCAAAAGCGATCATTTTTTCATCTGTATTGAAGTGTATATAACCGAAGATGTAGTCTCGGAATGTGGGATCATCCGATATTCCTCAGACCACAGGTGATGTTGACCACAGCGTTCAACATGGACCTGATTTGTACCATTCAGTTTGTTCCCACGGTGGGTACTTGATGATTAACGAATTACATCAGAGACGTTTCTTCTCTCCTAACCATCCATGGACCAAGAAGTAGAATGGTATCCCAAATATCAGGTAATCCAGAGCCCCGATCATTCTGTTTGAAGTCGACACTCAGTCTGTGTTTTCAACACTCAACAACATGTGTTTTTGACCGTGGGAAATTCTCCGGGGTATACAATCGGTATCAAATGTGTTGGAGAAGAAATCTTTGTTATGAGTGATTCACGTCGTCGAGATGATGAAGGGAAATGTTCAGTTAATGGAAAAACGTAATTCTGATCGAACTATCACTTCCATGTCAAAACTTGTTCAATACGTCATTTGTTTCATTCTATGAAATGTCTGCTTTTCATTCAATTGTATTTTTATGACGAAACAATAATTAAAATAAAATGTTGAGTTTTGAGCAAAACTTTTTTTCATGAGAGTACTTCTTTTCAAATGTATTGGAGCGTTCTTTGTCTACATTTAGAACAGTCTTTATAATTTCTGACAAAAAGAAACACCCACAAAAAATGCTCCCCTCGTTCTGCTCACCCGAAATTATATTTTTCAATGCAATATAAATTCCCCCCCTCTCCCCCTAAACCACTTAAATCATGGATCTGCACCTGGTCCTAACTTGAAGGTGAACACATCAGTTACAAACAGGTCTTGCAATAAAACTGGGTGTGTGAACGATGCCACAGGGCATGTTGGTGGAGTCACATGTGATCATGAAGCGGTGGTGTGAGTATATTGACAAATTAGCCAAGGAAACAAGAAGGAAAACAAAACAGTACTGCAAAAGGAAGTTGAAGGTCTGAACATCCTCAATGAAAAAGTGAGAAAAGCAATAAAATAAATTAAGAAAAACAGAGTTCCTGATGATGGTTAAATTGATATTGAACTGATCAAGGTTTTGGAGGAATTAGGAGTGAAGAATCCAGCAGCACTCTGGAACAAAATTTATGAAACAGGACAAAAATTATAAAAGGAAATGAAAAAGTAAATCTTCATTAAATGCCAAAAGAAATGAATAGCATAAGTGTTGCAAAACCAAGATTAAGTTTTAAGAGTCATGTTATCAAGATCAAACGAGTGATGAGCGGTTGAAATGGAAGGTGGATAATAAAACTGCGGATGAGCAGTTTGGGTTCAGGGAAGAATATGCTTCCAAATATACACTGTAGGTGCGAACGAGCACGCACGCACGTACGTCATCCAGCTTAACCGCATTCAACACAAGACAAAACCATCCGTTGCTGAAAGCGGTGTCAGCTGCTACGCTGCAAACTGCAGTATCAGTCAGCCTACAGGATTTACAAGCCTTTACGGCAATGCCAGCCCTTCTGATCACCCTCTCCACAGGAAAAGATTCAACCTACAACGCATTTCTTCTGCTCAGGTGACACTGGGAGATATTTACTTTTTGGAGTCAAGCTCACTCATAACATCGACCTCTTGTAACAGGTAACTATGCTGTGAGCACGTTCTCTTGTTTATCAGTACAGTTTGGAATGTGGCAGTTTATAATTTTGGCATGCTATGAAAGAGCAAGCTTCAATGAAAGCTCTGCCTCATCAGTTAGGATTGCAAACATCATTTGGAAACCAAGATGATTGATCGAACCCCTGACTTTTCCCCAGAAGTCCTTGTGATAAACATGCCATGACGTCAATATGGGATAGGCCCATTGAGACGTGGATGAGATTTGTAAAATGTTGCGTTTGGTAAATGCTACTGTATGCCTTGGAAACATGCAAAGTGAGGGAACAAAAGCGAGCTAGTCCAGAGATGTGGATTCCAAGGAGAATGTGGAAAATCAGTTTGGGAGAAATAATGACAAATGAGCAAGTATTACAAAGAGCAAAGCAAGGTCATCACCTTAAAAAAGCTATTGCAATAAGGACGTCAAAATTTGGGGGAAATGGGATGAGACAAATAGTCTGGGTAAATTTGTATGATATTGGTAATATTGAAAGCAAGAGGTTGAAAGGAAGACAAAGAAGTGAGTAGACGGACAACATCTCGAGGTAGTTTGGCTCACAAGGATAGTTGAGGTGCTGCATGTGACAACAATGAAGGAATAGAGAGAGATGGGAATACAAGACTATCGACCCCTGGATCAGAGATGATCACTAAATTTAGCAGAGTGCGGTGAAAGATCAAGACCTAAAGCCACCCATCTCCCTTTCTCCAAGATGGTGTAGACAAAAGAGGGGGGAAAAAAACCCCCAAAATTTTATGGTTAACCCTTTAAAAACCCTAGCGACCATTTTACCAGCTACTGTTCAAACCTCCATACACCTGAGCGGCTGGATTTTTCTCCAGGGAGCCCAGGGTGGGGGAGCTGAAAGTTCAAGGAGCTCAGGGTTCAAAGGGTTGAAATATTGGTTTGTTTTCAGTAACCTTTGAACATGTTGATTGCTGTCAAAGGAACATTTTCATTCAATGGCTTTCAATTACCGCTAAAACAAACCGAGGGATCATTAATGATTTATATGTTACTATTGAGAAATTTCTCGCTGGTTTATTGTATTCTACATCTTTAAAAGATTCAAAATATCTTTGTTACGCTGGATGCACTTTTCACAACTAATCTGGACCTTGACACAATATCCAGGTGGTGTAAACTGAAAAATGAAGAGCAAACAAAATAAAACACTGCTGCCTTTACAGCACCATGGTACCCGTACAACCACATTGGGTTGTAGAAGGTCAAGTAAACAGCATTTGACTGATCACCTGATCATCCTTTCACATGAAACTTAACTCTGCGTTGCCATTTGATAATGTTGACGTGGCTTTCACAAGTGATAGAATAGCAAATTTAGATCATTCCTCTATTTTTTGAGCAATATATGGCACATGTCTTGCAACCAATCACTCATCTAGAGGATGAAAGTCCCACCTTGAGATAAAGGACTGCATCAGTGCCGTATCCTTCAAGTGAGTGGAGGTGGATATCTCCTTGGAAGTAACGGGCATATAAACGGGACAATGGCAGTCCATGCCCGAACCCTGCCTGCAGGAATAAAACATGGACATATTACCATATCCTTCGAACATGAACATTGCACTGGTGTTTAACCTACTCATAGATAATGGCCAGTCAAAGGAAATTGTTAAAGGCAGCAAGGTTGCTTGCTCGCAAAACAACAAACAATTGCTCAAAAAGTCACCATAACGATTACGTGTGGAGATAAACATATTTTTGAGCAGTCCCAGGAGACCAGGAACCTCCACCCAACCCCACCCTACCCACCCCCAAAAAACATAAACACCATGTGATAACAACCATCTCTTTGTCCTCTGGTCGACAAATTATTGTCCATCTAATAGCATTATGTCAATTGTCCTGAAACTAGTTCTGTTTCCCAAAGCCTTAATACCGCGCTGCCTTCAGTAGGATTTGAATTCACAGCTCTCGGGAATGCCAGCACAGCATCCTCACCACCAAGCAATGTGCCCACATCTTACTCATTATCATATTTGCTTTTATTTTCATCTCCACTTTCACATGTGTAAGTGGTTTGGAACCAACCTCATTCATTTATGTTATCTCCAAATCAAGCAGTTTATCCTCACATTATTAAGTGCAGTACATAATTCAATTCATAGCTTAGCAAAGCTTGTGGTAAGTTAATTGCAGTGAAAGAGCTTGCCTTTTCCTCTCGAAAACAACCTAACTGCTCAAGAAACCACCACAAGGCCAGTAACATAAACTATTTAGTCTCAATCAATTTAAGATTTCCATCCATCCTTCAACAAAACTGCCTCGCACACAATCCTCACCACAAGCAGCTCATTCGGCATTTGCTTTTTATAACTTGTACTTGCTTGAAAAATTGTACTTTCTCCTGTTCTCCCAAAAGAGATTACAGATTTGGTTGACACTGCCAAAGGTAAAAAGTTGCCCGTCCGATTTGTGTTTTCAAATCAAAACATTGACATTCTTAGCTTTGCCCCGACAAGATTTTCTGGATCGGTAAAAGTTCCACCAGAAACAAACAAACTGGCTTAGCCTGAAGTCCTTGATGTTCAAGATGACCCAATCACAATAATAAAAAAAAACTGATTCCACAAGTTCACATTTTAACCACATTCATGTTAGATATTTCCAACCACGGCTATAACATCATTAATTTACCGCTCGTATAACTCACTTAACGTTTGAGTTTCCTTATTGTTCGTCTGCCTTGTGTTTAAACGTTTGACTCAAAAATGCCAGGATGTATCAGATTGTAGACTAAAGATAATTGTTGTTTATACTTTTGAAATTGTGGAATCCACATTTTTTTTTACGTTGAGATCTTCTCTATGCTATGACCATGCCCACACATGTTTAAGAGTGCATAATGGTTAGCGTGTCTGCTTTGAGTATGGGAGGTCGAAGGTTTGAATCTGACGCTGGCCGAGACGTACCAAAGACTTAAAAAATGGTATGTACCACTTCCTCGCTTGATGCTCAGCATTGAGAGGATACAGCACGGATGGAACCCATGGTTCAGCATCTCCTTAATTGCCCCACTGAGTGCGGAAAGAAAAGCGATGTCATGAAGGTGGTTTCGTCATTACCCAGGGTTCTCCGGGAAGATACATCACTTCCCCCAAGCTCAGCGACTGTTTGTCCGAAATAAAGTTTGGTGTTTACTCGTTTACATATTTGTCATCATGCGTGTCCAAGATGAGATATAGACCATGCGAAAAAGAGGAAATCTGATTAAGGTTATTTTTCATCTTCTGAAAGGCATTCATGAACAGTCTGTTTTCACAAGTACAGTAAAACAATGTTTGTTAAACCAGATCAATGATCAGGGTGGTGGTGTACCTCTGAGGGATTTGAGCAGCTGTTTGATTATATGTTATTCCTCGGCGCCACAACCTGACATGAACTCCTCTCGTGCTGCACCACTGGTATGTTGTACTCGGGATGGCTAGAAATAAAATTTTGGAAATAGTGTATTTGATTCATAATTTTATTCCTTCCTTTGAACCCTAAGTTCCTTGGACTTTCGGCCTCCCAACACGAGCTCCATGGCAAAGAAACCAGCCACTTGGGCATATGGAGGTGTGAATAGCAGCCAATAAACCGGCACTGGGGTATATGGAGTGTGATAGCGGCAATAAACCGGCCACTGGGGTATATGGGAGGGTTTGAATAGGGGCTGGTAAACCGGCCGCTCGGGTATATGGTGGTTTGAATAGGGCTGGTAAACCGGCCGCTCGGGTATATGGTGGTTTGATAGGGGCTGGTAACCGGCCGCTCGGGTATATGGTGGTTTGAATAGGGGCTGGTAACCGCGCTCGGGTATATGGTGGTTTGAATAGGGGCTGGTAAACGGCGCTCGGGTATATGGTGGTTTGAATAGGGCTGGTAAACCGACCACTCGGGTATTGGAGGTTTGAATAGGGGCTGGTAAACCGGCCGCTCGGGTATATGGTGGTTTGAATGGGGCTGGTAAACCGGCCACTCGGGTATATGGTGGTTTGAATAGGGGCTGGTAAACGGCACTCGGGTATATGGTGGTTTGAATAGGGGATGGTAAACCGGCCACTCGGGTATATGGTGGTTTGAATAGGGGCTGGTAAACGACCACTCGGGTATATGGAGGTTTGAATAGGGGCTGGTAAACCGACCACTCGGGTATATGGAGGTTTGAATAGCGGCTGGTAAATCGGCCACTGGGGTATATGGAGGTTTGGATAGGGGCTGGTAAACCGACCACTCGGGTATATGGAAGATTGAATAGCGGCTGGTAAATCGGCCACTGGGTATATGGAGGTTTGGATAGCAGCTGGTAAACCGACACTCGGCTATATGGTGGTTTGAATAGGGGCTGGTAAACCGATCACTCGGGTATATGGAGGTTTGAATAGGGGCTGCTAAACCGACCACTCGGGTTATATGGAGGTTTGAATAGGGGCTGGTAAACCGACCACTCGGGTATATAGAGGTTTGAATAGCGGCTGTTAAATCGGCCACTGGGGTATATGGAGGTTTGGATAGGGTGGTAAACCGACCACTCAGGTATATGGAGGTTTGAATAGCGGCTGGTAAACCGACCACTGGGTATATGGAGGTTTGGATAGCGGCTGGTAAACGACCACTTGGCTATATGGAGGTTTGGATAGCGGCTGGTAAACCGACTCGGCTATATGGAGTTTGGATAGCGGCTGGTAAACCGACCACTCGGTATATGGAAGATTGAATAGCGGCTGGTAAATCGGCCACTGGGGTATATGGAGGTTTGGATAGGGGCTGGTAAACGACCACTCGGGTATATGGAGGTTTGAATAGCGGCTGGTAAATCGCCACTGGGGTATATGGAGGTTTGGATAGGGGCTGGTAAACCGACCACTCGGGTATATGGAGGATTGAATAGCGGCTGGTATATGGCCATGGGGTATATTGGGAAGGGGGGGTTTGGATATGCGCGTTGGTTAAACCGACCACTCGGCTATATGGTGGTTTGAATGGGGGCTGGTAAACCGACCACTCGGGTATATGGAGGTTTGAATAGCGGCTGGTAAAACCGACCACTCGGGTATATGGAGGTTTGAATAGGGGCTGCTAAACCGACCACTCGGGTATATGGAGGTTGGATAGCGGCTGGTAAACCGACCACTCGGTATATGGAGGTTTGAATAGCGGGCTGTAAACCGACCACTCGGGTATATGGAGGTTTGGATGGCGGTGGTAAATCGGCCACTGGGTATATGGAGGTTTGGATAGCGCTGGTAAACCGACCACTCGGGTATATGGAGGTTTGAATAGCGGCTGGTAAACCGACCACTCGGCTATATGGAGTTTGGATAGGGCTGGTAAATCGGCCACTGGGTATATGGAGGTTTGGATAGCGGCTGGTAAACCGACCACTCGGCTATATGGAGGTTTGAATAGCTGCTGGTAAAATGGCCGCGAAGGTTCAAAGGGTTAAAGATTACAGTGAACACATTTGACAAAAAATACATGTTTTTTTTTTAATCAGCAATATCCATTATGGGTAACGGACTTTGTTGAAAAAACATTGGAGTTGAAAACAGTTGTGTTGGGAGGGGTGGAAGTGTTTAAGCCGTTATATGAATCATCCAACAAAACCAAAACACAATACAGTAAAACCCCGCTATTCTGAACACTTCTGGGACTGGACGAAAATGCGTTCATATGCGGGTGTTCACATTATCGGGATTAGGGTATCATCTGACCATGAACGCGTCATCTGTATTCGATAGATCACAAAAGTCGTTTAATCAATACATACACATCTAAATACACATTCCACAGACAAAACGAGCACGCAATTATTGGCATTCAGTAGTAATAATACAATTATTCGAATTATTTGCCACGGAAAGATAGAAATTGATAAGATCGAAAATGCAACGCAAAATTGACAGCACGAGAATCAAAATTTGAAATTTTATACAATTACTTGTCTCTAAGCCAAGATGTTATAAAACTCTGTGGTTCGATTTGGCATTCTCCAGGACATGAACTTGAACTGAATGTTCGATTCTTTCCAAAGGAGCGAGCAACTCTGCCCATCCTTGATTCAGAAAGAGAGTTTTAAGCTTTTGCACACAACTGAGTCCATCTTGTACCGTCGTCTGCATGTCTTCCACTTCCTCTTCGTCCCCATTCTCTTTGTCCACATTCTGTTCGTCATCGTCTTTCCGCATTAAATCGTTCTCCCAGTCGTCGTCCTCGCAGTCATGAACGCGCACCGTATCGTCGCACCGAACGTATTCCTCGGGGGTCACGTCGTCGCATACGCCAATCTCTGCACCGCGCGAAATGACCTCGCGCTGGCTGAGGTCATCGTCAGCGTCTCAGTCACTATTGGTGACTCGGAAGGGAAGCCGCACTTGACGAAGCACTTGGTAATCATCGTCGGCTGGACTTGATCCATGCATTGCTGCTCCACTGAACAGCATGGAGAACATTGACGCTCTTCAGATTTCGTTTACGTTTGAAGCGGTATCGTTCTTCGACAGCACGTGCGGAGCAGTGGTTGTTTGAAAAGACCTTCAGGTTGCTTATCACGCCTTGGTCAAGGGGCTGCAAGACCGACGTAACGTTCGGGGCAGGAACTTTACGGTCACGTTCGTCAGCGTCACACCCATTGGAAGAGACGGCACTTGTCTAGAAGAGAAGAATCCTCCGCCGTTGGTTTCGCATCTTACTTGTCCAGCGCTTTCAACCATTCAAGGAACAACGCCGAGGTCATCCACGCTCGTTTGTTTGCTGTCCACGACACAGAGGAGGAAATCGACTTTGATGTTACGAAAGCAACGTGGTTTCACTGCGTTGCCGATGGCGAGTGGTTTAATTTCTCACAGTCATACTAGCGACGCACGTTATTGATCCTTTGGCGACTTTATACCATAACAGGAGTCTCCTTTTTCCACCAGCGACCTTTTGGGTAGAGCGCGGAAGAAGAGGCCAGTCTTGTCAGCGTTAAAAATGTCTTGTGGCTTGAAACCGTCGCATAGCTGTGGCAGACGCATTTTCCACTCTCTACTGTCGTCTGATCAACGCCACCACTCTCGCCGCTAACTGCACGTGCCGAGATCTTGTTTCGAGCTTGAAATCGGGCAAGCCAGCCGTTGGATGCCTTGAAATCCACCTCACCAATGGCAGTCGCGATTTCTAAGGCCTTCGCTTTTACCATAGGTCCGCTGACAGGGATCGTCTTTGAACGAGCAGCATGGAACCATGTGTGCACGCGGTTGTCAATGTCTACGAAACTGCCTCCTTTTCGTCGACTTCGCGAAGATAGAGCCCCGTCTTCGAATTCCTTCAATATCGACTCTTTACGACATAAAATACCGTTCACTGCGCCCAGCGAAATTCCGAAATCAGCAGCGAGTTTGCGTTGCGACTTGGATTCCGCTTCCTTTACCAGACGGACTTTATCTTCCAACGGCAGATCGTGACGCGTTTTCGGCATTTTGGTGTATCGTACTGCGTGAACTTCAATAGCAAGTGAAGATTGATGGAAAGGGAGGTGTGCAGGGCCTTCTTGTGCCCTCCTCAGGGGGAGGCCTCTGCTGATTGGACGAAATTGTAATTCTTGACGCTTATTGGTTGATTACCATTGATTAATTTAGAAACAGGTTCTAATTAAGTCACTGTATCTCTTCACACCCCGCTGCATTTTCTATCCACGCCATTGCGTCCAGTAAAACGAACTGCGCGATGGGTGGTAATTGGCAACGGCTTTGTTTGTATGACGTTTGCCATGCAGCGCGCGGCTGAACAATGGCCATGTTTCGACTGATGCCTTCAAAGGTTGAGTAGCGTTCACAGTGCAGGGTAAAAACTGTTTGGGACTGGTAAAAAGCATGTTCATATGCGGGGTGTTCAGATTTTCGGGTGTTCAGATTATCGGGGCACTATGTACAGGATTTCCTATCTAAAAATTCGGGACTGGCCAAAAACGCGTTCATATGCGGGGTGTTCAGATAATCGGGGTGTTCAGAGAGGGGCT
>CM068952.1:64810012-64821962 GCA_035128595.1 Eptatretus atami
AGAGATAGTGAGTATTTTATATATATATATATACTACCATCAGAGTGAGACACCCCCATTTCCCAGTTTTTACTGAAATTTTAAGCAGTTTAATGTTTCAATGTACTTTGAAATTAAAAGCATAGAAAAAATAAACAATTGCAGATAAAAAGAAATCATGGAATCGTTTTGTGAACAAAATTAATCAACATTTTTGACTCATCAAAGTAGCCACGTTTTGCAGATATAACGCCGAACATACTCGTGGCATTCTTTCCACAATGGAATCAAATATTGTTCGGAAAGTTCTTCCCAACCTGTTGCAGAAGTTCCCACAAATGTGTTTCCTTGCAGGTTGCTTTGCTTTCACCCTTCTGTCCAGTTCATCCCAAACCAGCTCGATGAGGTTATAGTCTGGAGACTGTGCTGGCCATTCCATGATTTGAAGCCTACCGTCTTGTCTTTTTTCTTCTAGGTAGTTCTGTAGCCTGGAGGTATGTTTTGGGGTCATTATCTTTGCTGTAGGTTGAACTCTCTCCCTTTGCTGCAACTGTATGACCTATCTCAGAGTTCAATGAATGCGGGCTATGCATGCGGTGACACCGTCATAATGCTGATTGTAGTGTCACCTTTTTGTTGTGATTCAAGTTGTTCTCTGCTCTATTTGATTCATCACGCATACATGTCCCCCTTGTATGTGACACTAGAATTAGACGGCGACCGGGCCTCATATGGTCCCATGCTCTCGCAACAGCGACCGGAGAATGGCGTGAATCGCCAGGAACTGCATGAGCACGACTTTACATGACGTGTTTGTGTGACTACTTACTCTCAGTTGTTTATCTGTGCAATAGTCATTTGCGAGGCATCTTCTTGATTCTTATTTGGATAGTTTCGCTTCACGCTGCCCACCTGTTCATTTCTTATGCTTTGTCATCACGTTGAACCAGCTTACCTCCTCTACCAGTCAGCTTTACCCGGTTCAAGATAAAGACGTCAACAATTCCTCCGCCTGGTTCCTTGCGTCTTCGACTGAACCCGAGATTTTCAAAGTCTTCACCAACACAGGTTTTGTGATGGTTCTGGCAGGTGCCTGCCTCTTTTAGCACTATGCCCTCTGATCTCCGCAAGCATGTCGATCTTGTGAATCGAGTAACCTTCCCCCGTCTTGCCCCAGCAAACAGACGTCTCTGTAGGAGTAATTTCTTCCGTCTATTCGCGGTTGCTCTGCAGCAGGGGCCTCCCTTTATACTGCTTGATTTTCGATATCCCTCCTTCTGATTCTGAACGTTTGATATCTCTGGAATATTTGAGTTTTTACTGGCCCGCCCTCGCCCCACGTTCGAACCTGCCACAATTGCAGGGTATATAGTTTTTACACAGTTCAAGATATGATTCTACTTGAACCTTGCTTGTTGCAGCTGGTCTTGGTTCGCGTTATCTGTGCCGAATCTCCGAGCTCATTTCCAGTGTTACTGGATTTGTCCAGGGTGTGTACTGCGCCTTCCACATTGTTCCCACACTTGCTATGCGACTGGACTTCTGGAGCTTAATGATATTGTTTTCAGTCGCCCACCCCAATGGGCATTTCTTGTGTATGGGGTTCTTGGCCTCGTTCTCGCCGACGAATCTCAATGTGCTAGTGCTTGTATGCATGTGTCTTGTGGAGCCGAATTTTGTTGTCAGATCTCCTGACCTTCCCGGATTTTGCCCGCCACACCCGATGTTGCATATATTCTTCCATGGTCGCCAAACAGGCGGTGGAAGGTGTGTGTATCTCTGCTGTGGGAAACACTGGATTGTAATAGTTATAGAGGGTCCCTGAGGCACTTGAGTGTGATGGCATCGAGCTGCTGGGAACTATGGGTTTCCTGTTATCGTCAAATCCACAAGTATCCAGAGCCCTTATTAATGCCCTTCTATCTGTGCTATCGATGCACACACCAATCGTTTTCATTACCTTGGCCTAACATACGACATATGTGGACTTTTGAGAGTGGAGAGATGTTCAAGAACGGATAATAGTGTGCGACTACGTGGCGAAGAGGAGTTCAACATAGAACGACATGTAGTAATTATAATGGCAATAACTCTCTATTTATGTCTCTAAGGATCTTGAGTCTTGTGTAGCGAGCGGAAAGAACCAACATTCGACACTAATAGACTTTGCATCGCTTGGAGGGTCATCCGAAGTGCGTAATGACGAGTAGATGAACTGTGGAGAGAGATATCACATGATCGGAGACCCCATGCGCTAGCGACCCATCTCTTGTTATTTCCGCCTTGATAATATTCTATCAATGTTGACTGTGGAGTGTGTTCGAAAGAGATTGCACAGACCAATGGAGGGAACACTTAGCGCAGTAGATCCGCAAGACAATAGCAGTCTTCTATGATCTTGAGTGCTAGTAATTCTCTCTCTTTCTCTGCACATGTGTAATCAGGATGAATGCAGAGGCAAAGTACTGCTTAACTTAAAGTTTGTTTTCTGATTCGTGTTCAAAATATAACATTCAATTGAAATGATGTTCCTCGATCATAAACTGACATTCGTAGACACAGACTGAACCAATTGCTTAACCTTGCTTTTTGCTTCCCGCACGTCGGGTAATAATGGGTTGCGATGCAAGTGTATAAAGTTACAAGGCAAATACAAGTCAATGGACAGGAAGTAGGTTTGGTATAGAGCCGTCCAATATGGAAATTCTTCGTGGAGATATATCGCTGTCACCGTCCTCGACAAGGGCTTGATCACCAATTCCAATGGCATAATTTTTGCATATAATAAATAAATAAATAAATAAATCCATTTCATTTTATTGCTCTCATCTACCCAAAATCATGAGTTACTGGAAGCTCCAAGCCAAAGAAAAATTTGAAGCACAAGTGAATGACCTCAAACTCAATAAAGTTCATCAAGACAATTCTTGCAGGCAAACAATTATTTTTAATTTTATGGCATTAAAATCGATGTTCCAATGCACGTTGTCATCATCGATTACTGAAAGCTCTGACTACTACTTCTTCAATGGCACCAATACTTCAAGTTTCTTGTGGAGTCGGCCAGGGAACCTTTACATGGAATTACAAGGAAATTTTTGTACAGGAGGAGGCCATTTGGCCCATCATGGCTGCACCACACCAATACCAGATTTCATAAATCCATCAATACCCCTTCCCTTCGTGTGCAGCCTTTTGGCTGCTGCACTGGTACTCATTTCGCCGACCTCGGAAGGATGACAGGCTGAGTCAACCCCCTAGTGTTAATTCAGCGGCAACGGGGGGTGAACTCAGGACCTGTAGGGTTGAAGTTGAAAGTGGGATTGAAGAGTGCATGGGAGTTTGTTTTCAAGGTCGGAAAAAAACAGAGGAATGAAAGAGTGAAGGTGAGCAGTGATTCTTGATTTTGGCAGTTTCAACAGAAGGGGTTTTTTGGCTAATCTTGAGCGCCTGTGGAATATAGGGGGGTGGGGGTAGATCACAGACAAGAGTTGGGGGTGGGGGGTGGGTGGGCAGAGAGCAGGCGGTAGAAGACTGAAGAGCACAGACCTGCCTCTGGTGAGAGACCCAAAGACCAGCTTCATCACGGAGATACAGTACCAATGATTCTAAAAGTCTTGGTTCCCAGTGTGCAGACAAGGTAGGTGTGAGGCAGGAGCACCACCCCAAGGGGAGAGCAGTACTCCATCAAACTGCAGATGAAAAGTTTGTAAGCGTTGAAACTCAGGTGTGCCGAGGAAGGACTTTGCATAACGTAGGAATGCCGAGTCGGTGACTGCTTTGGAGGCCAGCTTGGAGATGTGGTTTTCCCAGGAAAGATGTGGAAGATAGTGAGACCGAAAAGATTGAATGAAAGGATTTCAAGGGGATTGTGGAGAAAGCAGATTGGGGGGGGGGGGGGGGGGGGGGGGGGTGGGGAGGGGAGGGTGTTTCCGACAGTCCTTTCGGAGAGACATGATGAGGGCGTGAGATTTTGTCCAGGATTGAAAAGACATGTTCCAAGTGTTGGACCAGCTTGTGATATTATCCAGGTTGCAGAGAGTGAAGAGGCTGCTGCCTGCCGATCAGAAGGATGAGAGATGGTACGGCAGAGGGTGGAGTCATCAGCAAAGAGAAAGAGGATTTCCAGAGAATCTGAGAGATCATTGATGAAACCAGAAAAAGCACAGGGCCAGAAACACTGCCTCGAGGAATCCAACCTGGATGGAAAGAGGAGATGAGATAAGATTTCATTAAGAGCCATATGTTGACTGTAACAGGAGAGGAAGTCTGCGAGACCATGAGTGGAGATTGCGTGGTAGCCATAAGAAAGAGTTTGGTGAGCGTGGCAGGATGCGAGATCCATATCAAAAGCTCGCGATATGTCTAGGGAGATGGCTTCACATCTCAATGTTTGGCATTTAGGACCTTCATTCCACTGTGGCAAGCAGAAGCAGCATGTCCAGGTTGAGTGACCTGGTCAAATATCCAAAATGATGGTCGGAAATCAAATCCATTTGGAAGAGGAAGGATTTGATGTCGTGAGTAAAAATGATGGATTTCCATGACCTTTCTGATGATTGGGAGGGCAGGCTAATTGGTCGTTGTTGCAGGGATTCGTTTTTTGGCAAGACCTTTTTTAATTGCAGAGTCGGTAATGTTTGCTGATTTTCAAGGCAGCAGCAGATTGACCTTGAGTTAAATGAGAGGGTGAATAGAACAGAGAGAGGGTGACCAGAGCAGACAGAAAAGCAGTTTTTTTTGAAACACGAGGGCTGAATGTCATCTGGACCGGTTGCAGAAGTCTGAGTCGAGGTTTGACAGCAAGCTCTCCACCTTGTCAGGAGAAAAGGACACACAGAGTCCAGAACAGCTGGGTGCACTGGTAAGTGGTTGGCAGCAAGAAAGCGATGGGTTTGGGACACAAGATTTAAAAACAAACACGGAGTTTAGGAGCATTCAGCTTGTTCAGTGGCATTGTCCGCTGTGCGGCCATTTGTGGTAAGGGAGGGGATGGAGGGGGAAGATACACCAGAAAGAGACTTAAACCAGACACCGACCAAATTCGAAGGAGGGAGGCAGGTTTGCCAGTTCAGACCTGAAATGAGAAAGAGGCTTGTTTTCTGGCTCTCTTGAGGGTAGACTCACACTTATTCCGGGATTTGTGGAAGGACTGAGATTGCTTTAGTAGGATTTTCCTTCTAGAGGCGAAGGCAAATTGTTCAGGGCAATGCCTTACCAAACAAGCTTCAGTGTACCAATGGGCAGCAAATGAAGGTTATCGAAACTTGAAGATGAGATGGGAATAAATCGTGCATGAGGGAGTGCAAGTTTCTTGAAAAAATTCCCAGGATGAGTTGATGTTGGCGAGAGTAGAAATGGAAGACCAGTCTAGAAAGTTTTGATGGCTGCTTGCAGACCTGCCAGTCGGCCTGAGTGAAATGCAGACTCATGGG
This sequence comes from Eptatretus atami, assembly GCA_035128595.1. NCBI lineage: Eukaryota > Metazoa > Chordata > Myxini > Myxiniformes > Myxinidae > Eptatretus > Eptatretus atami. The sequence goes on from CM068952.1 coordinate 64,815,427, forward strand.
CGGCTGAGGTGGTTCTCTAAATAACAGCCAGAGAGATGAACTGCTTAACAAGCATATTGTGAGATGAGCTGAATTGGAGCAGAAGAAGAAAGGCAAGAAATTTTTTGTGAAATTGGTCAAAATCAATCCAGAAGAGATGGAGCACCGTAGGTGAGATAACCGTTCGGGAAGTTGACTGATTGTTCGTCCCACAATGTATGTACAGAAGTCCTTCGCGAAAGTGCCATGCGCAGGTAAGAGAGGTATCACAATCGCAGCCAAACTGGAAAGACGGCACAATACAACTGAAGCATCGCACATGCATGTGAACACTAGGTTGACAGTTTGCCATTTTGGTGACATTTGAACACGACGCGCAGGCATTTCAGAGGGGAGTCTGTGGAAGTCTAAGCTATTCTGCACAGCCCTCCTGGAAGCTCAAGCAGAGTTATAACTTAGAGTGAATTCGCTTTAGAAAATGGGCATGCTTTATAATGCAGTATGAATGTTCCATCAAGGTGGGGTGGAAGACCCTCCAGGATGGCTGCTCTGAGTGGTGGTGAGCAAATACGGCACACCATTTGCCTGCTTACTTGGCAGTTATGGCCAACTGATTAAGTTCAGGATTGGCGTCGATTTAGATGAGACCATCTTTGTACATGCACACGACCGTTGGATGGTGCCCGGTGGGCTCGGCAACATCGTCACCTGGAATTAGTTTCTTTGTTGTTCTGTTAGGTTTTATTGTGGATTAATAATTAGTAATTTTTTTTTGTGATTCGCATATATACATCTATCTCATGTTGCAGGTCTAATATTGAATGACTTATTCTAAGTTCCCATGTGCAATCTGTTTTCATCTAATAATTCTGCAATGACCATTTGGTTAATTGAAAACACCTGAGGTAAAATTAATTAATTAACAGATGGTTATTCATAGCAATACTTACTCTGTGCAAGTCTTGAGAAGGACTTGGTCAAGCAAACTGCTCGTTTTTTTTAATTTTCTTCTTTGATGCCAAATATGGTGATCCAGACCAGTGACTGACTGAATATCACTTTTATCAAACTATACATTTCCCATGGTTAAGTTGATCATTCGTTAAAAGTTTTGCATTAACGGTTGCGGTTTCAACAATAGCGGAGATTGTTTTTTCATACGGACCGGATCAAGCGTTGCACTTGTCAAATTAATGTACGTCATAATAATGCACCGGAGACATCAGCATTGACATATCTTATTCCCGATGGGAGTACTTGACAAGAGCCCATACGTTTTATATTTTTTTCCATGGAGGCGGTTTCAGAGATAAGAGGTGCATATTTTTTTCGTTTTTTCCGAAGATGACACTGTCCACGACATATGAACGTATACTTATGAACCAAAATTCTACAGGAGGCGCATCTATTTGGAAAATTTAGTGTGAACAGACTAAACGGTTGCTTGAGAAAAATGGATTTTTAAAATGCAGAACAGTACATAACGTAGGCACATACGCGACTGATCGGCTGAAACCCAGCTTTTCGCATCCGCGAGCGCAGTGTAACTAGGCTAAATCCCTTTGTTTGGCTCATCACATGTGGTTTTAAATACTACAAGTGCAGCTTGCTACGTCAGCTCTAATCTGTCGGCTGTGGACAATCTTCCAAATTTAGCCTTAAGGGTGAGCCAAAGGATAATCAACTCCCGAGCATATAAGTGCCAGTCTTTTATTACTTGTAGTATAGGGAGGGTACATGTGACAATATGTAACTCACTTTTTCAAAATTTTTGTGGTCAGCTTGGTCTCTCCTCTTCATATATCCACCAGCATTTCTGAAGTTTGCCAACATACCTGCGAAGCTAGGAAAAAAAGAAAAAAAAAAAGTAGGGCTATTAGATTCAAGGGTTTATGTCATTATAAGTAATCAAACACAGATGTGGATATCAAAATCATAACAAACTCCAACTTGGCATAAACAAATTAAGGACACTGGTGGTACGACAAAGCTTTATTTCATGTTTGATATTTGGAACATGTTCACAAGCTTAAACATTCACCAAATCATGACGAGCGAGAGATATACTTGATGGTGAACGATCAATATTACTATTAGCTAACAATCCATACTGACCTTATGCAAAATATTATTTTGAACCCATGACTCTCTTATCTATGAAACCTTTTTCCCTTCCATCTTCTCCATCTCACACCATTAATTTCCCACCCGCTGTCCAACAAGTATGTTTGTTCATAAAGTGTTAGAACATTGCAATAGCATCTCTGACTTTAAAAAAATTTAAAATCCAGTTTGCAATGTTTCCAGTTGTTGCTGTCGTGTTCCGCATCAATCGTCTTTTTTTTTTCAACTTCAATGCCAATTACGCACATACTTAAATCTACCTCCTCTAACCCTCACTCTGTTATCACTCTCCTACCCCTCCAGTCTTGCCGCTCATCCTACCCTCTGCTCTTGGACCTCTTCACTGTCTCTGCTTGCAGTATCAGCTCCTCCTCTGTATCCGGCAAAGTGGTGTGGTGTTCTCACATCTGTGGGTCCATTCTAACTCACAGATATCTCCTCTCGTCATATTCAGTAACTCATCACCACAAACATGCTCCTACCCTCCTTCAGCACACCTCCCCTCTTCCAACCCCTCAAATCTTGTACCGTCCCTCTGCCCACTTCCCTCTTCACCGGCATACCTCGCCAATGTTTCCATCCTTTACCCTCTCCTAGCTCTCCAATACCCTCCTGTACCATGGCAATTCCCTGCTTCTCATCTGTCTCACCCTTCTCTACAAAGCTCCCTCTCCACCTTATTCAAAAACTCACCTCACCCTTCTCCTCCAATCTACCCCCTCACTCCCCTCTCAAAGTTGCCCCCCACCTCACATCCAAGGCTGCCTCCTTCCACTGCCCTCTCTCTTCATCTCATCACCTCCACCTCCTCCAATCTTTCAAACTGCCCTCTTCCGCCGCTCTCTTATTACTCCCCATGTACCTCACCCATCAACCACCGGAGCCTTTTCTCCTCCTCATCTGGCCTTCTAACCTCACTCTTCTCTGCAATCCCCATACTCTTTAAACAACCTCCTTACCATCCCCCCTCTCCCTCGTCCTACTCTCCCAGGCAGCCCAAAGCCTCCTCCCCTCCCTCTATTTACAGTGAAGGGACCTCACAACATCCAGGGCCTTCGCTCCAAATCCTGACAGATCTTTCCATGCAGGTTGCCACTGACAAACGCAGATATTAATCTGCCTAAAGAAACTTTCCTCCTTTAAGACGTCTCTGACTCCAAGCATCTCTCCTGGTTCTCCTTCCTCCGGTATGAAGACCTGAGCCTCGTCCTGGCAGCGGAAGTTGCTCTCTTCATCAAAGACTATTTACTTCATCTACATGCACTGCCCCCACCCCACCACCCGAATACTCTGGCTACGGCTTCCCCTCCACTCCCACCTCATGTGTTATATGTGTATGTACCGTCCACCAAACAGTCCATGACTTTTCATTTACATCTCGCTCTCTGAAAACATGGACCAACTTCTTCCTCTCATGCCAAACTCTCTCTTCTCATATGTGGCGCTTCAATGTCAATCATGCCAGTTGACTAGCTGTGGGTACCTCTCTCACCTGCATGGCACTTTCAGCAAAAGCTTTCCTGCGACTCGATTGGACTGACTCAATCAGTCAACTTCCTGACCCGGATCTCCAACCAACGGTACTCCTCTTTCTGGGTCTGATTTTGACAATTACCCTGAACAAATATCTGTTCTTTTTTCCTCTGCTCCAATTGGTTTATCTGACCACAGTCTTGGCCAAAGAAACTATCTCTCTGCTGTTGTTAGAGAAACAGCCCAGTGCCGTCGGAGTCTGACATTTCACTCAGGCCGACTGGCAGCGAACTTATTTCAAGCAGCCATCAAACTTCCTAGACTGGTCTCCATCACTACTCTTTTTGACATCAACTCAACCTGGGATTTCTTTCAAAGAAACTTGGTCTCTCACAGCCACAGATTTATCCCCTGAAAACAACTTGCCTTTTGCCTCATGGAAGGCTAATCCAACTGGGGGTATCTCAGTTCCTCCACAAGCCAAACAAATGTGTGTCTCCTGCAGGAGAGCAGACAACAACTTCTTCGAATGCTCAAGTCTGAACTCTAAATCTGCCTCCTCCTCCAAATCCAGGTGGCATCAAGGTAAGACTGCTTCTGGTGTATGTTCCACTTCCATCCCCTCCATTACCTGCAAATGGATTACAGCAGATGCTGCACCTGAAAAGGTTGAATGCTAAAACTCAGTGTTTGCTTCTAAAACTTGTGGTCCCAAACCATCTCTTTCTGTACCCGAACTTACCCAGTTGCCACCCAGCTGTTCCTGAACTCTTGGTGTCCTTTTCTCCTGACAGGGTGTAGAGGATTGCTTTCAGAACCCTCGACTCTGATTCGCAACGGTCCAGACGGCAATCACCCCATGCCATCCTCAAAGCCTGCTCTTCTGCTCTTGCTCCCCTCTCTCTGTTCTATTAATTTCGCTCAAGGTCATTCTGCCCATCTTTGCTTGAAAATCATGCAACAATACCGCTCTGTATAACAAGGTGCAAAAACGATCCCTGCACTTCAGACCAATCAGCCTGCTCCCAATCATCCAATTTATGGAATCCATCAATCGTTTCAGACATTAAATCATTCCTCTTCTCCAATGGCTTATTTGCGATCATCAATTTGGTTTCAGACAGGTCACTCTAACCCTAGATATGCTTGCTTTTGCTCTCGCAACAATGCATGGAGATCCTCATTGGCCAAGACATGAAATCAGAGCCATCTCCTCGACAATCATGTGCTTTTGAACATGTTTGGCACCCTGCCCCGCTCCACCAAACCTTTTGCTTTATATCAAGGCCATCTCCACTCTTGGCTCGTAGACTTCCTCTCCTGTCGCAGCCAACGCGTGGCCCTAACTGGAGTTTTCTCATCTCCTCTTCTTTTCTCTCCTATCGAGTGCAGCCTGCGGCTTGTGGTTGATCATTGGTTGGGACGCGCTATGCGCTGACAGTTGTCCCACTTACCCAGTGCACTGGTACTACTCATTTTGCCGACCTCAGAAGGATGACAGGTTGTCACCTCCTGGTGTATTACTTCAGCGGCCCAATGGGGCTTGAACTCAGGACTACCGATCCCAACCGCCACCGCTAACCACTAAGCCAACACAGACTTTCCTCTTCCTGTCCAGGCTGGAGTTCCTCAAGGCAGTGTTTCTGGGCTGTTCTTTTTCTGTTTTTCAAGCAATGGATCTCTCTTACTCTGGAAAATCCTCTTATCTCTTTGCTGATGACTCATCCTCTGCCGTGCCATCTGCCATGCTCAGATTGGCAGCAGCAGCTTCTCGCTTCTGCAGATCTGTAATGTTCAAAACTGTCAACACGTGGAACCTGTCTTTCAATCCGGAAAATCTCACACATCTCGACTATGTCTCTGCGAAAGGACCGTCTGAAACCGCACCCCCACCCCCCCACCCAATCCAATCTACTTTCTCAACAATCTTCTCTCACACCTTTCCGGTTTTCACGCGTGAAAACAGGCATTTAGGGATCATTGACATCTCCTGCGATGAGGCTGAAGTCTTTTGGGTCTATCAACTCTTTCACCACAGGGCAAGGTCGGTGGTCTTTCTGTCTTCTCCCGTCTCCTCTCCGGTCTCGCCCACTGCTCTGGTCAATTTCGTAGGGCGCTCAACGGTCCGCCAGCACCCCCTCTGGTAAAAACTATGAAATCAAGATAGCTGCTCACTCACTCTTTCCCATTCCTCTTTTCCCCGCTTTTGGAACAAACTCTCACACCTCTTCAATGTACTCTTCCCTCCAGGTCTTCAAAACAGCTGTTCAGCACCATCTTTTTATCTTCCCCCAACCAAACCACGATCGTTTGAAGAAATTGATTGGGCAGTTGCACTACGTAATTACTTTTTCACAGGAAACAAGTCCATAGTGCTACAAAGGCCTTGGAAGCAGCATATATTTCATCCTTGTCAGCCGCATGATTATCAGTTCAGCAGGCTGCTTGTCATAGAATTGCTAATTTTTTCCACATTCCTATGTTCGGAATTTTTATTTGACCTTCTTCCTTGCAGAAAGACAATAGTATCAGCAGTATTGTCCGAGGAGTTGAATGGAACGTGGGTGGATCTGCAGTCACCATTTCCTGATAAGGGATCTTCCTCTATCCTCAGAACAGTCAGAAATGCCCATTTTCTCCACATTTCACTGCAGCTAAGTGAAACTTCGATTATACAAGTCTTGACAGCAAGTGCAATGAAAACGCGTATGGTTTTGTCCAACATTCCAAGCATCAAATCTGCTGTCACCAGTATGCTTGCTGCATCAGAAACATTCTCCACAAGTGGGGAAACAGGTTAACTCACGTCCCCTTGATATGTCTCCGGCAGTTTGGATGGACCAGACTGAACTAGAAGGGCACTCGGAAGAGCACTATACCTCCGCACGTAAATGCCTGATCCACGAGAACATATCTGCCCAATACATTTTTTTTATTTTTGATTTTTTTGAAAAAAAAAA
>CM068952.1:64821987-64832672 GCA_035128595.1 Eptatretus atami
AGCACAGACCTGCCTCTGGTGAGAGACCCAAAGACTCAGCTTCATCACGGGAGATACAGTACCAATGATTCTAAAAGTCTTGGTTCCCACAGTGTGCAGACAAGGTAGGTGTGAGGCAGGAGCACCACCCCAAAGGGGAGAGCAGTACTCCATCAAACTGCAGATGAAAGCTTTGTAAGTGGTTGGAACCTCAGGTGTGCCGAGGAAGGACTTTGCATAACGTAGGATGCCGAGTCGGTGACTGACTTTGGAGGCCAGCTTGGAGATGTGGTTTTTCCGCCAGCGGAAAGATCGTGGAAGATAGTGAGACGAAAAGATTGAATGAAAGGATTTCAAGGGATTGTGGAGAGAAGCAGTTGGGGGGGGGGGGTGGGGGGGTGGGGGTGGGGAGGCGGAGGGTGTTTCAGAAGTCTTTCGGAGGACATGATGAGGGCGTGAGATTTAGTCAGGATTGAAGAGACATGTTCCAAGTGTTGGACCAGCTGTGATATTTATCCAGGTCTGCAGAGGGAAGAGGCTGCTGCCTCCGATCAGAAGGATGAGAGATGGTACGGCAGAGGGTGGAGTCATCAGCAAAGAGAAAGAGGATTTTTCCAGAGAATCTGAGAGATCATGTGATGAAAACCAGAAAAAGCACGGGCCAAGAACACTGCCTCGAGGACTCCAACCTGGATGGAAAGAGGAGATGAGATGAGAGATTTCATTAAGAGCCATATGTTGACTGTAACAGGAGAGGAAGTCTGCGAGCCATGAGTGAGATTGCCTGTGGATACCTAAGAAAAGAGTTTGGTGAGCAGTGCAGGATGCCAGACGTATCGAAAAGCTCGCGATATGTCTAGGGAGATGGCTCTCATCTCATGTTTGGCATTTAGGACCTTCATCCACTGTTGGGAAAGCAGAAGCAGCATGTCCAGGGTTGAGTGACCTGGTCAAAATCCAAAATGATGGTCGGAAATCAATCCATTTGAGAAGAGGAAGGATTTGATGTCGGAAGTAATGATGGATTCCATGACCTTTCTGATGATTGGGAGCAGGCTAATTGGTCTGTTGTTGCAGGGATTCGTTTTTGCACCTTTTTTTAATGCAGAGCGGTAATGTTTGCTGATTTTCAAGCAGACAGCAGATGACCTTGAGTAAATGAGAGGGTGAATAGAACAGAGAGAGGGTGACCAAGAGCAGCAGAGCAGTTTTTGAACACGAGGGCTGATGTCATCTGGACCGGTTGCAGAATCTGAGTCGAGGTTTGACAGCAAGCTCTCCACCTTGTCAGGAGAAAAGGACACACAGAGTCCAGGAACAGCTGGGTGCAACTGGGTAAGGTTGGCACAGAAAGCGATGGGTTTGGGACACAAGATTTAAAAACAAACACGGAGTTTAGGCATTCAGCCTTTTCACGTGCATTGTCCGCTGTGCGGCCATTTGTGGTAAGGGAGGGGATGGAGGGGGAAGATACACCAGAAAGAGACTTAACCAGACACCACCAAATTCGGAGGAGGGAGGCAGGTTTGCCAGTTCAGACTTGAAATGAGAAAGATGTTGTTTTCTGGCTCTCTTGAGGGTAGACTCACACTTATTCCGGGATTTGTGGAAGGAACTGAGATTGCCTTTAGTAGGATTTGCCTTCTATGAGGCGAAGGCAAATTGTTTCAGGGCAACTGCCTTACCACAAGCTTCAGTGTACCATGGGCAGCAAGAAGGTTATGACAACTGAAGATGAGATGGATAAATCTGTGCATGAGGGAGTGCAAGTTTCTTTGAAAAAATTCCCAGGATGAGTTGATGTTGGCGAGAGTAGAAATGGAAGACCAGTCTAGAAGTTTGATGGCTGCTTGCAGACCCTGCCAGTCAGCCTGAGTGAAATGCCAGACTCATGGGCGCTGAGGTGGTTCTCTAATAACAGCCAGAGAGATGACTGCTTTAACAAGCATATTGTGAGATGAGCTGATTGGAGCAGAAGAAGAAAGGCAGAAATTTTTTGTGAAATTGGTCAAAATCAAATCCAGAAGAGATGGAGCACCGTAGGTGAGATCCGGTTCGGGAAGTTGACTGATTGTGTCGGTCCCAATGAGTCACAGAAGTCCTTCGCTGAAGTGCCATGGCAGGTAAGAGAGGTACTCACATCCAGCCAACTGGAAGACGGCACATACACTGAAGCATCGCACTGCATGTGAAACACTAGGTTGACAGTTGCCATTTTGGTTGACATTTGAACACACGCCAGGCATTTCAGAGGGGAGTCTGTGGAAGTCTAAGCTATTCTGCCAGCCCTCCTGGAAGCTCCAAGCAGAGTATAACTTAGAGTGAATTCGCTTTAGAAAATGGGCATGCTTTAATTGCAGTATGAATGTTCATCAGGTGGGGTGGAAGACCCTCCAGGATGGCTGGCTCTGAGTGGTGGTGAGCAATACGGCACACCATTTGCCTGCTTTACTTGGCAGTTATGGCACTGATTAGTTCAGGATTGGCGTCGATTAGATGAGACCATCTTTGTACATGGCACACCGTTGGATGGTGCCCGGTGGGCTCGGCAACATCGTCACCTTGGGGAATTAGTTTCTTTGTTGTTCCTGTTAGGTTTTATTGTGATTAATAATAGTAAATTTTGTGTTTGGAATTCCATTATATCATCTATCTCATGTGCAGGTTCTATATGAAATGACTTATTCTAAGTTCCCATGTGCATCTGTTTTCATCATAATTCCTGCAATGACCCATTTGGTTAATTGAAAACACCTGGAGGAAAATTAATTAATTAACTAGATGGTATTCATAGAATACTTACTCTGTGCAGTCTTGAGAAGGACTTGGTGCAAGCAAACTCTCGTTTTTTTATTTTCTTCTTTGATCCAATATGGTGTCAGACCAGTGACCGATGATATCACTTTTATCAAACTACATTTCCCATGGTTAGTTGATCAGTTCGTTAAAGTTTTGCATTAATCGGTTTGCGGTTTCAACAATAGCGGAGAATTGTTTTTTTCATACTGACCGGATCAAGCGTTGCACTTGTCAAATTATGACGTCATAATAAATGCACCGATGACATCATCATTGACATATCTTATTCCCGATGGGGAGTACTTGACAATGAGCCACGTTTTAATTTTTTTCCATGGAGCGGTTTCAGAGATATAGAGGTGCAATTTTTTTCGGTTTTTCCAAGATGACACCTGTACCACGTGACATATGACGTCATACTTATGACCAAAAATTCTACAGGAGGCGCACCTATTTGGAAAATTTAGTGTGAATCAGACTAACGGTTGCTGAGAAAATGGATTTTTAAAATGCAGACACATACATACGTAAGGCACATACGCGACTGATCGCTGAAACCCCGCTTTTCGCTCCGCGAGCGCAGTGTAACTAGGCTAATCCTTTTGTTTGGCTCATCACATGTGTTTTAAATACACAAGTGCAGCGGCTCGTCACTCTACTGTTCGGGTGGACAATCTTCCAAATTTAGCCTTAAAAGGGTGAGCCAAAGGATATCAACTCCCAGCATATACAGTGCCAGTCTTTTATTACTTGTAGTATAGGGGAGGGTACATGTGACAATATGTAACTCACTTTTTCAAATTTTTGTGGTCGCTTGGATCTCTCCCTTCATATTCCAGCATTTCTAGAAAGCTTTGCACATACCTGCAAGCAGGAAAAAAAAAAAGAAAAAAGGTAGGGCTATTAGATTCAGGGTTATGTCATTATAAGTAATCAAACACAGATGTGGATATCAAAATACAAACAAACTCCAACTTGCATAAACAAATTAAGGACACTGCTGGTACGACCAAAGCTTTATTTCATGTTTGATATTTGGCAACATGTTCACAGCTTAAACATTCACCAAATCATGACGAGCAGAGATATCTTGATGGTGAAGATCAATATTTACATTAGCTACAATCCATACATGACCTTTGCAAAAAATATTATTTTGAACCCCATGACTCTCTTATCCTATAGAACACTCTTCTTTCCCCTTCCATCTTCTCCAACCACCATTATTTCCCACCCCTGTCCAACAAGTAATGTTTGTTCATAAATGTTAGAACATATGCAATAGCATCTCTGACTTAAAAAAATTTAAATCCCAGTTTGCAATGCTTGTTCGTGTTCCATCAATCGTCCTTTTTTTTTCCAACTTCAATGCCAATTCACCCCACATACTTAAATCTACCTCCTCCTAACCCCTCACCTGTTTATCACTTCTCCTTACCCCTCCCATCTTGCCCCTCATCCTACCTCTGCTCTTGGCACCTCTTCACTGTCTTCTGCTGCAGTATCAGCTCCTCCTCTGTTATCCCAAAGTGTGTGGTGTTCTCACATCTGTGGGCTCCATTCTAACCTCACAGATATCTCCCTCTCTCAATCAGTACACTCATCACCACAAACATGCTCCTACCCTCCTCTCAGCACACCTCCCCCTCTTCCCAACCCCTCAAATCTTGTACCTCCCTCTGCCCACTCCCTTCTTCACCATACCTCGACCAAGTTTCATCCTTACCCTCTCCTCACCTCTCCAATCACCCTCCTGTACCATGGCCACACCTGCTCTCATTGTCTCCCCCTTCCTCTAAAAGCTTCCCTCTCACCTTATTCAAAAACTCCACCCTCACCCTTCTCCCTCCAATCTCCCTCCTCACTCCCCTTACTCAAAGTTCCCCCCCTCACATCCACAAGGCTGCCTCCTTCCACTGCCCTCTCTCTCCATCTCATCACTCCACCTCCTCCAATCTTCAATGCCCTCTTCCCCTCTCTTATTACTCCCCATGTACTCAACCCATCACCACCGAGCTTTTTTCTCTCCTCATCTGGCCTTCTACCCTCACTCTCTGCAATCCCCATACTCTTTAAACCCCACTCCTTACCTCCCCCCTCCTCCCTCGTCCTACTCTCCAGGCACCCAAAGCCTCCTCCCCTCCCTCTTATTTAACAGTGAGGACCTCAAACATCCAGGGCTTCGCTCAAACCTGACGATCTTTCCATACAGGTTGCCACTGACAAACCAGATATAATCTCGCTAACAGAAACTTTCCTCCTTAAGACGTCTCTGACTCCACAAGTCTCTCCCTGGTTACTCCCTCTCCGGTATGACAGACCTGGACCTCGTCCTGGGAGAGTTGCTCTCTTCATCAAAGATTATTCTCACCTCCCTACATGCACTGCCCCCCCCCCACACCACACAAGATACCTCTGGCTACGGCTTCCCCTCCACTCCCACCTCATGTGTTATATGTGTACTGTACCGTCCACCAAACAGTACATGACTTCCATTTACATCTCGCTCTCTGAAAACATGGACCAACTTCTATCCTCTCATCCAACTCTCTCTTCCTCATATGTGGTGACTTCAATTGTCATCATGCCAGTTGACTAGGTGTGGGTACCTCTCTCACCTGCCATGGCACTTCAGCAAAAGTTTCTGCGACTCATTGGGACTGACTCAATCAGTCAACTTCCTGACCCGATCTCAACCAACGGTACTCCTTTTCTGGTCTGATTTTGACCAATTACCCTGAAAATATTGTTCTTCTCTGCTCCAATTGGTTCATCTGACACATGCTTGCCAAAGTAAAATCTCTCTGCTGTGTTTGAGAAACGCCCAGTGCCGTCGAGTCTGACATTTCACTCAGGCCGACTGGCAGGACTTTATTCAAGCAGCCATCAAACTTCTAGACTGGTCTCCCATCACTACTTTCTTTGACATCAACTCACCTGGGATTTCTTTCAAAGAAACTTGGTCCTCATCACAAGCAACAGTTTATTCCCCTGAAACAACTTGCCTTTGCCTCATGGAAGGCTAATCCAACTGGGGTATCTCAGTTCCTTCCACAAAGCTCAAAACAAGTGTGTCTACCGCCAGGAGAGCCAGAAAACAAACTTTCGAATCTCAAGTCTGAACTCTCAAATCTGCCTCCCTCCTCCAAATCCAGGTGGCATCAAGGATAGACTGCTTCTGGTGTATGTTCCCCTTCCATCCCCTCTTTACCTCAAATGGATTACAGCGATTGCTGCACCTGAAAAGGTTGAATGCCTAAACTCAGTGTTTGCTTCAAAACTTGTGTCCCAAACCCATCTCTTTCTGTACCAACTTACCCAGTTGCACCCAGCTGTTCCTGAACTCTGTGTCCTTTTCTCCTGACAAGGTGAAGAGCTTGCTGTCAAACCTCGACTCTGATTCTGCAACCGGTCCAGACGGCATCAGCCACTGCATCCTAAACCTGCTCTGTCTCTCTTGCTCACCTCTCTCTGTTCTATTAATTTGCTCAAGTCATCTGCCTCTGCTTGGAAATCAGCAAACATCACTGCCTGAAACAAAAAGGTGCAAAAACAGATCCTGCAAACATCAGACAATCAGCCTCTCCCAATCATCAGCAAATCTATGGAATCAATCATCCGTTTCAGACATTAAATCTTCCTCTTCTCCAATGGCTTGATTTCGATCATCAATTTGGTTTCAGACCAGGTCACTCAACCCTAGATATGCTGCTTTTGCTCTCCCAACAATGATGGAGATCCTCATTGCCAGACATGAAATCAGAGCCTCTCCCTCGACATATCATGTGCTTTTGACAGGTTTGGCACCTGCCGCTCACCAAACTCTTGTTGCTATTTATCCAAGGCCATCTCCACTCTTGGCTCGTAGACTTCCCTCCTGTCGCAGCCAACGTGGCCCTAAATGGAGTTTTCTCATCTCCTCTTTCTTTCTCTCTATCGAGTGCAGCCTGGGCTGCTGGTTGCATCATTGTTGGGACGCGGCTATGCCGCTGATGCAGTGTCCCACTTACCAGTGCACTGGTATCATTTTGCCGACCTCGGAAGGATGACAGGTTGTCAACCTCCTGGTGTATTAATTCAGCGGCCCAAGGGCTTGAACTCAGGACCTAGGATCCCAAGCCGCCACCACTAACACTAAGCCAACACCAGACTATCCCTCTTCCTGTCCAGGCTGGATTCCTCAAGGCAGTGTTCTGGGCCCTGTTCTTTTTCTGTTTTTCATCAATGATCTCTCTGACTCTGGAAAATCCTCTTTATCTCTTTGCTGATGACTCCATCCTCTGCCGTGCCATCTGCATGCCTCAGATTGGCAAGCAGCAGCTTCTTCGCTACTGCAGATCTGGTAATTCACAAACTGGTCCAACACGTGGAACATGTCTTTCAATCCGGACAAATCTCACTCTCACATGTCTCTGCGAAAGACCGTCTGAAACCGCCCCCCCCCCCCCAATCCAATCTACTTCTCTCACAATCTTCTCTCACCTTTCCCGGTGTTCAGCGTAAAACGAAGGCATTTAGGATCATTGACATCTCCTGCGATGAAGGCTTAAGAGATCTTATGGGTCTCTCACTCTTTCACCACAGGCAGGTCGGTGGTCTTTCTGTCTTCTCCCGTCTCCTCTCCGGTCTCGCCCCCACTGCTCTGTCAAATTTCAGTGGGGCGCTCAAGGTCTGCCAGCAACCCCCTTCTGGTAAAACTATGAAAATCAAGAATCGCTGCTCACCTTCACTCTTTCATTCCTCTTTTCCCCCGCTTTTGGAACAAACTCTCACACTCTCTTCAATCTAACTCTTCCCTCCAGGTCTTCAAAACAGCTGTTCAGCACCATCTTTTATCTTCCCCCAACCAAAACCATGATCGTTGAAGATTGGGCAGTTGCAACTATAGTATTACTTTTTCAAGGAAACAAAGTCCATATTTCTACACCTTCGGAGCAGCATATTCTCATCCTTGTACAGCGCATGATGTATCATTTCAGCAGGCTGCTTAGTCATAGAATTGCTAATTTTTTCCACATTCCTATGTTTCGGAATTTTTTATTTGACCTTCTTCTTGCAGAAAGACAATGGTATCACAGTATTCCGAGGAGTTGATGGAAGTGGGTGGATCTGCAGTCATCCATTTCCTGATAAGGGATCTCCTCTATCCCAGAACAGTCAGAAATGCCCATTTTCTCCACTTTCACTGCAGCTAAGTGAAACTTCGATTATACAAGTCTGACAGCAGTGACAATGAAACCGTATGGTTTGTCAACATTCCAAGCATCAAATCTGCTGTCACCATGTACGCTTGCTGCATCCAGAAACATTCTCCACAAAGTCGGGGAAAACAGAGTTAACTCCACGTCCCTTGGATAAGTCTTCCCGGCAGTTTGGATGGACACAGACTGAACTAGAAGGGCACTCGGAAGAGCACATACCTCCGCCACGTAATGCCTGATCCACGAGAACATATCTGGCCCAATACATTTTTGAAATATCGTGCTATATGTCGTTTTTGGCTCTATCTCTCAATGGTGAAGAATCACTTAAAAAATAAAATACTTCTCGTATCCAGATCTTCACCAAAATCAAATAAATTTGTCGCGGTCAGACAACCCAACCTGTTCACCAAGTTTCATCCAAATTTGTCCAAAACGTTTGGAGATATTGTGCTATATATTAGTTTAGCCTGATCTCTCAATGGTGAAGAATCACTTAAAAAACTTATCAGATCCAGATCCGGATTCGGATCTTCACCAAAATGGAATCAATTCTTCCCCGTCACACACACATATGTCCACAAAGTTTCGTCTGAATCCGTCCACCACTTTTTGAGATATTGTGCTATATATCATTTTTGGCCCTATCTCTGAATGGTGAAGAATCACTTAAAAAATTCTAGTAGTCAGATCTGGATCCGGATCTTCACCAAAATCTAATCAGTTCGTCCCAGTCACACACCGAACCTGCCCACCAAATTTCACCCAAATCTGTCCACAATTTTTGAGATATCCTGCAGACAGACAGACAGACAAACAAGAAGACATCATGCAGAGCACGATACTTGCAAAATGCATAAAACAAATTTCACCTCAAAAATAATTGGTAGTTTAATTCAATGACAACTCTTGCAACGCCTCTTGAAATTTCAAGTCAATCGGATGAAAATTGACAATTTTAGAAATTCGGCTGATTTGGTTGATGTTGACCTCAAAAATAATTCACCGATTGAATTCAGTGCGCTGAAATATAAATCCTCTTTAAATTTCAAGTCAATCGGATGAAAAATGAGGATTTTAGAAATCTAACCGAAGTCGTTGACCTTTGGCCTATGTTTACCTTTTGACCTAAAAAACTATAGGCTTCTTCCTTATGGCAAACTCTCCCATGTGGTGAAGTTTCGTGAAGATCGGTTTCAAATTATGACCTGCAAGTGATTGACAAACAAATAAACCAATGTCACCCGCAGGGTGACCCGTATCTTGCCAAAAGGTGACCACGTGTGACTTCTTTAAGGTCACACTGAGGTGAACAGAGCTGCTATCCACCAGGAGCGACTCCTTGAGGAATATCTGCCTACGAGAGATTCCGATGAGAATCGTTCTACAGAGTAACCATGAAAAATATGCGTTTGCCTCATAACGTCACCAAATGACGTCATAATGTCTCAAGCTTGACATATCTAGAAAGCACTCATCGAGGTGTTCAATTTGAGGTACTACACGATATGGTTCCTAAAACTTGAAAATTTGAACTTGGGGTCAAATATGTTTGACCTCAGGCGCTAACCTTGAAGGTCAAGGTCGATCACAAACAAACACTAATCAGCTGAGCGCTAAGCCATTTACTACATTCCCACAAAGTTTGGAGATGATTCGATCAAAATTACTCAAAAAATAAGGGTTTCGTCTACATTGATGCTTGACCTTTTTGTGACCTTGACCTTGACCTCAATAAGTCCGTATGTTAATGGTATGTCTCCAGGACTCATGCACATGTACTATCAAAAGATTTTGATAAGAACTGAGGAAATAAAATGTTCATGAAAAATCCATTTTTTCGTCATGACGTTATCAAATGACGTCATAGCGTCAAACTTGTTACAGATCTGGAAAGCACTCATCAAGGGTTTTCATATGAGGTATTACACAATATGGTAACCTAAGATTTCAAAATTTGACCTTGGGGTCAAAATATTTCGAACTTAGGCACCAACCATGAAGGTCAAGGCCAATCACCACCAAAAACTAATCAGCTGAGCGCCAGACCATATACTACATTCCCATAAGTTGGAGATGATTCGATTAAAATTACTCAAAAATAAGGGTTTCGGCGACCTCCATGATTTACCGCAAAGTGACCTTTGACCTTTATGTGTGCTGAAGGGTATTGTAATAATACTACGATATGTGTACCCACAAGAGTTTCCGATGAGAATTGTGCTCTACAGAGTGATATAAAGGTGAAAAATCCAATGATTACAGACAAACAAACAAAAAAAAAAAACTTGCCAAGTAACAGATCTTGCAAAAACGAAGTTTTGGCAAGATAACAAGAAAAAGAGAAAAAGACATGGTGCAGAGCACAACACTTACAAAATCCATAAAACAACTTTCACCTCAACAATAATTGGTGGTTGAAGTCAGTGACCTGATATGCAACTCCTTCAAATTTCAAGTCAATTGGATGAAAATTGAGGATTTCAGAAATTTCACCAAAGTTGTTGACCTTTGGCCTATGTTGACCTGTTGGTCCATGTTGACCTTAAAAATAATTGGCTGGTTTAATTCAGTGACTTGAAATATAAATGCTCTTCAAATTTCAAGTAAATCAGATGAAAATTGAGGATTTTAGAAATCTCACCTAAGTTGTTGACCTTTTGACCTCAAAAAACAAGAGGCTTCTTCCTTATGACAAACTCTACC
>CM068952.1:64832682-64846038 GCA_035128595.1 Eptatretus atami
GTTTCGTGAAGATCGGTTTAAAATTGTGACCCGTCGGCAATAAACAGACAGACAAAGACAAGGACAGACAGACGAACAAAATCGACCAACCAATATACTTGAAAAATATTCGATTTTGCAAGTCACAAACAAACAGACAGAGAGAGAGAGGGGTGAAAACATAACCTCCTTCACCTTCGGTGGCGGAGGTAAATATAGAGCAGGGCACTTCAGTGGTGGTTCCTCCAAGATGTGACAACCTGCTTCAACGGACTACGACACCTCTACATTCAAGGTTAATGTGTCTTGCTTGTCACTCCCTTCATCGATACCATCCACTATGTTCATTTACTCACTGCAATTATCGAGAAACTGAATAGAGTACTGATAACTGGCTGCGAGCTCACGTGTCAACTGTGGTCAAGAAGCTCAGGCTTGGAGAAACGTGCGACCTTTTTCGCACATTGCAACGATCGAAATTCTATTTCTACAAGTTGTAAAAAAACACAAGTTGTTTTTAAAAATGCAAAAGGATGCAGGGATGGTATGCCAAGAAGTATGTACCAATTCGGTCGGGATCGTCGCAAGAAAGAATCACATGAAACCATCCCTACATCTTTCTTTGAATCATGGTTGTTGCCTGTCCATCAGCGATGCTGTTCAGGAGTTTCATGAGTGTTGTTGGATGTGAAATCATCCACAGATCACTGGTAGGTGCTTTATCGAGGCAGATGTATTTTTGAGGATTTGTGTAGTATTAAACATATGGAGTGTCGTTTCCATCCCTACATAGGAAGTCTATTGACTTCCTGATACTTCTGTTTTGGTGCTTTGTGGTGAGAAACCAAATCTTGGATGAGATAGGAAACCTAACTCTGTGTCGAGGTGCTTTTCAGAGATCTTCCCAAAGACTAAAATGGCCTTTTAGTGATTTTTAAATCAAACGCATGTTTTTTTTTAATTAATATTTTAACATTGTGAAATCAGTCACGTTTAGTATGGAATGTTTGCCTTTGGACTGGGAAACATGTCAGTTAAACAATCTGAATCGAACGTTCAGCACAGGCAACAACTTAGGTTTCTGTTGACTCTAAACTCTGGTTTGATTAGACAGTGAAATATAAACAGAGTGTGAGAACTTATTTACAGTGCATAGTCACTTATTAACAAAAATAGTGTAAAACTAACAATGTGCCCAAATATAGTGCAGCACGTCTTTGCTTGAGGACAACATTAAACCAGCTGTCTCATCTGCACTAACTTGTAACTGGTTTAAGACCTCACAAGACTTGCATGACGCTCAGAATTATAAAAGGAGAGAGTACGGACAAACAACGTTGGGAAGGCAATGGCAAATTACCCAGTACGGTATAACCCTTGCCAAGAAACTGCTTTGGCAGCACCTACGATCTGGAAATAGAGTATTGTACAGGTTTTAGTTTCAATTGCTCGTATTGTCTTGCCTTCAGACATGTACCAAGATTTTAACAGATGAAATTTTTTTATTAATCAGTTTCATGAATGGAGATCAAAAAAGTTCCGTCCCCCACCCACGTCCACCCTCCCCCCCATCTTTGAAGCCACTCTTGTGCCAATCATAATGGGCATGGATCTTTGGCCTTCTTTCCGCATGCAGTTTTCCGTAATGTCGCACACAGCTTCCCAGCATCTGGTGAATTTATTGAGATCATTGGAACAGAAGCCATGTTTATGGTTCTGAAAATTGTCCTAAACAAGGTCAACGGTTTAACAGCCTTGTGTACCGGGAAATTTTATTGCTGCACTTTCACTTTTTGGACACAGAATAGCATAGCATTCTCAGAAAGTGGACTGATTTAAATACGACCATTTTTATTGTCGCCCCCTGTTCATGAACAATAAAATTTCATAGTTTACATTTTTAACATGTCTCTCAATATTCTGAAACTGAACATTTTTACATTGATGTGAGGCTCATAGAGGATCGTGCATGATTAAAGAAATTAGGAGACCTCAGTATACTTTTACATGTATAACATAAAATAACTAGAGAGTTCATAGAACACCTTACCCCACGCAGTATTGAGAAGCAAGGACATGGGTGGGGGACTGCGAGCGGAAAATTTGATTGGTCATGATGACATTAAATGCTGTAACATTTTGTCCAAGTACGGACTGATAAACGGAAGTGTTTTGAAGATGCCAATCAGGCGATTTGTGTTATATAGGATATAATTCTATACATGAAATTTTATATAAGTATATAACATATAATCTATATACAAGTATACAGTTCAAATATATAATTCAATTGAAATAAAATAAGGATTTTAATGGTTGTAGAAAAAAAAAAACCTCGAAAGTTTCGTGCCATTGCTGCAGTGTATTTTACACCACATTATTCAACATGTTGCATTAGTTCTCCATTCCAGTTTGTGTCCTTTATGACATCTTAAAAACGGTAAATTTCCTGTTTGGAATGATTTTCAATTTTGTTTGACTGCCCGACAGGCAGGCAGAGTAACAAAATCATCTCGCTCCACTGTAGAGGCATTCTATGCCGAGCTCGAGTCCGTGGTTGATCAGTGCTCCAGGCGAGATACTCTTCCAGTCTTGGGGGATTTCAATGTATCGACTGGCACTGCAGGAATGGCTATGAGACATGTGTTGGTCCCCATGGGTCTGTAACTGTGAACCAGAATAGCGCTAAGTTCCTTGACTTTGCAAGAAGTCGTGGACTTAGGGTGGCTGGTTCATGGTTTTAGCGCCCACAACCTCATCGCTGGACTTGGTATTCCAATGCTGGTAGTGTGGCAAAGGAGATTGACCATGTGCTCGTTGATGGTCGCTGGAGGATGATTCAGAACTGCAGGGTCTACCGGAGTGCCCAGTTCTTCAATACCGACCACAGGCTTGTTGTAGCATCTCTGAAGTTGCAGCATAAATCCAGGAGAATGGTACCATCCCAGCCTAGGTTAGATGTTGACAGGCTCAGGGATAGGAGGGTAGCTGAGGAGTTTGCAAACAGGCTGAGTGGGGATTTAGGGGGGGGGTGGTCTAGGTGCTGTGGGGGATCCTGAAGAGTTGTGGAGTGCCTTCAATACTACCATCCTTGATGTTGCTGGTGGATATCTTGGAACCCACCATTAGGCGAAGAGGAACTTTGTCTCCCAAGGGATGCTGAATACCATTGACCAGAGTTGCAGGGCCAGGCTTAATGACAGAGCTGAGCTGCTCAGGATGCTGAGGTGTAAAACTGTATGTGCGCTGAGAGCAGACAAGGAGGCCCATGTGCGAGGAATCTGTGAGGGGGCAGAGCATCACTTGTGGTCAAGTGATTCTCATCCTGCTTAACAGGGGAATCCATTCTCAACAGGGGAATTCGCACATTGCGTTCCTCCAAGCCAATCCCTTGGTATACTGCAGTTAGAGCAGAGGGTGGTAGGCTCTTGACATAGGAGTCCAGAGTGAAGGCCCGCTGGGCCGGTTACTTTGAGTGGCTGTACCAGGCTGACCCACTGGCTGTTGAGTTGGATGTCAGGGATATAATTTTCCCATTGCTGATCCTCCAATAAACTGTGAACCACCTTAATTTGTGGAAAAACAGGCTGCAGTGAACTAGTTGAAAGGGGGCAAAGCTCCTGGGATCTTTCACTTCCATGCTGAACTTCTCAAAGCTGATGGAAATGCTGTACACGTATTGTTGCATGAAGTTCTGTGCTCTATTTGGAGCACAGGCATCATCCCAATTGACTGGAAAAGGGGCCTCATTGTCCCTCTCTGGAAAGGGAAGGGTGATCGCCAGGACTGCAGCAACTACTGAGGGGTGACACTACTCTCAGTGCCGGGCAAGGTCTTTGCTAGGATAATTCTTGATAGGGTTCATCATCATCTGCTTGAGCACCAGTGCCCAGAGCAGTCAGGCTTTACACCAAAGAAGTCAACAATTGACCTTATCCTTGCTCTTCGGGTCCTCACCAAACACAGGTGAGAGTTTCGGCAGGTGCTGCTCTCAGCCTATGTTGATCTCCGCAAAGCATTCGATTCAGTGAATCGGGAGGCCCTCTGGAGAATTCTTGGTCTTCTCAGGGTGCTACCAAAGTTGATCAATCTGATTTCTGAACTATACTCTGGAACAGAGAGTGCCGTGAGGTATGGTAGTTCCATCTCAGACTCATTTCCAGTTGTTACTGGAGTTTGTCAGGGGTGTGTACTGGATTCCACACTGTTCAACACTTGCATGGACTGGATTCTGGGGAAGATGTTGGACAGATCAAGCTGCAGTGCATTGCTTGGGAATGTCAAGATCTCTGACCTTGATTTCGGAGATGATGCTGTTATTCTTGTGGAAACACTGGATGTTATTATAGGGGCCCTTGACGTACTGAGTGAGGCATCAGAGCTGCTGGGACTATGGGTTTCCTGGGTCAAAACAAAGATCCAGGCTATTAATACCATCTTGAATGCTGCCATCTTGTCTCTACCTGTTTGAGGTGAGGATGTTGAGGTCACAGAGAGATTCACTTACCCTGGTAATGATATTCATGTCTCCACAGGTTGTGAGCCAGAAGTCAACAGGCATCTGGGTCAGGTCTGGGGAGTCATGGATTCACTGGATCATGGGATGTGGCGTTGATGGTACCGATGCAGGAGGACGATAGTCCGAGTCTTCAGGTCCTTGGTGCTTCCAGACTTGCTCTACGGATGTGAAACTTGGACTCTGACAAAAGATCTGAGACAAAGACTTAACTCCTTTGGCAGCGGGTCTCTTCAGTGAATCCTTTGCTATTGCTGGTCAGACTGTGTCGACTAAGCGGTTGCCGAGAGAGACTCAAATAAGATTTGTTACTTGCAGTCCGTGAGAGTCAGCTGCAGCTGTATGGACATGTGGCTCAATTTCCTGATGCTGATCCTGCTCACCAGATTTGCTCAGCGAGGGACCCTCGTAGGTGGAGGCGGCTAACGGGATGACTGCATGCCTCGTGGTTGCAGCAGGTTGATCGGAATCTCAAGGAGATGGGGATAGGCCAGGCATCTGCCCTCATGTAACTGTGGGCATGTGCAATCGGGTCGAATTCAGAGCCAAAGTACTGCTAAACTGTAGGTTCATTTTCCGATTCAAGGTCAAAATATAACATTCAATTGAAATAAGTTGTGCTTCAATCATAAACTGACATTTGTAGACAGACAGACAGAAGTGAAGCAATTGCTTAACCCCGCTTTCCGCTTCACGTGTGTGGTGTCAGATTGCGGTGGTTTGGGCACAGAATGAGAAATCAATTAAGGAAGTATGGAATGAGTCAATTAGAAAGAAAATATCATGAGGAAGACAGAGATGATGGCAGTGAGTTATCGTGGAAAGAGATTTAAAGGACAAGGAATTGAGAGAAGAAGATACAGAAGACAGAAGAGAATGGAGAAGGTTGATGTGAGACATTTGATACTTTCAAGAAGTGTGGGAAGGGGAGCTGGGGGTGGGGGTGGGGATGCCAAAAGAAAAGCATAGCAAGATAAGAAAAGAGGATGAAGCCAGGCTATACCAGCTCTGTACAAGTTGAACAGAAGTGGTGCTCAGCAGCTGGTCAGGTAGCAAGCTAATCTCCCTCATGATGTTTGCAAGGCGGACTGGTAGCTCATGCCGCAGAAAGGCAAAGGAAGTTCGCTCGCAGGCATTCACAGTACCTGGGTGGGGAGGAGGTGGACACACAGTGTTGTGTAAAAAAGAAATGGCCAGCCAATATAAACGATATAAACCGGCCGGCAGGAGTCGTGGTGCGGCATTATGCTTCCTTCACTTTCTTTCCCTCTCACTCCTCTCCAAAGTCTTGAAAGGTGCAGCTATGTGCTCTCAACTCATATGTTTCACATGACATCCACTCCATGCCATCCTTTTTCATTCTCACAATAATAGCATTCAATTTTATGGCGTAACATTCAAGGAAACGATAACCTGATGATGGCTCATGGTTTAATTGATGTGAATGAATTTAAATACAATTTTGGAGCCAAGAATCCATGAACTATGAAAATTTTGACCAAAGAAAGAAACAATCTGCATATTACATCTGGAAAAATCTGCTAAATATTATTAATCTACCCCAATCAACACCCTTCGACTTACTCCTATCTAGTGTCACAAATTGCACTCGTCAAACGGTACCTGAAATCCAGATGACATCAGTTATCACATGGTATCAATGTTCCAAGGTCCTGAGAACCATTTGCTTTCTGAAACTACCAGGAAGAGATTAAGCAGTTTACCACCCCCAAACCCCACCCCACGCCAACCAGAGTCGCTCACATCAATTATATTTATACCTTTTTACCCTATCAAACTATTGACGTATAGGCCTCCAGTTTATAAATCAAAGACATTCAAGCAATTACAAAAATAAACCGATTTATTATAAACTACACACACAAATTTACAAACTTTACCGACATGGCTGGTTTGACAATTCACACGTCATGTACATAATCAGCCATTATACACACACCACTTGTGTACTTTTCCCCAGTGCAGCATGTAAATCCCTTGAGCTCTAAACATGGACAGTACATCCATTCTCTGCACAGAACAAAATGCTTGAACATTCAACACAGCAGAAAACATGTAAGACACACAAAGGAGAACCTTTCCTCAGGTCTTTTCATCCTTGTGACAGGGTTGCTTGAAGTTGCTGCATCATTATTTTTACAGAGGCAGGCAGAATATGTGTCTCAATGAGGGTGAGAAACACCTGGAGCACATCTGGGAGTACGCAGTATAGCACTTCTGATCATGGTACGTCAATTAGATTAGAGCAGGTGTACTGGAATATTGCCCTTCGTGCAGTTTGAGCTTCCAGACTGGGAAGAACTTTGAAACAATTGTCAGTTATGGTTAATTCATGTTTACGAGTGGTTAAGGAGCAATTTCGGTAATATTGTTCTGCAATTAGTAAGAATTCTGGTTTTAACACTTTATGGAGTATAAGTTCCACCTTATAGTCCTTCGACAGGATTAAATTCCTCAATATTAAATCTGTTGATGTTTTTGATTTTTCCATATTGATCGGTCATTTTGATATATCATATCATTGTTGGTCATATCAGGTTTGATCGGTCATTCTTTTCTAAGAAAAAAATATATGGGTTTTAATTGTTTTGACCAACAAAAATTTAATGATGCTGTTAATCTTATTTTGTTTAACACTTTTGTATCTTTTGGTGGGGAAATATTTCAACAAATAAAATAGATTCCAATGGGAGGGAACTGTAGCCCCCTTTTAGCAGACATTTTCCTTGTTTATTGTGAATTTTCATCTCTGCAGAAGTTGATGAAGGAGAAGAAGTTAGGCTTCGCAAAAATATTATCTTCTACATGTCATTATGTTGATGATATTTGTGCGGTTAATTATAAGTTTTTTGAGAAGCTGATTCATAGGATTTATCCAGAAAGCCTAATAGCAAATACGAGTAGTAATGATGATGATAGTATAGTGGCATATTTGGATATGTGTCAGATTTGGAAATAATTGTTTCCGTATAAATGTGTATCATAAAGTTGACTTTTTTGGTTTTCCTGTTGTCTTGTATACTTTTTTTCCGTCTAGTAATGTACCAATTAAGATAGGTTACAATTCGTTTTCATCTCAGCTTATTAGATTTGCTAGAATTTGTTCTGTTGAAGATAATTTTGTGGTTCACGTGAAGATGATGTATTCCATGATGTTAGGGAGGGGTTAATGTGCTAATAGTTAGATTATAATTAGGTCATGTAAGTGTTTATGAGATGTCATTGTAATCTCTTGCTTAAGCCGCTGTCACACCTTGACGATTTAGCCAGCGTATGCCGACGTATTAAAAATTTGTCTAAAACGCTGGCACACGTCGAATACGTTATGGGTAAGTTTTGTATACGTTAAGAGCACGCTGAAGCACGCTGGCATACGTCGTAGTACGCCGAGCTCGTCGACAAATTTTAACATGCTCAAAATTTTTCGACGTATGCCAGCGTATGACTCACACGTTCCGCATACGCTGGCCATAAGTTGTAGGCACGTTACGCCATCGTTGACACACGTTGACACACGTCGACACACGTTACTTGTAAGTTACTCATAAGTCGAAACACGTCGAGGTAATGTTTAGCGTACCCGAAACTTACTTCTAACCTATGAGTAACGTGCTTTGAACCTATGTGTAACGTATCTCTCACGCATATTGATGTATGTAGACGTATTTGACGTCTTCCGGACGACCACAGAACTTACTGAACGTGTTTCTAACTTACAGCTACCGTATAATGGAATATTGGCAGCGTTTAGGGGAATTGGTATATAAAAATGGGCTTCACAGGAGGAACCCGTCAGTGTTCCAGACTCCATGTTTTTTTTTTGTTTGTTTGTTTTTTTCTTCGGCATGACGGTGATGTTGACACTTCGATTTCTAGTGCGGTTATGATTTAAATCGTTGAGCGGCAGCCTATTAATTATCTACATATTAATATTGAAGGACCAATTTTGTGCTCCTCCTAGCGGTCGCGTCATTTTCTGGGGGTACAGCTGTGCTTCTGATGGAATGCCCCCAATTATAACACGCTGGTGTTGTAATTACAACATATTTTGCCAACCTTGGAAGGATGACAGGCTGAGTCAACCCGACCTGGTATGAATCCAACAGCCTGATAGGGGCTTTAACTCAAGACCTTAGGATCTGAGGCCAAGCACCTTAACCATTAAGCCAACACCAGACCTGATCAAATTGGTACTCGCTCAGTTTGGCCTTTTGCTGAGGGTCCAATTCTCCTTTCCTGAATGAAAGCTCCCACACTGGAGCAAATCACCAAGAGAACGAGCCGTTCATCACAGCAGCATTGAAAAGAGAGAGCGAGAGAGCGAGAGAGCGAGAGAGCCCCATAACATGGGTCATGGCACTTTCTATAGTTCCAGGTTCCCCCATTTCAAGACTTCACTGGCCCTCCCTCCTACATATTCACCCTGGCCGCAGCCTATATGCAGCTCCTTGCTCCCAATAACCGTTCTACCGCTTTTGTCCTCCCATCATCCTTATTTTCCTGATTTTTATTATTATTAATTATGCTCTTCCTGCACTAATTTTCAGGCTTGGTGTTGGCATCGATCCAGATCTTAAGGATGCCGAGTTCAAGCCCCTATCATGCTGTGAAAATAACAGGACTCAGCTTGTCATCCTTCCAAGGTCAGCAAAATGTGTTCCAGCTTACTGGGAAGAATGTTTTACTGACAGACTGGGAAGATTGAGCTATTTGAGTATCCTGCATTGGACTGGCAACCCCTCCCCTAGCCAAGCAAAGGAAAAACTGTCTCAGCAGACTGATGCGTCTGAAGACATGAAAGGAGGGGTTCTTCTTCTTGCACTCTTTTTCACATGAAATAAAATGTCCAAAATAAAAACCAATTTGCAAATTACTGCATGAAGCAACAGAACACGATGTTGAATCCAGTACTTAGGAAAATAGAACGGAACTTGGTAAAGTGCCTACCTATGCCAGGCTGAACAGTTTAGACTGTGTATCCCACTGAGAGGCTGGATCTGGATCCAGACCTGAACCGAAATCTAATTGGCTTGTTCTTTTCACCTAACCAACTCGTCCACAAAATTTTTGAGATATTTTGCAAAACAGTACATCGTGTTTATCCCCATCAGTTAATGGTGACGAATCACGGAAAATTCTCATATCGGGGTCCAGATCTTCACCGAAATCGAATCATTTTGTCCCAATCACACATCCAATCCGTCCACCTAATTTCATCCGGATCCGTCCACAACTTTTAAAGATATCCTGCTCACAGACAAACAGACAGACAGTGGTGAAAACATAACTTCCATCCACCCTCGGTGGTGAAGGTAACAACCTAGAGAGCACAAAGTCTGAAAATTTTTGCAGAAAATGGAGGGAATAAGGGAGTGAATTTGAAATTTGCACCCGAATCATAAAGTTTACCTTGACACGGTTACGGAATCAACATGAAACTGCAGCTAAAGTGTGGATACATTTTAAGACAACATGCTGCATATCCACACCTATTTGGTCAATTGTACAAGATATATTTTCATGCAAGTTCCTGGAAACACTGGTTTCAGGCTCGTTGGAGTGATTCAGCAAGTCATTAGTGTGACAGTTTGTGTGGCTTCTGATGCAAGAACCAAAATAATTTGCATGAGTTAGGGTTTCAGAGCATTTGACAGTCATGCATTTAAAAAAAACAAACAAACAAGCAAACAAAAGAAAAGTATGTGTATGTGTGTATGTGTGTTTGTGTGTATGTATGTAGACATATTAAAGAAGAAGGCGCTTGCAACCAAAAGTAAACTAGATCTACTCCGCTGATTTTAACAATAAGCAAGAGTCGACCCAGTCTCAGGTGACGTTTCACATGCTTCACAGCAGTCTTCCTCGGGCCAATAGAGGGGTCTAATGGCTTGAGGAAGCCGACCGAGAGTCAGTTGGTCTGAGGAAGCCTACCGAGAGTCGATTGGCCTGAGGAAGCCGACCGAGAGTGGATTGGCCTGAGGAAGCCTACCGAGAGTCGATTGGCCTGAGGAAGCCTACCGAGAGTCGGTTGGCCTGAGGAGCTACGAGAGTCGTTGGCCTGAGGAAGCCTACCGAGAGTCGGTTTGGCCTGAGGAAGCCTACGCGAGAGTCGGTTGGCCTGAGGAAGCCTACCGAGAGTCGGTTGGCCTGAGGAAGCCTACCGAGAGTCGGTTGGCCTGAGGAAGCCTACCGAGAGTCGGTTGGCCTGAGGAAGCCTACCGAGAGTCGGTTGGCCTGAGGAAGCCTTCCGAGAGTGGATTGGCCTGAGGAAGCCTACCGAGAGTGCGTTTGGCCTGAGGAAGCCTACCGAGAGTCGATTGGCCTGAGGAAGCCTACCGAGAGTCGATTGTCCTGAGGAAGCCTACCGAGAGTCGGTTGGCCTGAGGAAGCCTACTGAGAGTGGATTGGCCTGAGGAAGCCTACCGAGAGTCGGTTGCGCCTGAGGAAGCCTACCAGAGTCGGTTGGCCTGAGGAAGCCTACCCAGAGTCGGTTGCCTGGGAAGCCTACCGAGAGTCGGTTGGCCTGAGGAAGCCTACCGAGAGTCGGTTGGCCTGAGGAAGCCTACCGAGAGTGGATTGGCCTGAGGAAGCCTACCGAGAGTCGATTGGCCTGAGGAAGCCTACCGAGAGTCGGTTGGCCTGAGGAAGCCTACCGAGAGTCGGTTGGCCTGAGGAAGCCTTCGAGAGTGGTTGGCCTGAGGAAGCCTACCGAGAGTCGGTTGGCCTGAGGAAGCCTACGAGAGTCGGTTGGCCTGAGGAAGCTACCGAGAGTCGATTGGCCTGAGGAAGCCTACCGAGAGTCGATTGGCCTGAGGAAGCCTACCGAGAGTCGGTTGGCCTGAGGAAGCCTACGAGAGTCGGTTGGCTGAGGAAGCCTACCGAGAGTCGTTGGCCTGAGGAAGCTACCGAGAGTCGGTTGGCCTGAGGAAGCCTACCGAGAGTCGTTGGCTGAGAAGCCTACCGAGAGTCGGTTGGCCTGAGGAAGCCTACCGAGAGTCGGTTGGCCTGAGGAAGCCTACCGAGAGTCGGTTGGCCTGAGGAAGCCTACGAGAGTCGGTTGCCTGAGAGCCTACCGAGAGTCGTTGGCCTGAGGAAGCCTACGAGAGTCGTTGGCCTGAGGAAGCCTACGAGAGTCGTTGGCCTGAGGAAGCCTACCGAGAGTCGGTTGGCCTGAGGAAGCCTACCGAGAGTCGGTTGGCCTGAGGAAGCCTACCGAGAGTCGGTTGGCCTGAGGAAGCCTACCGAGAGTCGGTTGGCCTGAGGAAGCCTACCGAGAGTCGGTTGGCCTGAGGAAGCCTACCGAGAGTCGATTGGCCTGAGGAAGCCTACCAAGAGTCGGTTGCCTGAGGAAGCTACCGAGAGTCGGTTGGCCTGAGGAAGCCTACCGAGAGTCGGTTGCCTGAGGAAGCCTACCGAGAGTCGGTTGGCCTGAGGAAGCCTACGAGAGTCGGTTGGCCTGAGGAAGCCTACCGAGAGTCGATTGGCCGGAAGAACCTACGAGAGTCGATTGCCGGAGAAGCCTACTGAGATTAAAAGTGTGTAATCTCAAATGCTCCAATCATATATATATTATATATATATATATATATATATATATTATATATATATATATATATATACATATAGTTTGAAATAAAATAACTTGAGATCTTAAAAAAAAAAAATTCTGAACATTACAGGAATATAAAGTTTTACTTAAACATCTTGGGATAAAAAGTTCACATTTTGCCTGAACCAAGAATTTCACACTGCAGAATATATTGTTACTTTTAAAACTACAAAACAAATCAGCTTTTGTTCAAATACACAAAATATCAATCGATTCAAAAGAACACCTTGACAGCATCTCAGAGAAGCACAACCAACAACCGCATCAGATGAGACACTTTACCAAATACATTCAGTGATGGAGAAAAGAAGCCCGAGGGGGTCTGACACCGGGCATCCATACCGAAATCGAGGAATTGTTTGATGGAGAGCGGTGAAGGGGAATACTTGGAGTAGTGCTCGATCACCTTGGGCAGGTGCACCGCGGCGGCGTTTTTCCAGATGAAACGAACGAGCTTCATCATGTACCGCTTCTGTTGCTCGGAGGTAAAGGGGTCAAATGGTGCGATGGCTCTTTACCTCTGATTTTGTTTACATTGTAAACCACGCCCATGCTGAAGACGTCACGTTCTTAACAGCCAATCAACATCTGCGATGCTCAAATGTCTGTGCACGCCCATCCAAGGCACTTTGTGTTGGAAGTACAGCACTCTGTGTGAGTTTTAAAGATGTGTAAAAGTTATACATAAGCTATTGAAATTATTTACCTCCATGAATCTCACACACCACATGCACACGTACACGCACACGCATGATGAAGGACATCAGAATGAAATATTAAAAGAAAAAGGGGAAAAAAACAACCATCATGCCCATCCAGTCTGGAGTGAGAGGATCAGGTGCAGCACTCACGTGAGCTGTTGGATCTTCGTGATGGTGACTTTCCACCTTCACATTGAAGGAAACACGCCGCGTTGGGCGATGGACGGCATTGATAAACCAGTTCAAACTGTTTGCATTACTATGTCCACCATTATACATTAATCGCAGGAGGAATGATGTGTTGATATGCAATGCCCAAGATGTGGCCACAACACGTGTGTATTAATAAAGCTGTTTGTGGCATGCTCGATAAATGGAGACCCCAACACCCCCCCCACCCAAGTTACCCTTGAGTTCTCGGATTGACCTGAAAGTGGAAAAGGAGTACAAGTGAGATGGTCAGCTGACCCCCCAATGCCAGGCTACGGTCCTTATTGGGGTGTGGGCGCTGTCTCTTGTGAACCAATGTA
>CM068952.1:64867064-64891367 GCA_035128595.1 Eptatretus atami
AAGTAAACATGTCGTCATGGAGTAAACAGTTGATGGCTTCCAGTTGATGAAATCTATTGTTTAACTTGTCATGCCAAATGTAAGACCAACAACATAGCTTCAGGAAGACTAGTATTCCATGGGGTTACAATACGCAAGAATGCACTTACTTATCTGTAATCAATTGCACTTCTCAACAGCCTGGCATGGCCTTTGTCCATTATGTCCGCAAAAAGTACTAGCTTTTCCCTTTGGGCATTGTGCCTAATTCCGCTTCCCACCTGTCCGCTCCGGGGATGACTGTGAAATCTATATGGCAGACAGCATATGGTATCATCTACACAAAGAAGCAGAAGCAGCAGATGTTGCTTTCGCGCATGCGCAGACGGTACGTTTGTTCACCTCTGTTTTCGACAGCCTTTTCTATGGTCTTGCTTCCTTTGGCTCTTTCATCCCCAGGGCGGCATTCTCCCCAATCTCCTCTTCCACCACTCCCTATCAGATGAATGTCTTCATCATTCTTCGAGCAAGCCCTACTTGTGAAACTCAATCCAGGTTCATGACTTTGACGCATCCACTTCTCTGTTCCTTCTTTTCTCTTCAACTTCTTCCTCAGTCTGTTCAATTCCCACTCTTGTCCCTCCAGGGCTTAAAGTTGGCAGTACGCACACATTTCATGTCATCAACGTCTTCAACTGTGACATTTTCAGTCCTCAGTACGCACCCGCGAACCACAGACACCCTTTACGATTCCCCACCTACTGGTATTTGCAGGTTGCTATGTTTTCTTCTCTGCTCTTCTCTCTCCTCTCCCTGCAACTTCTCTTTCTTCTCTCTCTTTTTTGCTCTCGTCTTTTTCTTCGTTGTCATTTTTCTCTCAGTCTTCTTTTTCTCATGTCGTCTTTTTCCCTCTTTGCTTCTCTCTTTCTCTTTCTCACGGTCTTTCTCCTTCGCGTCCTCTTTTTCTCTGTCTCTGTCCTGTCTGTGCTCCTCACCCCATGTTGCATCAAGTGGTTATTGATAATACCTGTCAGTATATTCTCCCCTCTGTATATCCTCTGGTATATTTAACTATTAATCTGCAAGCACTGCTTGGGCACAATAGGTCAGAGATTCCTGTTATCCATGTAGTATTTTTTCGCCAGTGCAGATTTTCCCCCATTTCTTCCAGTGGCAGAAGCATGAAACTGTTTTTTTAATCATCACGGAAAGCACCTGGAGCAATTCCAACATGGACTGTAGCAGCTTGGCAAAACATAAGTGCCAGCACCTGCGCCATTCATTTCATGTTGTGTGCAGCATGTGGCTGCTGGGTTTGCAATTCATGCACGCTGATGCAATCCCCCTGTAAAGGCCCTGTCACACCTTTGACGGATTTGGCCAGCAATATGCCGACGTATGAAAAATTTGTTGAAAACGCTGGGCACACGATCATCGATTACGTATGGTAAGTTTTGTATACGTTAAGAGGCACGCTGGCAATACGGTCAGTAGGTACGCATGGCATACATCATATACGCCGAGCTGTTAGACAATTTCCATGCTTAGAAATTTTTCGACGTATGCCAGCGTATGACTTCACACGTTCCGCATACGCTGTCCGAATAAGTTGTAGGCAGCGTAAGCGGCGAATCGTTGACAACACGTCGACAAACAAACGTTACTTATAAGTTAGCTCATAAGATCGAAAGCACGTCAGAGGTAATGTTTAGCGTACCATCGAAACTTAATTTCTAACATATGAGTAACGTGTTGTAGGCACGTTTACGCGATCGTTGACAACACGTCGAGCTTAAAACAACGTTTACTTGTAAATTACTCATAGTCCGAAACACATTCGAAGGTAATGTTTAGGCGTCAGTGTTCGCGAGACTCCATGGTTTTTGTTTTATTTTCTTCGGCATGAAACGGCGGGATCGAAGTATTGACACATTATCGAATTTCTAGTGCGGGTTATAATATAATATAATTAACTAGCGCCTGCCGTCTTTGCATTTTCTGACAACGACTTTAAAATATAACCGGCACTAGAATCGGAAGTGTCAACACATATCACCAGTCAATTGCGCACACGAAAAAAACAAACAGGGGCGAACGAAAAAAAAACATGAGTCTGGAAACACTGACGGGGTTCCTCCTGTGAAGGGAATAACCCATTTATATACCAATTTCCGCTAAAACGCTGCCAATAATGCCATTTACGGTAGCTGTAGTTAAAACACGTTCAGTAAGTTCTGTGAGTCTGTCCGAAGACGTCTAGATCAAATTGCGTCTACATACGTGCAATGTGCGTTGGAGTACGTTACACATGAGGTGTCAAAGCACGTTACTCATGAGGTTAAAAATTAAAGTTTCGGGTAGGCTAAACATTACCCTCGACGTGTTTCGACTTAGTGCAGTGAACTTACAAAGTAACGTGTGTCGACGTGTGTCAACGATCGGCGTACGACGTGCCTAACAACTTATGCCAGCGTATGCGGAACGTGTGCATCTATATCGCTGGATACGTCGAAAAATTTTCAAACATGCTGAAAATTTGTCGACGTACTCCAGCGTGTAAGCTACGACGTATTGCCAGCTGGCTTCAGCGTGCCTTAACGTATACAATACTTTACCGCATGACGTGTTTCGACGTGTGCCAGCGTATTCGTCGGCAAATTTTTCATACGTCAGCATACGCATGAGCTAAGAAGTCAAGGTGTGACAGCGGCTGACAACTTCGATGTCTAAGTGGCGGTTATGAATTTGATAAATCGTCGAGGCCGCAGGCCTTTTAAATAGGGCTACGCCAGCGCTGAACCTGTCGGCGGATACCGCTGCCAGTCAGCTTGACTATGCATAAGTTTAAGACTATCGTTAGGGACATAGGTTGTGACGCGAACGCTACCACACTCCGCTCAAGCATTCGTTGGTAATAGTTATATATCTGATATGTTATAGCATGAACGATTTCTGCTGTAACGTTACTAATACGTTAAGTAGGCAATACGTCCAAAACTGAGAAAAAAACATCAATAGTTCAGGCGTAGCGACCAGCGTTTTTGCATACCATTTTGATTAGCCATTGCCATAAAGCGCTAGCTAAAACATCAAGAATGTGACAGGAGCTTTAAAGTTAGGGCAGAACTTGGGATTTTGGCACCGTGATGGTGACAATAACTTTGCCGACTCTTCATATTAATGACATCATGGTATTCTTCTTAATGTCACGAACTAATGCTAACAGATGGGTCCCCGCCTTGACATGAACTGACCTGAGAATCCATGGGAAGAACTTGGCCCTCACGCAATAAATCTGTGAGAAATATATGAATGATCCACAAGAGGATTCCTCCTTGAATGCCAACAGCTGATACTTGTAAATTTAAAGAACCTGACAATATGGTTGAAAGAAAAAGATTCTACAGGCTGAATATGAGTATGCCGGCCTCTCATCTTTGATTACTATTTTTGTGATGCCTGCAGCAAACACTGCTGAGCGCAATATTGATCTAATATTAATATGTAATTCACAGAAGCTGAATTGACTTGGGCTGTCAAGATAGCTTATTCCAGAAGATGTTCTTTGCCTTTGAGCTTTCAAAAGCCATGATTGGTTCAACATTTTTGATACAGGTATAAACTGTCACCAGTTCCAGGTTTTCGTAGGACAGAGGTGATGCTTCAATATGTGCACCGTACCCTTGTAAGGATGTTAACACTGGGTGTCCTGTCCTGTTCGCAATTAGTATGGTAAATGTTTTTTTTTAAATTCCCAAAGCAACGAAGTCCATCGGTGGCGTCCGAATGTAGATATCTTGCATGCCAAGTAAGGGATTGATCACAGAACACGGCTCGCAAAGCTTCATGAAAAGATTAAGCCGGAATTTTTCTATTGGAATGTAACCTGCGAGAAAAGAGAGCAGCCTCTGCAGCAACAATAAGGTTTTGGAGAACTTTTTAATAACTCTCCACAAAAGAATGATATCTTGCAACCCCATACTGAAAAAATTCCCAGAGATATGGAGCCACGCTGCAGGGCCTACTGGGCTGGGCTGTGGACGGCTTGTTCTCCCTGACTTCCCCGATCCATCCACCTTGTCAGTGAGTTGGTATTCTTCAAAACCTTGCGGATTACCTCTCAGTTGAAATATGACGAGACAACTCCAGGTGATTTATTTTAATTGGTGATTTAGGAGGGGTATGCTGAGAGTGGAGGTGTTTTGGGCTGTGAGGGACATTACAAATGTTTTTTATTTTTTTGTTTTTTTTATGGGGTTTGTGGCCAGGAAGAGAAATTATACAAGAATTTTGCATTATCTCGGTAAAGAGTAGAAGCGGTCCGCATCCTATGTATATGTTTGATTATACTCTATTGTAATGATCAAGATAACAGCCTCTGCTGCTTAATATTAACAGGAAATGGTAGCGAATCAGACACCTCTCATCTAAGCCTGGTGTTTGGCCTAAACGGTTTAAGGTGGCTTCTTAAGAAATCTTTAAAGTTTGAGCCCCTGTGGACGTTTAAATTATACACAGGTGGGTTGACAGCCTGTGCATCCTTACCAAGGTCACAAAATGATGTACCAGCATTACATGGAAAATAGGGGTCACTGGCAATCAGCGACAGCAGCTGCCTCCAGCAATGATGCAACCAGACAGCCACAGGCTGACAAGACGAAATTATGTATGATGACCTCTCATCCATCTGATAGTTCTCGTTATTCCTCGATCTCCATGAGTTCCAGTAATATGCATTCAGGAAACAGAAACAATTATGGTTAATCGTTTTTGAAATTGCTACTCTTTCGTCTGAATTGCTGAAAATTGTTGAAAAGGATATTGAGTAACAGATTTCGTGCTAGCGAAAGCAAGGTTAAAAGTGCTCGGCGAACCGAAAGTGAATCAAATGAAAACACGCTGGCACGTGTTGAAAAGGCCTTCCGTTTAGGCATTTATATCACATCTCCATTTTGAAAACGTCACGTGTTGGAACGATTAATCTCCTGTGAAGTCACCAAGTAATCTTTTTGCGTTGCCGCAATTCTTGTGGAATAGTTTCATGCAGTCCTTACAAATCTTGTGATCATACTAAATTATGTGACCACTTATATTTAAATACATTGTGACCAAAAGGTCTTTCTATGTTTTTTACTCAGATTATATAAACTTTTTTGAGCCAAGGTGGATTCTAACTTCAGAAACTTTAAACAGTCCTTTTGAATAAAGAAAAACATTATGTGATAAGATTGGAAAAAAAACAAAAACATAATTACGCAATAACTCGAATATTTTTTGGGATCTCCGCTTGCAGCTTTTGATGAAGGTGACGAAAGACATGTCCGCATGGTTCAATATTTTTGCCGATCTCGACCCTTTACAAATCCGGATTCCATCGGACGTTCTGATGAGAATCAGCACAGTTACTGAGTGCGTGACTGTCCAGCCTCGTGTTTCTCCTGCTGCTTGCCGAAACATCAACTGAGCAGTTTATGATATTCAGTTTGCTTTTCTGACCATAAAGTGTATAAATACTTTTCTCGTAATAATAACCAACTGTGAAAGCATGAACGTATGACCTGGATTGTAAGGTGTTTGCTGTTTTCTTGTTTTTTCTTTACACCACAAACACATTGCTTCCTCTGACAGTTTGTTTGTTTTGTTTGTAGTGGCGAGTTTGTTTGTGAATGAATTGATGGATTGTTGAATGCGCGCACAGTATTTGAGGTTAAAATTGACTCACATAGGCTTGAAAAAAAAACCCAAAAAGTATTGCAAAGTGTTTTTCTGAGATTCGTTTCGGCGTATTGCTTAGCGAATGAACTTGACAAGAAGTGTGTTAGCATTTATCTCTGATATTTAGTTATTGTACAGTATGTACACATTACAATAAATTAGTATAAAAATGTAATTTTATATTTTCTTCTGTTCTTTGAAAATTTACTCTTGTTTTTATATTTTTCTAAGTAGTTATTGCAAGTTGTTCACTTTGATGGTAGTTGTCAGTATTTGTTGATTTTTAAATCCCATTGTTATTATTTGTCATCTATTCTCTTTAATTTATATATTTATGTAAAAGTATTTTACATACTTTACTTGTTTTAAAATTTTTGGTTCTTAACCACATTGCAAACCCCTTGTGTTGTAAATAAATAAAGGCTTATCAGAAGAAGTATATTATTATTGAGACCCTCTTAAGAAAGGATGTCAAAGATGTTTGAGCAATGTATATGAAACCACAAGAAAAGTGGAATTAAAGTCCTGTGACTTATCAACTTGAATGTGTCTAATTGAATCAATCTAATCTCAGAAGTTAATTAGACAGGTGGCAATGTTAACTTAGTTGCTAACTCACCTCTAAGCTCGTAATCTGATTGGTTACCTGTAGAGTTTTGTCGGACGTTGAAGATCACACTGATCTCGCACTAACTGGATTGCTGGCACGGCTGAATGTGAAGTCGATGCGCCACCATCTATGAGACCCCCAAAATTAAACGCATACACGCAATTGCTCATACCAAGCCTGGCATGTATTTGACGTTTTTAAAATCGATCGGCCCAAGCCTGAAGATAAATTTTGCGACGTATCATTTACAAATGACCTGCGGTCAAATTGCTTTTAAACAGCTGTTGTTGCATGAAAAATGAGGTCCAGTATGAAAAGTAATGCCTCTTATTTTAGTCAACTCTCGACAACATAGTTTAGGTGAGGTATTAGCATTTGTGTGGTGTCCATTTCAGTCAGTCATTCAGTATGTTTGTAAACACACAGATATTTTTCTCCGAAACTACACCATCCTATTTTGATGAAACTTGACCACAACTCTTCAACACCAGTGATGCACCAAAGTTTGTTCACGCCTTAAAAATAAAATTCCTAGGTATTTATTTTTTTCTTGTTACAATATTTTGTGGGTCATCCATGTCGCCGGTGGTTCCTCTGGTTATCTTATCCAGCCACTACCAGGTGAGTGCCTAGGGCACTGCCCCTATGTTTAATATGTTTGGAGCTAACTAAAAAAACTAGCAGCATTTTGGAGACCTCTGTTGCCCCGACTAATCAAGTTAGCATAGAGATTATTGTGACGATTCTACGATGTCTCTTGAAGTTGTTGTTATAGCTTAAATAGTTTATGGCGATTATTTTTGCCCAAAAAATTTGACTTTCTACTCGGGCAATTTTTAGCTCATCTGGAACATAGTTCCGGGAGCTATGGGATGGCGCATTGTCCATCCGTCCGTCTGTCCACAAATATTCAAACTTCTCTGAAATTACACATATGATTTCGATGAAACTTTACCAACAACATTCATCACCGTGTATGTACCAAAGTTGGTTCATGGCATTAAAAAAAATTTAGCTCTCTGGTGGGTCTATGGGGGTTGCCCCCAAAATAGGTATTTGCTCTTCTTCTCAGAAACTCCACATGCAATTTCTGATGAAAACTTGACCACAACCTCTTTATCACCCATGACATAACAAAGTTTGTTCATGGCATTAAAACAAATTGGGATCTGTGGGTGTCTATGGAGGCAGTTTACAGGGGGGGGGGGTTCCCCCCCCAAAAAGAGATATTTGCTTTCTTCTCAGAAACGACACACAATTTCGATGAACTTGAAACCTTCATCACCCGTGAAGTACCAAAGATTGTTCACACCATAAAAAAAAATTGGGTCTAAGAGGTTCTACAAGGGGGTTTGCCCCCAAAATATGTATTTGCTTTCTTCTCAAACCACATGCACAATTTGGTAAAACTTGACCACAAACTTAATCACACATAATGTAACCAAAGTTTGTTCATGGCATTCAAAAATCAAAAAAATCTATAGGTATTTCCTTTTCTTCTCCTGTGCATATTTTGTGGGTCATCCACCCATACCCTGTTTACCTTATCCAGCCGCTACCAGGTGAGTGCCTAGGGGTAATTGACCTATACGTTTTCTCTTCCTTGTAGCTCTCCTGGAACATAGTTCCGGGGAGCTTATGGGATGGTGCTGCGTCGTCCATTCCGCCCTCCACAAATACTTTGCAACTTCTCTGAAACTACACCATAGATTTCGATGAATCTTGACCCCACCTTCATCACCCATGATGTACCAAAGTTTTGTTCATGGCATTAAAAAAAAAATCCAAGGCATTACTTTCTTCTACGTTACACTTATTTGTTTGTGGGTAATCCATGCCTACCAGTGGTTCCCTGGTTATCTTATCCATGTTTCCACTACACAGGTGAGCGCCAGTGTTATTGCCCCTATGTTAATTTGTTACAGATCGGGAGTTTATTTTTATAGTCATGAGCAAATACCAAACGTCCACTTTCGCTGATGGGAATATCTGTATGGGGGGAGAGAAACAGGTGTGGGAAATAGGAGGAGGGAGGGGGATCAAAGGTAGGATTTGGGAGGGAGGAAGGGGTGGGGAAGGAACGCATGAGAGGTGAGAGGAAGGAAAGGCAGACGTGGGTGGAGTGTTAATAACAATTCATACTGTCTAAATCAAATGCTTCTCGCATGAGTAACAGTGAAAATGGTAACAAAATAATGTCTGAAATCCATTTTTTCCACCCCTCATACTATAAATACCACCCAGAGACAAACTCCACCTGGGCGACATCCGGATGTATAATTGCAATCCGGACATAATCACCCGCCCGACACATCCGGAGAGAGAGAGACCTGTGGGAGGTGCTGCTCTGCATTAGGCAGGGGGGGGGGGGGAGAGAGAGAGAGAGAGACAGACAGACAGCACGACGCAGCAGGGTGGCGGGGATGGGGGGGAAGGGGAGTTAGTAGAGAGAAAAATGTTATGCTTTCACGAGACCAATGCACGGCACGCGCGCAGCCACACACACACACAGCACACAACACACACACACACACACACACACACACACACACACACCACACACACACACACATCCTGTATTAGTGCTTGGCCAATATTGGCAATTCTTTCAGGAATCCGCAGATTGGAGTTAGGGAGATTACGACCCCAGTACGTAACTGTACACAACCCAAAAAACTTTGAGTAGCTTTTCACTTTTGTTTTGGGGGAATTTTCAATAAACAAATTTATAAAAACAATGTTGCATTATCGATGTTTTAGGGGATGTGCCGTCAACATTTAATCTTTAGAAAGCAGCTGCCAAATTGTCATGTGACAGGCTGGAAAAAAATTTGGCTCTGTAATTTAGAAAATACATTAAAACGGCAAACGGCTCGGAAATCGGGTGTTACAATATATTTTTGCTTTTGAAACTCACAAGGACAATCCTCATCATAACCTTTGTCTATCATGTACCTCTACATTGTAGCAACTGCCGATTGTACATTCCCGATGCGGGACACAAATTGTACCACTATCAACTGTAGGGGCGCTTGGCAAGGTGGCTTAAGCACTCAAACAAGCACTCCAATTAAATGGTTGATAAGGAACAGCTGGCCAGGTTGTGGCTGTATACCATATAGGAAATCCCTTTAACTTTAAAGCTGGTCTTCACCGTGCCTGCAGCAGTTAAAGAAATTAAAATAATTCGTTCAAATCATGACTTTATCCAAAAAAAGAGTTGCCTGTTTAACGTCAAACAACCTTAGAGACAATCACAAAGTTTTAATCGTCATGAAATAAACATTGCAGATAATCCGCCACGTTGCCTGCTCGTCTGTGCAATGCGTCATGTAGTACATCGGTTCGGATTCACACAAACATTATAACTTTATTTTAAAACGTCCAATTTTTCACCAAATTTGCTTTGATTTCCTATGGAGCACCTCATGAACCTCTGAAAATAATGACAACCGATCTGGCAGATGCTATGCATAGAAGGAGGACAGAGCACAGAGGTCTAGCAGTGAATGCATTAAATCATGTAGCTCAATGAAGCTGGTTAATTCTGGCACATTCCTAAATTTTTGTTCACTCAATATAATTCTCCAAACAGGAGAGCAAGATCAGTTTAATGCTTTGGAAATTTCACATTTTCTTGTGTATATATGGAGAAAGAGGGACCATCGCCTTGCTTACTTCAAGTAAATAGGTTAATTGACTTAGTTATAAGACTTGTTATTTCTTTAAATTATCAGATTTCACATCCAGATTTCAACATTTATTTAGTCCGGATGATATCGGATCCTCAAAGCCAAAATCATATTTTCTAGGATATACTTTAATTCGTCCGTGAGAGTAGATCGGGAAAATTGCATTATAATAATGCAGGAAATCGCTCCAAGCTCCTAATTTGAAAACTATAGCACTTACAAAAGCGATATACAGCGATCATCGCTATGATGAACAGGCATTCGATAATATGAAGTGAGGAAAAGTGGAAAAAACAAAACTTTATTGTTCAGAAAATCATTGCGGCCTTTTCCAAGTCAAGGCATGATAGGAGGCCAAAAAACATGGTGGCTTTAGACCCCGGTGAGGTAACCCGGGATAATACCTTAAGACCCCCGAGAGTGAGGTGGCCGAGGATGGCACCTGATGAAGGATGTAATTAAATAATGCTATTAATTATCTTCAAAAGGGGTGTTTGTTTAACCCCAAAACACCCAATTTTCAGGCATGCACTTCCTTGCAGTTTTCTTCGTCTGGAATATAAGACCCGTCTTGTTTTTTCGTAAAACAAACCTTCCCGGGAGTTCCTGGGATCCACCGTAGTTGGATTTATTGAAATCCCTTATCCGTTCTCAAGTATAAACACACAAACAAACAGAGAGACAGAACGGCTCTTTTATAATATAGATGTATGCAAAGTTTCAGGCTGATATGTTTCATGATTTTGGAGTTATGGAGGAGACACACGCACACTGACACCACACAACACCCCACAACACACACACACACATACACACACATACACACACTAGACACACAACACACGCACACTGCATACTATACACAAACACACGACACTGACACACACACTCGACACACGACCATACCCGCGCAGCACGACACACACACACGCACACTGACACACGCCACTGAACATCACGGCACACACACTGACACACGCACACTGACACTCACACACACCAACACACTGACACACACACTGACACGCACACACTGACACCGCACACTGACACACGCACACTGACACATGCAACTGACACTCACACACACACACTCACACCACCACACACACATACACGCACTGAACACAACACAACACCTGACACACCACACCACACATCACCACACACACAACAACATTCTGCACATACACACCACACCTCGATACACCAAACCCATCACAAAACACTGATACACAACACACAACACCACTGATACCACATACACACACATACACACACACTGATACACAGTGTGGTGGTGTACTGCCAGCTTGAATCCCCGAATGGGTGGGATTGAACTGCCTTGGAAGGGAGTTCAGGAATGGGTAAAAGGGGAATAAAAGAGTGGAGGTAGGTGTAAGCCGGATATTTGGAGTTTAACTGGGGATGAGGTTAACACTGAGGGGGTTGGGGCAGGGGGATTAATGGAAAAATGTGTGTGTTCTGGAGGATGAGGGGAGCATCGGTGGGCTCAGAGAGTAAGGGGAGGGGGGTAAGATCTGAGGAGAAGTTATATGAGAGAAACATGCCTTGTGCTTTTTGTTATCATCACAGGAGATTTTAATAATTTTAAGACCTTTAATTACACAAAATCCAGGAGAAACAGATATGTAGCGTGGATGTCAGCTCACAGCAGAGAGCAGTACTCTATTGAAAAGTTGAGGGTGCAGTCAGGCAGAAGTTTGGAAGTTTAACCAGGAGAGGGTTACTGGAATAATGGATGCATATGAAGGGTCGGAAAGACAGAGAGCAATGGAGCAATATTGGAGACCCCCACCCTCGCCCCTAGTTCAATAGCTTTGTAGGTAACGTAGACCCCCTGATTCGGTAGTAACATCAACCATTGACATCTTTTCTCTCTTGTGAAATTAAAACTTTTTTGTCCATTGGTGAGCTTCTCTTGTACTTTTTGGCCTTGATTTTAAGATTAAGTCTTCCCAATATTTGACCTCTGATTTCAGTAGGTACAGATTCGTTAGGTAGTGTAGACCCCAATTATGGGAGCTTCCTGAGATAGCGCAGATGACCTCGCGATTCAGTAGCTTTGATAGGTAGCGTCGACTGCTGATCTGGGAGTAACATCAACCTTTGACATTTAATCTTTACTCGAGTCCCTTCATTACCCTTCACTTTTGACCCATTGCCATCACTGTTCAAATCCTGTTTATTCATAGTTCTTTATGTACCTTTAGATTGCTGATTGTTTGTGGTTTCTTTCATAAGTTCTGCTGGAGCTGCAGGAAAAAAAGATAAAATCATTAGGATTATAATACGGAACATTGCAACCTGCACACACAAACCACCGATTCATTAATGTCATCTTACCTGCCTTTGTGAGGTGAGAGTCATGCTAACTCAGCAAAAACATCACATTAACTCTGTGATAAAGTAGATCACTTGCAAAGAGACTGTTCTAATAGCCAAACTATTGCCTTGATTTCACACCACCAAGATATTTCTAAATATAATTCAATACAGAAAGAGAAGAATTCATTTTAAGTGAGAAATGCCCATTGAGCAGCAGGTTTCAGAAGAAGAAGAAGAGTTACTAGATATCAAATCACAAAATCTGAGATGGATCATGGAAAAAGCATGGGAATAAAAAGGATGGTGAATTTCTGTTTTTATAGATTACTAGCAGAGTACCCACCGCCTGGCTGTGTTGAGTTTGCACAATACTTGCTGAGAAAAAAGTATAGTCTGTGTTTTGCAGCGAGAATAGAGGTGTTTGTGTGGAGTGTGCTTAAAAAGTTCTCGATGGTTTAAAGGTCTAAATTGTATGTTGCAATAGTAGTTAGTATCTAAGGAGTCAAAAGGGTCTCATCTCTCAGCATTATAAAGGGTCTAAAGAGGTCAAAGTGGTCTAAAGCTCGAAAATGATTTCGGGTCCAAGCTGTTAAATCTGTCTGAAGGGTGTAAAGGGTCTAAATGGTGTTTAGGTCGAAGAGTCTCAAGGGACTTAAGGGGTGTAAAGGTCTAAAGGGTATAAATGGTCGAAAGGGTGAAGGATTAAATGTGTCTAAAGTGTCAAAAGGGGTCTTAAAGGTAAAAAGGGGTCCTAAGGGTCTTAAAGGTAAAAGGGTCTTTAGGGGGTCAGGTGTCTTTTAGGTCTCAGGTCTTATGGGTCTTTTGTGTCTT
This sequence comes from Eptatretus atami, assembly GCA_035128595.1. Lineage (NCBI taxonomy): Eukaryota > Metazoa > Chordata > Myxini > Myxiniformes > Myxinidae > Eptatretus > Eptatretus atami. The sequence continues at coordinate 64,880,241 of CM068952.1, forward strand.
CGGGTCTTACGTATTTTGGGTCCTCAAGGTATTTTGAGTCTTCCGGGTCTTAGAGATCTTTCAAACAGTTCGTAATTATAGACATATAATCACACGACTTCACGGACTGACCGTGCCTTTTGTTATATATAATATATATATATATATATAATATATATATTTATATATATATACATATATATACATATATATACACATAATATATATATATCCATAATATACATAGAATAAACACTGACAACACATAACATTCACACACGACACACACAACACACCACTGATACACACACACATGATACACACACACACACACACACACACAACACACTGATACACACACACACTGATACACACACACACTGATACCACACACACAATGCACACACACACCCACACTGACACACGCAACTGACTGCACAACACACACTGACACACACGCAACACTGACTGACAACACAACGCACACTGACACACACACACACACTGACACACACACACACTGACTGACACACGACACAACACACTGACACATCGCACACTGAACACTACACACTGACACCAACGCACACACTGACACACACACACCTGACACACACACACTGACTGACACACACGGCACACTGACACACACACACACACTGACACACACACACACTGACTGACAACTGATCACACACACATGACCACACACACATAACATCACACACTGATACACCACACACTGAACACACACAACTGACACACACACACACACTGACACACCACACTGACACTCACACACACACTGACACACACGCACACTGAACTGACACACACACGCACACTGACACACACACACACACTGACACACACACACACTGACTGACAACATACACACACACACACTGACACAAACGCACACTGACATCGCAACACTGACACTCACACACACACTGACACACACACACACACTGACACACACACACTAGAACTGACACCACACGCACACACAACCATCAACACACACTGACACACACACACACGACTGACACACACACACACACACTGACACAACGCAACACTGACACTCGCACACTGACACTCACACACACACTGACACAACACACACACTCACCACACACACTCACACACACACACACACACCACACACACGACACACACTGACATTTGTTTTGTATACCACTCTTTTATTCCCCTTTTTACCCATTCCTGGAACTCCCTTCCCAAGGCAGTTCAATCCCACCCATTCGGGGATTCAAGCTGGCAGTACACCACCACACTGTGTATCAGTGTGTGTGTATGTGTGTGTATGTGTATCAGTGTCTGTGGGTGTTCAGAGTGTGTGTGTGTATCAGTGTGTGTGTGTGTGTGTATCAGAGTGTGTGTGTGTGTATCAGTGTGTGTGTGTGTCAGTGTGTGTGTGTCAGTGCGTGTATGTGTGTGGTGTGTGAGTGTGTGTGTGTGTGGAGTGTCAGTGTGCATGTGTCAGTGTGCGTGTGTCATGTGCGTGTGTCAGTGTGCGTGTCAGTGTGTGTGTCAGTGTGGTGTGGTTGTGTGAGTGTCAGTGTGTGTGTGTCAGTGTGTGTGCGGTTGTCAGTGTGTCTGTGTCAGTGCGTGTGTGTGTGTCAGTGTGCATGCGTGTGTCAGTGTGTGTGTCAGTGTGTGTGTGTGTATATATGTCAGTGTGCGTGTGTGTGTGTCAGTGTGTGTGTATGTGTGTGTATGTGTGTGTGTGTGTGTGTGTGTGTGTGTGTGTCAGTGTGCGTGTGTCTCCTCCATAACTCCAAAATCATGAAACATATCAGCCTGAAACTTTGCATACATCTATATTATAAAAGGGCCGTATCTGTCTCTCTGGTTTGTTTGTTGTGTTATAACTTGAGAACGGATTAAGGGATTTCAATAAATCCAACTACGGTGGATCCCAGGAACTCCCGGGAAGGTTTGTTACGAAAAACAAGACGGGTCTTATATTCCAGGACGAAGAAAACTGCAAGGAAGTGCATGCCTGAAAATTGGGTGTTTGGGTTAACGAAAACACCCCTTTTGAAGATAATTAATAGCATTATTTAATTACATCCTTCATCAGGTGCCATCCTCGGCCACCTCACTCTCGGGGGTCTTAAGGTATATCCTGGGTTACCTCACCGGGGTCTAAAGCCACCATGTTTTTTGGCCTCCTTAATCATGCCTTGACTTGGAAAAGGCCGCAATGATTTCTGAACAATAAAGTTTTTTGTTTTTTTTCCACTTTCCTCACTCATATTATCGAATGCCTGTTCATCATAGCGATGAATCGCTGTATCATCGCTTTTGTAAGTGCTATAGTTTTCAAATTAGGAGCTTGGAGCGATTTCCTGCATTATATAATGCAATTTTCCACGATCTACTCTCACGGACGAATTAAAGTATATCCTAGAAATATGATTTTGGCTTTGAGGATCCGATATCATCCGGACTAAATAAATGTTGAAATCTGGAGTGAAATCTGATAATTTAAAGAAATAACAAGTCTTATAACTAAGTCAATTAACCTATTTACTTGAAGTAAGCAAGGCGATGGTCCCTCTTTCTCCATATATACACAAGAAAATGTGAAATTTCCAAAGCATTAAACTGATCTTGCTCTCCTGTTTGGAGAATTATATTGAGTGAACAAAAGATTTAGGAATGTGCCAGAATTAACCAGCTTCATTGAGCTACATGATTTAATGCATTCACTGCTAGACCTCGTGCTCTGTCCTCCTTCTATGCATAGCATCTGCCAGATCGGTGTCTATATTTTCAGAGGTTTCATGAGGTGCTCCATAGGAAATCAAAGCAAATTTGGTGAAAAATGGACGTTTTAAAATAAAGTTATAATGTTTGTGTGAATCCCGAACCGATGTACTACATGACGCATGCACAGACGAGCAGGCAACGTGGCGGATTATCTGCAATGTTTATTTCATGGACGATTAAACTTTGTGATGTCTCTAAGGTTGTTTGACGTTAAACAGCAACTCTTTTGTGGATAAAGTCATGATTTGAACGAATTATTTTAATTTCTTTAACTGCTGCAGGCACGGTGAAGACCAGCTTTAAAGTTAAAGGGATCCTATATGGTATACAGCCACAACCTGGCCAGCTGTTCCTTATCAACCATTTAATTGGAGTGCTTGTTTGAGTGCTTAAGCCACTTGCCAAGCGCCCTACAGTTGATAGTGGTACAATTTGTGTCCCGATCGGGATGTACAATCGGCAGTTGCTACAATGTAGAGGTACATGATAGACAAAGGTTATGAGGATTGTCCTTGTGAGTTTCAAAGCAAAATATATTTGTAACACCCGATTTCCGAGCCGTTTGCCGTTTTAATGTATTTTCTAAATTACAGAGCCAAATTTTTTTCCAGCTGTCACATGACAATTGGCAGCTGTTTCTAAAGATTAATGTTGACGCACATCCCCCTAAAACATCGATAATGCAACATTGTTTTTATAATTTGTTTATTGAAATTCCCCCAAAACAAAAGTGAAAGCTACTCAAAGTTTTTGGGTTGTGTACAGTACGTACTGGGGTCGATAATCTCCCTACTCCAATCTGCGGATTCCTGAAGAATTGCCAATATTGGCCAAGCACTAATACAGGATGTGTGTGTGTGGTGTGTGTGTGTGTGTGTGTGTGTTGTGTGTGTGTGCGCGCGTGCGTGCATGTCTCGTGAAAGCATAACATTTTCTCTCTACTAACTCCCTTCCCCCCACCCGTCCGTCTGTCTGTCTGTCTCTCTCTCTCTCTCTCCCCCCCCCCCCTGCCTAATGCAGAGCAGCACCTCCCACAGGTCTCTCCTCTCTCCGGATGTGTCCGGCGGTGATTATGTCCGGATTGCATTTATCTCCGGATGTGCCCAGGTGGAGTTTGTCTCTGGGTGGTATTTATAGTATGAGGGGTGGAAAAATGGATTTCAGACATTATTTTGTTACCATTTCACTGTTACTCATGCAGAAGCATTTTGATTAGACAGTATGAATTGTTATTAACACTCCACCACACGTCTGCCTTTCCTTCTCTCACCTCTCACTGCGTTCCCTTCCACCACCCCTCCTCCCTCCCAAATCCCTCCTTGATCCCCCTCCCTCCTCTATTTCCCCCTGTTTCTCTCCCCCCATCAGTATTCCCATCAGCGAAGTGACGGGTGGTATTTGCTCATGACTAATAAAAATAAACTCCGCGATCTGTAACAAATTAACATAGGGGCAATAACACTGGGCGCTCACCTGGTAGTGGCTGGATAAGATAACCAGGGAACCACTGGTAGGCATGGATTACCCACAAAACAAAATGTGTAACGTAGAAGAAAGTAAATGCCTTTGGATTTTTTTTTTAATGCCATGAACAAACTTTGGTACATCATGGGTGATGAAGGTGGGGTCAAGATTCATCGAAATCGTATGTGTAGTTTCAGAGAAGTTGCAAGTATTTGTGGAGGGACGGATGGACGACGCACCATCCCATAAGCTCCCCGGAACTATGTTCCAGGAGAGCTACAAGGAAGAGAAACGTAGGGTCAATACCCCTAGGCACTCACCTGGTAGCGGCTGGATAAGGTAACCAGGGTATGGGTGGATGACCCACAAAATATGCAACGGAGAAGAAAGGAAATACCTATAGATTTTTTTGATTTTTTGAATGCCATGAACAAACTTTGGTACATTATGTGTGATTAAGTTTGTGGTCAAGTTTTACCAAATTGTGCATGTGGTTTGAGAAGAAAGCAAATACATATTTTGGGGGGCAACCCCCTTGTAGAACCTCTTAGACCCCAATTTTTTTTTATGGTGTGAACAATCTTTGGTACTTCACGGGTGATGAAGGTTATCAAGTTTCATCGAAATTGTGTGTGTCGTTTCTGAGAAGAAAGCAAATATCTCTTTTGGGGGGGGGGAACCCCCCCCCCCCCCTGTAAACTGCCTCCATAGACACCCACAGATCCCAATTTGTTTTTAATGCCATGAACAAACTTTGTTATGTCATGGGTGATGAAGGTTGTGGTCAAGTTTCATCAGAATTGCATGTGGAGTTTCTGAGAAGAAAGCAAATACCTATTTTGGGGGGCAACCCCCATAGACCCCACGAGAGCTAAATTTTTTTAATGCCATGAACCAACTTTGGTACATACACGGTGATGAATGTTGTTGTAAAGTTTCATCGAAATCATATGTGTAATTTCAGAGAAGTTGAATATTTGTGGACAGACGGACGGATGGACAATGCGCCATCCCATAAGCTCCCCGGAACTATGTTCCAGATGAGCTAAAAATTGCCCGAGTAGAAAAGTCAAATTTTTTTGGGCAAAAATAATCGCCATAAACTATTAAAGCTATAACAACAACTTCCAAGAGACATCGTAGAATCGTCACAATAATCTCTATGCTAACTTGATTAGTCGGGCAACAGAGGTCTCAAAATGCTGCTAGTTTTTTTAGTTAGCTCCAAACATATAAACATAGGGGCAGTGCCCCTAGGCACTCACCTGGTAGTGGCTGGATAAGATAACCAGGGAACCACCGGTCGACATGGATGACCCACAAAATATGTAACAGAGAAAAAAGTAAATACCTAGGAATTTTATTTTTAATGGCGTGAACAAACTTTGGTGCATCACTGGTGTTGAAGGTTGTGGTCAAGTTTCATCAAAATAGTGTGTGTAGTTTCGGAGAAAAATATCTGTGTGTTTACAAACATACTGAATGACTGACTGATGGACACCACACAATGCTAATACCTCACCTAAACTATGTTGCAGGTTGACTAAAAATAAGAGGCATTACTTTCATACTGGACCTCATATTTTCATGCAACAACAGCTGTTTAAAAGCAATTTGACCGCAGGTCATTTGTAAATGATACGTCGCAAAATTTATCTTCAGGCTTGGGCCGATCGATTTTAAAAACGTCAAATACATGCCAGGCTTGGTATGAGCAATGCGTGTATGCGTTTATTTTGGGGGTCTCAAGATGGTGGCGCATCGACTTCAACATTCAGCCGTGCCAGCCAATCCAGTTAGTGACGAGATCAGTGGATCTTCAACGTCGACAAACTCTACAAGGTAACCAATCAGATACGAGCTTAGAGGTGAGTTAGCAACTAAGTTACATTGCCACCTGTCTAATTAACTTCTGAGATTAGATTGATTCAGATTAGACACATTCAAGTTGATAAGTCACAGGACTTTAATTCCACTTTTCTTGTGGTTTCATATACATTGCTCAAACATCTTTTGACATCCTTCTTAAGAAGGGTCTCAATAATAATATACTCTTCTGATAAGCCTTTATTTATATCAACACAAGGTGTTTTGGCAATGTGGTTAAGAACAAAAAATTAAAACAAGTAAAGTATGTAAATACTTTACATAAATATATAAATTAAAGAGAATAGATGACAAATATAACAATGGGATTTTAAAAATCAACAAATACTGACAACTACCATCAAAGTGAACAACTTGAATAACTTAGAAACAAGAGTAAATTTCAAAGAACAGAAGAAAATATAAAATTACATTTTTATACTAATTTATGGTAATGTGTACATACTGTACAATAACTAAATATCAGAGATAAATGCTAACACACTTCTTGTCAAGTTCATTCGCTAAGCAACCGAACGAATCTCAGAAAAACACTTTGCAATAACTTTTGGGTTTTTTTTTTCAAGCCTATGTGAGTCAATTTAACCTCAATACTGTGCGCATCAACAATCCATCAATTCCATTCACAAACAAACTCGCTCAAAACAAACAAACAAAAACTGTCAAGGAAGCAATGTGTTGTGGTGTAAAGAAAAACAAGAAACAGCAAACACCATTACAATCCAGGTCATACGTCATGCTTTTCACAGTTGGTTATTATTACGAGAAAAGTATTATACACTTTATGGTCAGAAAAGCAAACTGATATATCATAACTGCTCAGTTGATGTTTTTCGGCAAGCAGCAGGAGAAACACGAGGCTGGACAGTCACGCACTCAGTAACTGCTGATCCTCATCAGAACGTCCGATGGAATCCGGATTTTGTAAAGGGTCGAGATCGGCAAAAATATTGAACCATGCGGACATGTCTTTCGCACCTTCATCAAAAGCTGCAAGCGGAGATCCCAAAAAATATTCGAGTTATTGCGTAATTATGTTTTTGTTTTTTTTTCCAATTTATCACATAATGTTTTTCTTTATCAAAAGACTGTTTAAAGTTTCTGAAGTAGATCACCTGGTCAAAAAGTTATATAATCTGAGTAAAAATAGAAAAACCTTCTGGTCAACAATGTATTTAAATATAAGTGGTCACATAATTTAGTGTGATGCACAAGATTTGTAAGGACTGCATGAAACTATTCCACAAGAATTGCGGCAACGCAAAAAGATATTGGTGACTTCACAGGAGATATCGTTTCCAACACGTGACTTTCAAAATGATGTATAAATGCTAAACGAGGCCTTTCACACGTGCAGTGTGTGTTTTCATGATTCACTTCGGTTCGCCGAGCACTTTTAACCTGCTGTTGCTAGCACGAAATCTGTTACTCAAATCATCTTTTCAACAATTTTCAGCATTCAGACGAAAGAGTAGCAATTTCAAAACGATTAACCATAATTGTTCTGTTCCTGAATGCATACTGGACTCATGGAGATCGAGGAATACGAGAACTATCAGTGGATGAGAGGTCATCATCATAATTTCGTCTGCAGCCTGTGGCTGCTGGTTGCATCATTGCTGGGAGTGCAGCTGTGTCGCTGATGCAGTGACCCCTATTTCCAGTAAGCTGGTACTCATTTTGTTGACCTTGGAAGGATGACAGGCTGTCAACCCACCTGGTGTTATTTAACGTCACGACAGGGGCTCAAACTAAAGATCTTAAAGAAGCCACCTTAACCGTTAGGCCAACACCAGGCTTAGATGAGAGGTGTCTGATTCGTACCATTTCCTGTTAATATAAGCTAGCAGAGGCTATCTTGTATTAACAATAGATATAACAAACATATACATGGATGGACGCTTCTACTTTTACCAATAGATGCAAAATTCTTGTATAATTTCTCTTCTGGCCACAGAACCCCAAAAAAAACAAAAAAAAACATTTGTAATGTCCCTCACAGCCCAAACACCTCCCACTCTCAGCATACCCCTCCTAATCACCAATTAAATAAATCACCATGCTCGTCATATTCACACGAGGTAATCCCGCAAGGTTTGAAGTCCACTCACTGACAGGGATGATCGGGGAAGTCAGGGAGAACAAGCCGGTCCACAGCCCACCCATAGGCCTTGCACTGGCTCATATCGTCGGGAATTTTTACAGTATGGGTTGCAAGATATCATCTTTTTGGGAGAGTTGATGAAAAAGTTCTCCAAACCTTTTGTTGTGCAGAGGCATGCTCCTTTCTCGCAGGTACATTTCCAAGAAATTCCGGCTTCTTTCAGAAGCTTTGCGAGCCGTGTTCTGTGACAATCCTTATCTGGCATGCAAGATATACATTCGGACGCCCCGATGGACTTCGTTGCTTGGGATTTAAAAAAAACATTACCAACTAATGCGAACAGACAGGACACCCAGGTTAACATCCATCCAAGGGACGGTGCACATATTGAAGCATCACCCTGCCTACGAAACCCTGGGGTGACAGTTTATACCTGTATCAAAATGTGAACACAGGCTTGAAAGCTCAAAGGCAAAGACACATTCTGGAAAGCTATCTTGCTAGCCCAAGTCAATCAGCTTCTGTGAATTTACAAATATAATATTAGATCAATATTGGCTCAGCACGTTTTTCTGCAGGCATCACAAAAATAGTAATCGAAAGATGAGGCCGGTACATATTCAGCCTGAGAATCTTTCTTTCAACCATATTGTCAGGTCTTTAAATTACAGTATCAGCTGTGGCTTCAAGGAGGAATCCTCTGTGATCATTATATTTTCTGTCACCAGATTGATTGGTTGAGGGCCAAGTTCTTCCATGATTCTCAGTCAGTCATGTCAAGCTGGGGACCCATCTGTTAGCATTAGTTGGTGGACATTAGAGATACCATGATGTCATTAAAATGAAGAGTCGGCAAGTTATTGTCAACACGGTGCCCAAATCCCAAGTTTCTGCCCTAACTAAAGGCCCTGTCACATCTTGATGTTTTAGCTAGCGTATGGCAAGGTATCAAAATGTATGCAAAACGCTGGCGTACGCTGAACTATTGATGTTTTTTTCCAGTTTTGGACGTATGCATAACGTATTAGTAACGTACACAGAACGTTTCAATAACAATAGATAACTTATACAACGAATGCTGAGCGTGTTGTCGGCGTTCACAACCTATGCCCAACGATAGTCCTAACTTATGCATAGCCGCGGCAGCGTATCGCCGACGATCACGTGGCGAGCCTATTAAAAGGCTGCGGCTCGACGATTCAAATCATAACCGCACTAGACATCGAAGTGTCAAGCCGCTGTCACACCTTGACGTTTTAGCCAGCGTATGCTGAGGTATGAAAAATTTGCCGAATACGCTGGCACACGTCGAATACGTTATGGGTAAGTATTGTATACGTTAAGACACGCTGAAGCACGCTGGCATACGTCGTAGTACGCTGAGTCGTCGACAAATTTTCAGCATGTTGAAATTTTTCGACGTATCCAGCGTATGATGCACACGTTCCGCATACGCTGGCATAAGTTGTAGGCACGTTACGCGATCGTTGACACACGTCGACACACGTTACTTGTAAGTTACTCATAAGTCGAACACGTCGAGGTAATGTTTAGCATACCCGAAAACTTAATTTTTAACCTATGAGTACGTGCTTTGAACCTATGTGTAACGTATCTCCAACGCACATTGACGTATGTGAACGTATTTGATTGACGTCTTCCGGACGACCACAGAACTTACTGAACGTGTTTCTAACTTACAGCTACCGTATAATGGCTATATTGGCAGCGTTTAGGGGAATGGTATAATAAAAATGGGCTTCACAGGAGGAACCCGTCAGTGTTCCAGACTCCATGGTTTTTTTTTGTTTGTTTGTTTTTTCTTCGGCAGGACGGTGATGTTGACACTTCGATTTCTAGTGCGGTTATGATTTAAATCGTTGAGCGGCAGCCTATTAATATATATATTATAAACCGCACTAGAAATCGAAGTGTCAACATCACCGTCATGCCGAAGAAAAAAAAAAAAACCATGGAGTCTGGAACACTGACGCTAAACATTACCTCGATGTGTTTCGACTTATGAGTAACTTACAAAGTAACGTGTGTCGACGTGTGTCAACGATCGCGTAACGTGCCTACAACACGTTACTCATGGTTAGAAATAAGTTTCGGTCGCTAAACATTACCCTCGATGTTTTCGACTTATGAGTATACTTATAAGTAACGTGTGTCGACGTTGTCAACGATCGCGTAACGTGCCTACAACTTATGCCAGCGTATGCGGAACGTGTGAGTCATACGCTGGCATACGTCGAAAATTTCAAGCATGGAAAATTTGTCTAACAGCTCGGCGTACTATGATGTATGCCAGACGTTGCCAGCGGTACTAACGTGGCCACGTGCTCTTAACGTATACAAAACTTACCCATACGTATTCGACGTGTGCCAGCGTTTTCAACAAATTTTTCATACGTCGGCATATGCTGGCCAAATCGTCAAGGTGTGACAGGGCCTTTACAGGGGGAATTGCATCAGCGGGCAATGATGCAAACCAGCAGCCACATGCTGCACACAAATGAATGAATGGGCAGGTGCTGCGACTTAATGTTTGCAGCTGCTACAGTCCATGTGGAATTGCTCCAGGTGCTTTCGGTGATGATAAAAAACAGTTCATGCTTCTGCACTGGAAAGAAAATGGGGGAAAATCTGCACTGGGAAGAAAATACTACATGGATAACAGGAATCTCTGACCTATGTGCCCAAGGTGCTTGCAGATTAATAGTTAAATATACCAGAGGATATACAGAGGGGAGAATATACTGACAGTATAATAACACTTGGATGCAACAATGGGGTGAGGAGACAGACAGACAGAGAGAGAGAAAAAGAGAGAGAGAAAGAGAGAAAGAGAAAAAGAGAGAGAAAGAGAAAAAGAGAGAGAAAAAGAG
>CM068952.1:64898201-64912406 GCA_035128595.1 Eptatretus atami
AGAGAGATATAATACAAATCTGAGATGGATCATGGAAAAAGCATGGGATAAAAGGATGGTGAATTTTGTTTTATAGATTACTAGCAGAGTACCCACCCTGGCTGTGTTGAGTTTGCACAATACTTGCTGAGAAAAAAGTATAGTCTGTGTTTTGCACGAAGATAGAGGTGTTTGTGTGGAGTGTGCTTAAAAGTTTCGATGGTTTAAAGGTCAAATTGTATGTTGCATAGTATTTTAGTATCTAAGGAGTCAAAGGGTCTCATCTCTCAAGCATTATAAAGGGTCTAAAGAGGTCAAAGTGTTAAAGCTCGAAATGATTTAGGGTCCAAGTGTTAAATCTGTCTGAAGGGTGTAAGGGTCTAAATGGTGTTTAGGTCGAAGGAGTCTCAAGGGACTTAAGGGTGTAAAGGTCTAAAGGGTATAATGGTCGAAGGGTGAAGGATATAAATGTGTCTAAAGTGTCAAAAGGGTTTTAAGGTAAAAGGGGTCCTAAGGGTCTTAAAGGTAAAGGGTCTTTAGGGGTCAGGTGTCTTTTAGGTCCTCAGGGTTTATGTGTCTTCGGGTCTTACGTATTTTGGGTCCTCAAGGTATTTTGAGTCTTCCGGGTCTTAGAGATCTTCAAACAGTTCGTAATTAATAGACATATAGTCACACGACTTCACGGACTGACCGTGCTTTTGTTATATATATATATATATATATATATATATATATATATATATATATATATTGTTACGGTTCTGGAAATTCGCAAACACCATAAAGGTCCGTAGGTGAGATATATTTTAAGTACATGTGTAGTTAGCCCAACCCATTGTATAGAGGAATTAATGTGATTATTTCGGGCTGCGATCCTTTGAGTTAGGCGTTTTTTCTGTCTACTTTGTTTTGATACAACACAACAACGCCAGCAGCAAAAACCTACCTTCACACTCGCTACGCGAAACCTCACATCACCGCCATTCCAAACAGCGCATGGCCATCGCACCGCCGAAACCCTCCACACTTCTCCTACGGCCATTCCCGCACCACCTGTGGACGCCGAGCGTCGAGCTGTCTTCAGCGAGACACGCGAGACGCGAGTGCAGATGGCGGGTTTTCTGAGGAGAATTCGGATCAGGAATGATCACGCCACATCTGATCCCCCAATCAGGAAGCGCGGGCGGCTTGGCCCGCTCCAGACGCGCCTGACGAAAATCGGCATATGCAAATTTGAGGATCAGGAATGATACAGCCCCTTTTTCTCCGTCCAATCGGCGAGCGTGGCTGCCCCTGAGGTCGTTTGGATCCGGAATTTGCATATGTGGGTTCCGAAGCCGATAAAAAGGCGAGCAGTGAGTCAGGAGTCAGTTGGGCTGGGTCGTTGGAGACGGAGCTCGGGCAGATCGTGAGAAGTCAGTTGGGCTGGTCGTTGGAGACGGAGCTCGAGCAGATCGGTGGAGCAGTATCGGTGAGAGTGTCGGTGGGCGGAGTCGGGAGACGGAGCTCGAAGCAGAGGTGGGGAGACGGCTGCGGAGGCGAACGGCAGCGGAGGGCGATCGGCTGAGGAGACTGGAGGCTCGGGACGAGAGGTCGGTTGAGTCGAGCAAGCCAGCCATACTCCTCCCAGAGCATCAACAATTCCCTTTCCCCGCGCTGAGAGAGTGCGACAAGGGCCCCGTTCCACTTACACCAGCAGGTGCCACGGAACCGCGTGCAGCGACATTCTGCGGCTCGCCACGAGGGCGGGGTAGGACCCCTCGGTCTCGGGACTGCCGCTCATCCAGGTTCCACGCGCATTAGGCCACGGGCCCAGTCTGACTCCCTTGCCTTTGAGGGGTTTTTCTTTGCTTCGGTGTGAATGCGTGTTGTGGCGCCGTGTCTTGTAAGGTAGTAACTGTATAAGTGGTCCGTGTGTCGTGTAGTCGGTTTTAACTCCTTCTTTTATATGTGCATTTCTTTTGTTCTATGTGATATATGTGCAATCGTTAATTGTGGCTGTAAATACGTGCTATAGGTGTGCTCCGTGTGCCGCGAAATAAATGTGCATTGTGTGAACTGTTTTCCCGTTTCGCTTCGTTTTCTTTAATTGAACCTCCATCCTGCTTCACGTAAAGGGTTCGTAGTGGGTGCAAAATGCCCGGTAAATAATCTGAACCGTCGAGGTCGACGATAACGCTCGGTTATCCCGATAGTACGGAACGGCCCGCCAAGCGGCTCGTGTCGGAGTCGACCTGCGGCGAGGTACGTCGCCGGTTACCATCCGCGTGGGTACTTAGGTAGTCGAGTTTGGCGAACAACCCTATCCTACGCGGGTGGCCGATTGGCACGATTGTGGTGAGGTCGAAAGGCCCACCGTGACTGGATCCCGGCGTTAGCCGGGAGGGTCACGACTGAATTGTCCGTCCGGTGGGCGAGGCGGTCGCGGTTCGAGTCGCGTGGCCGATCGCACGCCGACGGCGCGAATTCGCAACACTGGTGTACAGGAGTGTGATTCAATCCTCCCGTCTCCAAGCTAAATCATAGGGAATCTGTCCAGGGGTGAGAGGAGCGACCCCGATTCCCTCCAAATTACGACGAGCTAAATTAACCCCTTACGTGAGATAAGATGGCGTCTCAAGGCGAGCGGGAGCCGGGGTAATAGAATGTATATGTGTAGTGATGTAGAATCCATGGTCCAGGATGTAGACCCCGAGCAGGACATTGGTGTGCAGGAACAGTTTCTCCCCAACCAAACGCAGGCCCGAAATGGTGCGGCGGCGGCCGCGTGTATAACACCTCCCTCCCCTCTCACCAAAACCCCGAGCCTTGTCGAACCGAGTACACTCGACAGGATTCTGCAGGCAATAACAGAGATGCAAAGAAACGCAAATGAAATGAACGGCAAAATGGATGGAATGACGAAAAAATGGATGGAAACTCACTCGAAATGAAAACGAAATAAAAGGCATAAACGAGAATATGGAAACAATGCACAAGGAATGAAGGAAGAAATAAAAGAAATGCGGGGTGAAACGCAGAAATGGGCCGGAGCCTGCAGGCGGGCATGAAGGCAACAACAGCGAAGTGCGTAATGGCGACGCCAGTGTGGGAGCGAACGAGCTGGGAGGGGTGCAAGGTTGTCAGGCCGGTGAAGGCGGGTGAGAAAAAATAATCGGGAGACGTGTTGGGCGAGAAGCGTGGATGACGAAAAAAGTGACGGTGACCGAGAGGGAAAATTAATTGGGGTGACGGAGACGTGCACGAAGGAAATAAAATAGTGGATGTGTGAGAAAAGACTTCAAGACATGACGAAGAGAGTTGATAAGCTGGGACGGGAGGTAAAAACGGAGACAGAGGAACTGGAAGACGGATAGACAAACACAAGGGGAAGCCGATTGAACAATTAGAAGCCAAAGCAAAGTTGGAGTGTGCGGAGATGAGAAAGGAATTGGAAAAGAAAGCTTTGAGTTAAAAACGAGCTGAGGATGTTGAGAGAGGAAAGAACGAGAACGGAGAATGAACGTTAAGGAACCACACTGTACAAATCGAACAGCTGGAAGCAAAGGCCAGATTAAAGAATGAGATGCAAGAAAGAGTAATGATGGAAGAACGAATGAGACAGAAGAGGAAATCGATCAATGGAAGGACCATGAGATTGCAGAATGAGGAAAAGAAAAGACTGGGAGAACAAGGAATGAGACAGGAGAAAGAAATCAGTCAGTTGAAAGAAATGACGAGATTACAGAATGAGGAACAAGAAAGACAGTGGAATAAAAAACTGAAAGAGTATGAATTTGAAACTGAACAACAAAGGAAAAAAATAGGCTGGAATACAGGAGAAGTTGAAGAAGCAGAAAGGAGAAATCAGGAGATTGAAGGACACAACGAGATTGGAGAGGAAGAACGAGAGGAACAATGGGATAGAAAAAAAAGAACATGAAGCTGAGGTTGACCAATTGAAAGAAAAAGCAAGGCTGGAATGCGAAGAGGTAGACAAAGAACAGCGAATGAAACACAAAAAGGAAATTAACCACATGAAGAAAACCATGAAACTGCAGAAGGAAAGACAGGAGAAGAAACAAGGAAGAGTATAGAGACAGCAGCAAATGAAACACAAGAAAGAGATTAACCAAATGAAGCAAACCATGAAACTGGAGAGGAAGGACAGGAGAGGAAGCAAGGAAGGGTAATGAGAGAGCAGCGAATGAAACACAGGAAGGAAATGAGCCAATTGAGAGAAACGATGAGATTGGAAAATGAGGAGCATGAGGAAGAGTGGGAGAGAAAACAAAAACTATACGAGTTTGAAATTAATGAACTGAAGGAGAGAATGAAATTGAAGTCCAGAGAGATGGAAAAACTCCAGAAAGAAACAGAAACTAACAAATGTATAGAGATGCGGAAGAAAGAGAAAATAGAGGAGAGACTGCATGATAATGACGGGGTTAAAGGAACAGAACACACACACACAGAAGTAGTGGAGGATAATGGGGGTGAGCTCGCGGACTGGGTAGGGACCGGTGTGAGCAGCTGGATGGCTGCCTCCAGGAACGAGGGGAGGAAGTATGCCCCTTGAGGCGAATCGAACCAGGTGGGTTCGGTCGTGCCAAGCGGAGTTGAAGGGACGAGTGCTGTGGATAGGTGCACGTGTAGCTTGGGGGGTATAGAGGCCCGGAACCTTGTGGGGACACGAATCCCCAGTGTGGTTGTGCAGGGGTGTGTGTTTGCGAGTGTGCGGAGATGCGTGCTTTCCGGCACGCATGGTGTGAGTGAGACCCCTGGGCAGGTGAAAGGTTGGGTGTGAGTGAGAGGGTCCGTGTGAGGGAGACCGTGTGTGTGAGGTCTCTGTATGAGAGGGAGATGTCGGTCGGCATGCGTGAGCATGCAGCCGGTCTCCCGGTGTGAATGTGAGTGTGATGGAGTGGAGTCTGTGCGTCGTAACACGCAGGTGTCGTGGGTGGAACGGAGACGACGGCGAAGAGGGACAAAGGCGGGTAGCGGCTGTAGCTGTATTGGGGACCGTGCGGGTTCACCCAGCAGCGAGCGCGAGGTCCGTGCTGTGCAGCGCACGAGACCCCACGTGCTCGCTTGCGGGAGTGAAGCCCGGTCCGGAAACGCCAGCGGTGGATTTGCCGATCCGCGGACGGACAAAGTTTAGGCAGGATAACTGATTTGGACCGGATGGTTTCTCACGCGAGCTTGTGTTAAGCTCCAACGGGCAGAGCACATGTGTTCGCGTGGGAGCCCCTCGGAGTGCGAGGTTTGCTTTTGGGGGGTGCGCAGGGTGACGTCATGGCTGCACGTGGGGTTGGAATCGGCAGGAGGGTGAATCCTGCCGGATGGTACCGTCCAAGAGGGACAAGGTGCGCGTGCAGCTGCATGACGTCATGGGTAAGGTGCAGAGCGCAGGCTGTGAGTTGCCGCGCTGGTGCGCGCGTAATTGGCAATACAAAATTACGAAAGCAAGCCTCGCTTTCGGGTGAAAGGATTCCCAGGTAAGGGGTGAAAGACCCCTTCCTGGGCACAGGATGGAACTAGCTAGGGGAAGGTTAGTGTCAGCTAGACGGCTTCATGGGCAGGGGTAAGTCTCATGGAGCCCGTGGAATGGATTAGTTAGAGGGATTGTAGTGAGCTTTAGGTTGGGAAATAATTTTTGAGGATTTGGAGACAGTGACAGACTGTGGATGTGTAGAGGGGACATAGCTTAGCTACGTAGGTTAAATGGAACGTGCTATAGTGTAAGGGATGACGTGGGAGCACGAGGTAGTTAGGGGAGGTAGTTCGAAGGGTGGCAGGATTCAGCGATGTGTGTGTTGGAAAGTTGTGAGGTGAGTACATGGTGAGTGAGTGAGGCAGCGGTCTGAGTGAATGGAGTGATTGGGGAATGCATGGTGCGATGAGTGATTGGGGGGAGGAGTGACTCCCGCCAACGGACCCCGGGGTCAGTGTAGAGTGAGTTAGCTGGGTTAGTTAAATTGAAGAATGGAGGTCGTTTTGCTGTTGTGGGAGTGTAGGCTCGAAACCTGTTTGGAGGGGTGCAGGAGCCCTGTTGACGGGCTGGGAGCGTGGCTGCGAACGGTGAGTATCGCTGATTGGGTACCCGGGCACCGGGCTAGTCGGCCGTGGTAGGCCAAGGGCCCATGGGGGCCGGGTTAGCGTAGTGGCACGGGTGGGCCCGCTTGGTGCGGGGCCCGGAGCGCCGTTGGCCGCGTGGCAGTGTCGTGGGCACGGGTGACCTCGGAAAGGGGCCGGGGCGCCAGCCTGCCACGTGTGCGTTTCAGGGGAGTTGCCATGGGGGACTCCCCGGTGTTTAGGGAGCTGGTAGGCTCGGAGGCAGTGTAGTGCCCGGGGGTGCCATCGTAGTGGATTCGGCAGAGGGTCGTGCCTGCCAGGGGGAGCCACGCGTCCCAGCCATGAGACCGTGTGAGGGCACGGGAGGAAAATTCGAGGGCGAGGCCCGAAATTGTAAGGACACCAACACAGGCGACGGGAATCTGGGTTGTTAGAACCAATAGATTAAGCGAGAGGCGCTTGTTGAAAGCCCGGGGTAGTTTAAAGGTTAATGGATAGGGTAGATTAGGAAGTGTACCCCTCCGCACCATCCATCCCTTCGCTCTCGTTGTGGGCCGTGGACCACTTTGGGTTAGATCGCTGAAGTCTGGGAGGCCATCCTGAGGCTCGAGTTGGGCCTCGACACATGACGCTAGTCCCTTATTCCCCTCCGGGAAGGGAACGTAGGGGTTGGGAGTAGGCTAGGGGACGATAGGTTAGCCGAACAAGGACGATAAAGGGGGTTAGGGGACGATTTATAGTGGGGAAGAGGGTGAAAATAAAAACAACAAAAAAAAATAAGTTGGGGGCTAATTGGTTTTGCAAATTAAGGGGGTGGGTATGGACAGTGACAGGCAAAGGCGATAGGTGGGAGGGAGACAGGTAGGGTAGGTCCGAGTCACCTTCTGTTGGGCAACACCACCGCACTCCTCACCAACTCCACTGCAAGGCAAAGGCTGGCCAACTTCATCGTCTGCGGCTGTGTGCTGGGGGCTGTGCCGGCCAACTTCATCGGCTGGTTGTTTTCTGCAAGGCCTGTGCCGGCCGGATCGTCTGCTGTGTTTTGCTGCAAGGCCTGTGCCGGCCAACTTCATCGGCTGGTTGTTTTCTGCAAGGCCTGTGCCGGCCGGATCGTCTGCGTGTTTTTGCTGCAAGGCCTGTGCCGGCCGGATCGTCCGACGGCTGTTTTTACTGCAAGGCTGTGCCGGCCAGTTCGTCTGCCGGCTGTGTTTGCCTGCAACGGCCTTTTCTGCAGGCTATGTTGCCTTTACCTTTGCCATGTCATGCCCACTGCCCCCGTTCACAGCCCCGTTCATTTTGCTTTGCCCCCTGTTCATTTCCATGCGCGCAGGATCCGCAAGCAACAGTTTGCAAGCTGCAGGAACTGTCCTGTTGGAAGCTGCAACACGGGCCTGCAGTGGCGGCCCGTGCACCGGTTTCCTTTTGACTCTCCTTTTTCCTGCAGAGTCCATTGATCCTGGGCATGGAGTAGTGTAAATTATAAGGTTAAGGTGTTAAGTTGTATTGTAAATATGAGTGCGCCCCGCATGTATGTGTTAGCGCCGGCAATTTTATTTAAGTCGTCTGTGTGAGTGAGTTTGTTTAGTTAGTTACTCAGCCTCAGGTTATTTATTTGGGGACACGAATACCATGAATGTCGCACTCAGGGATCCGTAGGTAAAACGTACTAGGGGAGAACTAAACATGATGGACACGATAATTTGACGACTCGGGACGAGTCTGTAAAAAAGGGAGGGGGTAGTGTTACGGTTCTGGAAATTCGCAAACACCATAAAGGTCCGTAGGTGAGATATATTTCTTAAGTACATGTGTAGTTAGCCCAAACCATTGTATAGAGGGAATTAATGTGATTCATTCGGGCTGCGATCCTTTGAGTTAGGCGTTTTTCTGTTCTACCTTTGTTTTGATACAACAACAACAACGCCAGCAGAAAAACCTACCTTCACCACTCGCTACCGCAAACCTCACATCACCGCCATTCCAAACACGCCATGGCCATCGGACACCGCCGAAAACCCTCCACACCTTCTCCTACGGCCATTCCCGCACCACCTGTGGACGCCGAGCGTCGAGCTGTCTTCAGCGAGACACGCGAGACGCGAGTGCAGATGGGTTTTCTGAGGAGAATTCGGATCAGGAATGATACGCCCACATCTGATCCACCAATCAGGAAGCGGGGGGCGGCTTGGCCCCGCCTCCAGACGCGCCTGACGAAAATCGCATATGCAAATTTGAGGATCAGGAATGATACACGCCCCCTTTTTCTCCGTCCAATCGGCGAGCGTGGCTCCGCCCTGAGGTCGTTTGATCCGAGAATTTGCATATGGTGGGTTCCGAAGCCGATAAAAAGGCGAGCGCAGTGAGTCAGGAAGTCAGTTGGGCTGGGTCGTTGGAGACGGAGCTCGGGCAGATCGGTGAGAAAGTCAGTTGGCTGGGTCGTTGGAGACGGAGCTCGAGCAGATCGGTGGAGGTATCGGTGAGAGTGTCGGTGGGGCGGAGTCGGGAGACGGAGCTCGAAGCAGAGGTGGGGCAGACGGCTGCGGAGGCGAACGGCAGCGGAGGGCGATCGGCTGAGGAGGACCTGGAGGCTCGGGACGACGAGGTTGCGTTGAGTCGAGCAAGCCAGCAATACTCCTCCCCAGAGCATCAACAATTCCCCCTTTCCCCCGGCTGAGAGAGTGCGACAAGGGGCCCCGTTCCACTTCACCAGCAGGTGCCCACGGAACCGCCGTGCAGCGACATTCTGCGGTCGCGGGCGGGTAGGACCCCTCGGTCTCGTGGACCTGGCCGCTCATCCAGGTTCCGCGCATTAGGCCACGGGCCCAGTTGACTCCTTGCCTTTGAGGGGGTCTTTTCTTTGCTTCGGTGTGAATGCGTGTTGTGGCGCCGTGTCTTGTAGGTAGTAACTGTATAAGTGGTCCGTGTGTCGTGTAGTCGGTTTTAACTCCTTCTTTTATATGTGCATTTCTTTTGTTCTATGTGATATATGTGCAATCGTTAATTGTGGCTGTAAATACGTGCTATAGGTGTGCTCCGTGTGCGCGAAATAAATGTGCATTGTGTGAACTGTTTTCCCGTTTCGCTTCGTCTTTCTTTAATTGAACCTCATCCTGCTTCACGTAAAGGGTTCGTAGTGGGTGCAAAACGCCCGGTAAATAATTGAACCGTCGAGGTCGACGATAACACCGCTCGGTTATCCCGATAGTACGGAACGGCCGCCCAAGCGGCTCGTGTCCGGAGTCGACCTGCGGCGAGGTACGATCGCCCGGTTTACCATCCGCGTGGGTACTTAGGTAGGTCGAGTTTGGCGAACAACCTATCCTACGCGGTGGCCGATTGGCACGATTGCGGTGAGGTCGAAAGGCCACCCGTGACTGGATCCCGGCGTTAGCCGGGAGGGTCACGACTGAATTGTCCGTCCGGTGGGCGAGGCGGTCGCGGTTCGAGTCGCGTGGCCGATCGCACGCCGACGGCGCGAATTCGCAACAATATATAATATATATACATATATATATATACACAGATATATATACACATATATATATATATCCATATATATACATAGATATATATACACATATATATACATAAATATATCTATATATATATACATATATACAATATACATATATACATATATATATATATATATATATATACATATACTGTATATACATAGCAAAGTGTCGATCATGAATTGTTGTGGATAATGCTGAGAGAAATGGGGATGCCAGAGCACCTGATATGTCCGAAATGAAGCCTGTACCCAAAACGAGAAGTTACAGTAAGAACAGAGTATGGAGAGACATGGTTTGGAATTAGAAAGGGTATTAGACAGGGGTGCATTCTCTCCCCTAAATTTTATTACTTGTATAGTGAGTACATCATGAGGAAAAAAAACAAACTTGGATGACACAAAGGCTGGAGTCAGGATTGGAGGAAGATGTATCAACAATCTAAGGTATGCTGATGATACCCACTCTGTTGGCAGAAAGTAAAAAGGACTTGATGAAACTGCTACAGAATGTGAAGAAGGAAAGTGAAAAAGCTGGTCTTTATTTAAACCTAAAATAGACTAAAATCTTCTCAACTGAGAAGATCGACGTGTTTAGATTGGGAGACGATCAGGTGGAAATGGTGTAAAGTTTCATCTTCCAGGGTTCTAAGATTGAAGTGAATGGAGAATGGTTAGGAGAAATTAATAGATTAGCATTGGGTCGAACAGCAATGTCAGGACTGACAACGATCTGGAAAAAAACCCAGGTGTAACAACACAAACCAAGAGGATGCTGATAAATGCTCTGGTATTTACAGTTGCAATGTATGGATGTGAGTCATGGACAGTGAAGAAGAAAGAAACAAAGAAGATTGAGAGATTTGAAGTGTGGTCGAGACAAATGCCACAAATTTTATGGACTGTGAGAAGAATAAACAAATCGGTGTTTCAAGAAATTCGATCACCATCTACACTGCAAACAGAAACTGTCATATTTTGGGCACATCATGCATGCAGAAAACGAAAGTCTGGAGAAGTCAACCATGCTGGGAATGGATGAAGGAGGAAGAAAATACGACGCAGGTCTTATAACATTGGATGGATAAAATAAAGGATACAACCAAACTATCTCAACTAGAGCTTTGGTAAGCAGTGCAGGATAGGGATGGTCGGATAACTCAGATTAAGAATGTCACCAGAAATCGGTCATGATTTGACGGAACAAGATAAGAAGACAAATTAGACCACTATGGAAAGGAGAAAAAAAATACATTTAAAAGTTCTTTCGAGCATTCGTCTGCCTTCTCAAAGAGACTGAACGCTGGTGCGGTAACAGCATATGAAGGTGAGTTAGCACTAATAAAATGAAGAATATCACATATCTTCTAAAATGTATTGAAATAACACTTGGTACATGTGTGGTGTAAAAATCGAAAATCAATTGTAATATGCTTTTGTTTATACTTATTTACCATTACTTTATGGCATTCTTGTAACTGTGAAAAAGCAAAAAAAAAAACGGCTACAAACATACAAGCATTAAAAAAGCTCAAAGTGGTCAAACATGCACAAATTTGAGAAAACATCCTGTATGTTCTTCCTATATTTGTTAAGAAACAAATATTTAAATTGAGGTTCTGCCAGCAATCCAGACTGCAAGTAAAGATGTTTTACCTAAATTTATACCAAACCTAACCTTTGCGGACTTAAAATTATCCACAATGCCAATTTTGTTGCTATTTCTTTTTGCCTGAGTGGAAAAATTTCCATAAATCAGTTCCGTCAAAAATACACACCACACACACCTATTCAATAATTATTTCAATAATTTACTAATTCACTAATTTACAAACAAAGTCATGAGACAGAAATTGCGGCGAAGCCTCCACAAAAGACGACACCTAACACGTACTTCACAATCATGAAGAAGCAAAACCTTCCCATGGTTGTGGGCCTCTACAAATGAAGGAAGGGCTGGAAAGCTCAGATATGCAAAGGAAGAAAATAATCTTTAACTAGTGGGAGGATAAAAGAACAGCGAGATACGGGAGGGTAATGGCAATAGCGTCACCCGAGTAACCAGGACGTTGATGACAGAAGTTACTTAAATGCAGTGTGGTTGACAGCACCGGCACATCATAGCTTATCCATCATGGGAACTTCCCTTAGCTGAGTGGAGTGCAATGCACACCAACAAACTGTTGCACTGAATTCTGTGACTGAACTCCTCTCCATGCTGCGGTGTCTCCCAACAAACTGCTACTTGCACCTGAAGCAATTTGCTCGCATGGCCATCAAGACTGCACCGAACTGTGTGCACCCATGCCTTGCCTTTTATAGCCCAAAGCATGCCCTGTTCCTCCAATCAGTGCAAGCAGTTCGCCCATTACGCCACCAAAAAAATGCAATGGAAAAGGATGTACTGGTGGCGTGGGCCTCTGCTAAAGGACATGGGAGAGTTTTTAATTATATAATGAGGAGGGAGGAAATAGTGAAATATAAGCACATGGAACAAGAGGCAATTAATATCTGAATAATGTCCAATCTCACGCATATGTAAGTATCCACAAAGTACACACAGAAACATTGCCTTCTGGATTTAGTCCTACAAACAAGCACGATTGTACACATAGGAGATTACTACTACTCCTCGTGCAACACTCAATGGGGATTCCCCAACTGACACAGCTCACGTCACCAAAATGAAATCGTATGCACAGACAGCCATGGCCACGCCCCAGAAGCACAACAACAAAAAGGTACATATATTTATTCATCCCTACATTCACAACAGGTCACAAATGAGGAAAAGATACTGTGGTTCGAAGTGTAGCAGCTGACAGGTCTGAGTACATTTCTTGGTATGGATATTTCCAACCACGCTAAACTTATGTGACACACACACACACGCACACACACACACACACACACACACACACCAATAAAGTTCCAGGATTAAAGCAACAGAAAATTTTATTGCAAATATCGCAATTATGTTTAGTGGACGCCTTCAAAGTAATCTCCCTGGGAGTCTACACATGCTTTCCAACGCCGCTGCCATGCTTCAAAGGAAGTCATTGTCTGAAAGGTCATTTCGCTCATTGGTCATGGCTCTCTGGATCGCTTCGATTAATGCAAAATGAGTTCCTTTCGATGGAGGTTTGGACGTTGGTCAGATCGGACCAAGATTCTCTCCCTTTCGACATTTTAGTCCATTTTGGAAATCGATGGACTGTGTATCCATTCTCCATTCACATCCATTCTCTTGGCCCACTCAAACACATGTGATCTTGACATTGTGTCTTCCCCGTACACCAGCTTCAACTTGTTGAAAATGTCCATGCCATTCCTTTCGTTTTACCAAAAACTTGATGGTGATTCTCTGTTCCATAAATTTATCGTTCATCTTCAGAATACGATTGCAACACTTGTAATTTTAACAAAAACTCCAGTATGACTACAAAACACAACCGATCGATACAACGGCTAACACGGTACTGACAGGAAGATTACGATGCATGTCCAGTTATGAAACCCAAGCCAGTGCTGCAACCTGTCAAGAAAAAATATCAGTCATGGGACTGTATTGTCAGACCTCGTATTTTAAAAGACTTTTAAGGAAAAAAAATATGTAGGGGTGGATGATAATACTAAAAAATTAAAAGAAACAAGGTAGGGATTATTGTATAACGACAACTGAACACACCATTTCTATACAACAATAGAAGTAGCAGCACCATGTGACATCTTTTTTTAAATTTTGAACAAATTTGTGTTGTTTGACTAGTCATGGAGCATGAAGTGGATTTGTCCATCAGCATGGAGGAGATTTCCCTTTAGGGTAAAGCTGGCAAGCCATCTTGTGAGGGTTTATATCTAAACAGTAGCTCTTAAAAAAATGGTGCTACCATGAAACTTTATGCCACACAGCACTTACTGTAAAGGTTCTGACTAACAAGGGGCACCTGCCACACATCCACCATGGTTCGCATCCATAACACAGCTAATGAGGTTTCTGAATTGTAGCCTGAAAATAAGATGTTAAAGTTTAAATGCAACTCCCTGCATAGTTGCCAGAAGTTGCATGGCCAAGGCTTTAAAGGCTGTTGGCTAACTGGTACTGCAATTCACAGTGTAGGAGGCCACTAAAGTAGAGGATTAATGGGGTTTCTGAGGCAGCCATTCAAATGAATGGGGGAAAAGGGAAAAACTTTCTGACTTTAAGCCCCAAAATCTCAAAATAGGAGACTGATTTCCTCCCCCTCCCATACAAGCAAATGTAAAATTGAGACTGACTCAAGCCCCAAAAGTCCAAAATAGGAGACTGATTTCCTCCCCTCCCATACAAGCAAATGTAAAATTGAGACTTACTGATTAAGCACTTCTTTCCTTTCATATTGTTACGGAAATGGCCTTCGTATGCTACTAAATATAGGATTAGCTCAGATCCCCATTAATGCATGTTAGCCAGGCTGTTCAGTAATTTGGACGTTACATGTGTGTCGTGGAGGTGTCACAGGCTGTTATTTGTTTGTGCAGTGGTGGTGGATCGAGAGCTCCTTCTTCTTCCTTCCTCTCCGGATGAGGCCCCGCCCAGTCGGCTGAGAGGGAATGGCCAAAAAGAGGAAGTGAAACTAAGGGGAGGAGTTTGTCGGCTTCGTAAAGGGGAGGAGCCG
>CM068952.1:64913912-64925762 GCA_035128595.1 Eptatretus atami
AAAATCATTCAAAGCAAGATGTTTCATTTTCGTGTTAAAATAAGTCAGTTTGAAGTCAGTCAAGCTGCCTCACCCGAACCAAGCCAAAAAAATTCCGAAGTCATTTCCTATGTGGGAACACACCCTGGAAAAACCATTGTTGTGAAATCTCCCATTACGTCATCAAGTTGCTTATTCAAACTAACTTGTGTGCCGTTCGTGTTTTATTACAAAAATGGAGCATTCAGATTATTACTACAACCTTGCAGATCAATCGTTTTCACAAGATGACAGGTGAGATCTCAACCCAATTCATTATTTGTTGTTTAAAACAGAATTAAATCACTATACGACTAATAATTCTTGTTTTTTTTTCTAACAGGTTGTCCCCAATAAGAACATCGTTCATAACTGATGTTGAAAATGAGTTATCTGGCTTTTGGTGTTAGAGGTGTAAAGAGGGGTGTTGCTGGGGGTATGTGTGGGGTATTCTGGTGTGGTGGTATTGGGTGGGGGTGGGCTTGGGTTTTTTTGTGTGGGGGAGTGGTGGTGGGTTGGGGGGTGTTTTTATATAGGTCGTGTTGTGGGGTACGTATTTGGGTTTCTGGGGTGTTGCTTATGTGTTTTGTGGGTTTGTGTGGGTGGGGGTGTGGGTTGTGGTGTGGTGAGATGGGTGGGTGCGTGGGGTGTATTGTGGGGTTGCGATGGTGGGGGTTTGGAAGTGTTTTTGGGCTTTGGTGTTTAGTGTGTGCTTGTTGGGTGTAGGGCGGGGTTGTGGGAGTGTTTGGGTTCGGTGGCGTGTGGTGTTTTTTGGGTGGTGGGTTTTATTAATAATGGTGGGGTGGGGTGGCGTGTGGGGTTATGGTGGTTGTGGTGGGTGCTGGGGTGGTTGTGGGTTGGTGGTGGATAAAGAAACGGGAGGAGAGGCGGCTGGGGGGGGGGGGGGAGGGAGGTGGATAAAGGGGGTGGGGGGCGGGAAAGCTAGCCTTGGGCGAAGAAGGGCGAACGAGGGGGGAAGGTAAGAGGAGGGGGCTGGGTTTGTTGGGTGGGCTGAAGCGAGGGGGAGGAGAGGGAAAGGGGGGGGCTGAGGTGGGGGAAAGAGGGAGCTAAATAAGGTAAGGGGGGGCTTAGTAAGCGGGTGGGTGGGGAGTCTGGCGGGTGGCGGAGGGAGAGGCTTGAGGGGGGGTAAAGGGGGGAAGGGGGAATAAGGGGGGGGAAGCGGTAAAGGGGTTGGGGCGGGGGAGGGGGGGGCCTAGCTGAGGCGGGGGGGGGGGCGAAGTGAGGGGTGGGGCATATGGGACACAAGGGGGGGGCCGGGGAGGGGCGGGGGAAAACAGGGGAGAGGTTTAAAAAAAGGGCAAAAGGGGCTTCAAAGGGCTGCGCTGAGAAAAGCGGGGGTAGGTAGGCTTAGCTACGTAGGTTAAATGGAACGTGCTATAGTGTAAGGGATGACGTGGGAGCACGAGGTATTAGGGAGGTAGTTCGAAGTGGCAGGATTAGCGATGTGTGTGTTGGAACAGTTGTGAGGTGAGTACATGGTGAGTGAGTAGGCCAGCGGTCGAGTGAATGGAGTGATTGGGAATGCTGGTGCGATGAGTGATTGGGGGGAGGAGTGACTCCCGCCCAACGGACCCCGGGGTCAGTGTAGAGTGAAGTTAAGTCGGGTTAGTAAATTGAAGAATGGAGGTTCGTTTTGCTGTTGGTGGGAGTGTAGGCTCGAAACCTGTTTGGAGGGTGCAGGAGCCCTGTTGACGGCTGGAGCGTGCTGCGAACGGTGAGTATCGCTGATTGGGTACCCGGCACCGGGCTAGTCGGCGTGGTAGGCCAAGGCCCATGGGGGGCCGGGTTAGGTAGTGGCACGGTGCGCGCCGCTTGGTGGCGGGGCCGGAGCGCCGTTGGCGCGTGGCAGTGTCGTGGGCACGGTGACTCTCGGAAGGGGCCCGGGCGCCAGCCTGCCACGTGTGCGTTCAGGGGAGTTCCATGGGGGCACTCCCCGGTGTTTAGGGAGCTGGTAGGCTCGGAGCAGTTAGTGCCCGGGGTGCCATCGTAGTGATTCGGCAGAGGGTCGTGCCTGCCAGGGGGAGCCACGCGTCCCACATGAGACCGTGTGAGGGCACGGGAGGAAAATTCGAGGGCGAGGCCCGAATTGTAAGGACACACACAGGCGACGGAATCTGGTTGTTAGAACCAATAGATTAAGCGAGAGGCGCTTGTTGAAAGCCCCGGGTAAGTTTAAAGGTAATGGATAGGGTGATTAGAAGTGTACCCCTCCGCACCATCCATCCCTTCGCTCTCGTTGTGGGCCGCTGACCCACTTTGGTTAGACGCTGAAGTCTGGGAGGCCATCCGAAGGCTCGAGTTGGCCTCGACACATGAACGCTAGCTCTCCCTTATTCCCCTCCGGAAGGGAACTGTAGGTTGGGAGTAGGCTAGGGGACGATAGGTTAGCCGAACAAGACATAAAGGGGTTAGGGACGATTATAGTGGGGAAGAGGGTGAAAAAAAAACAACAAAAAAATAAATAATTGGGGGCTAATTGGGTTTTGCAAATTAAGGGGGTGGGTATGGACAGTGACAGGCAAAGGCGATAGGTGGGAGGGAGACAGGTAGGTAGGTCCGAGTCCACTTCTGTGTGGCCCAACACCACCGCACTCCTCCACCAACCTCCACTGCAAGCAAAGGCTGCCAACTTCATCGTCTCGGCTGTGTGCTGCGGGCCTGTCGGCAACTTCATCGGCTGGTTGTTTTCTGCAAGGCCTGTGCCGGCCGGATCGTCTGCTGTGTTTGCTGCAAGGCCTGTGCCGGCCAACTTCATCGGCTGGTTGTTTTCTGCAAGGCTGTGCGGCCGGATCGTCTGCTGTGTTTTGCTGCAAGGCCTGTGCCGGCCGGATCGTCCGACGCTGTTTTTTACTGGCAAGGCCTGTGCCGGCCAGTTCGTCTGCCGGCTGTGTTTGCCTGCACGGCCTTTTCTGCAGGCTATGTTGCCTTTACCTTTGCATGTCATGCCCACTGCCCCCGTTCACAGCCCCGTTCATTTCTTTGCCCCCCCTGTTCATTTCCTATGCGCGCCAGGATCCGCAAGCAACAGTTTGCAAGCTGCAGAACTGTCCTGTGGCAGCTGCAACACGGCTGCAGTGGCGGCCGTGCACCGGTTTCCTTTTGACTCTTCCTTTTTCCTGCGAGTCCATTATCCTGGCCATGGAGTAGTGTAAATTATAAGTGTTAAGGTGTTAAGTTGTATTGTAAAATATGAGTGCGCCCCGGCATGTATGTGTTAGCGCCGGCAATTTTATTTAAGTCGTCTGTGTGAGTGAGTTGTTTTTAGTTAGTTACTCGCCCAGGTTATTTATTTGGGGACACGAATACCATGAATGTCGCACTCAGGGATCCGTAGGTAAAACGTACTAGGGGAAGAACTACACATGATGGCACACCGATAATTTGACGACTCGGGACGAGTCTGTAAAAAGGAGGGGTGTGTTACGGTTCTGAAATTCGCAAACACCAAAAGTCCGTAGGTGAAGATATTTTCTTAAGTACATTGTGTAGTTAGCCCAAACCCATTGTAAGAGGGAATTAATGTGATTCATTCGGCTGCGATCCTTGAGTTAGCGTTTTTCTGTTCTACCTTTGTTTTGATAACAACAACAACAAGCGCCAGCAGCAAAAACTACCTTCACACTCGCTACCGACGCAAACCTCACATCCCGCCATTCCAAACACGCCATGGCCATCGACACCGCCGAAACCCTCCACCACCTTCTCACGGCCATTCCCGCACCACCTGTGACGCGAGCGTCGAGCTGTCTTCAGCGAGACACCGAGACGCGAGTGCAGATGGCGGTTTTCTGAGGAAATTCGGATCAGAATGATACACGCCCACATCTGATCCACCCAATCAGGAAGCGCGGGCGGCTTGGCCCGCCTCCCAGACGCGCCTGACGAAAAATCGGCATATGCAAATTTGAGGATCAGAATGATACACGCCCCCTTTTCTCCGTCCAATCGGCGAGCGTGGCTCCCGCTGAGGTCGTTGGATCGAGAATTTGCATAGGTGGTTCCCGAAGCCGATAAAAAGGCGAGCGCAGTGAGTCAGGAAGTCAGTTGGGCTGGGTCGTTGAGACGGAGCTCGGCAGATCGGTGAGAAAGTCAGTTGGACTGGGTCGTTGAGACGGAGCTCGAGCAGATCGGTGGAGCAGTATCGTGGAGAGTGTCGGTGGGCGGAGTCGGGAGACGGAGCTCGAACAGAGGTGGGGCAGACGGCTGCGGAGCGAACGGCAGCGGAGGGCGATCGGCTGAGGAGGACCTGAGGCTCGGAGACGAGGTTGCGTTGAGTCGAGCAAGCCAGCCATACTCCCCTCCCCAGAGCATCAACAATTCCCCCTTTCCCCCGCGCTGAGAGAGTGCGACAAGGGCCCCGTTCCACTTACACCAGCAGGTGCCACGAACGCCGTGCAGCGACATTCTGCGGCTCGGCGCGGGTAGGCCCCCCTCGTCTCGTGGACCTGCCGCTCATCAGGTTCCACGCGCATTAGCCACGGGCCCAGCATCGACTCCCTGCCTTTGAGGGGTCTTTTCTTTGCTTCGGTGTGAATGCGTGTTGTGGCGCCGTGTCTTGTAAGGTAGTAACTGTATAAGTGGTCCGTGTGTCGTTAGTCGTTTTAACTCCTTCTTTTATATGTGCATTTCTTTTGTTCTATGTGATATATGTGCAATCGTTTAATTTGTGGCTGTAAAATACGTGCTATAGTGTGCT
Source organism: Eptatretus atami (assembly GCA_035128595.1). Lineage (NCBI taxonomy): Eukaryota > Metazoa > Chordata > Myxini > Myxiniformes > Myxinidae > Eptatretus > Eptatretus atami. The sequence goes on from CM068952.1 coordinate 64,918,648, forward strand.
CCGTGTGCCGCGAAATAATGTGCATTTGTGAACTGTTTTCCCGTTTCGCTTCGTCTTTTCTTAATTGAACCTCCATCCTGCTTCACGTAAAGGGTTCGTAGTGGGTGCAAACGCCGGTAATAATCTGAACCGTCGAGGTCGACGAAACACCGCTCGGTTATCCGATAGTACGAACGGCCCGCCCAAGCGGCTCGTGTCCGGATCGACCTGCGGCGAGGTACGATCGCCCGGTTTACCATCCGCGTGGGTACTTAGGTATGTCGAGTTTGGCGAACAAACCTATCCTACGCGGGTGGCCGATTGGCACGATTGCGGTGAGTCCGAAAGGCCCACCCGTGACTGGATCCCGGTTAGCCGGGAAGGGGCACGACTGAATTGCCGTCCGGTGGCGAGGGGTCGCGGTTCGAGTCGCGTGGCGATCGCACGCCGACGGGCGCGAATTCGCAACAATATATATATATAAATACATATATATATATACACATATATAAATAATCCATATATATACATAGATATATATACACATATATATACATAAATAATCTTATATATATATACATATATACAATATACATATAACATATATATATTATATATATATATACATATACTGTATATACATAGCAAAGTGTCATCATGAATGTTGTGGATAATGCTGAGAGAAATGGGATGCAGAGCACTGTATATGTCCGAAATGAAGCCGTACCAAAACGAAAGTTACAGTAAGAACAGAGTATGGAGAACATGTTTGGAATTAGAAAGGGTATTAGACAGGGTGCATTCTCTCCCCTAAATTTTATTACTTGTATAGTGAGTACATCATGAGGAAAAAAAACAAACTTGGATGACACAAAGCTGGAGTCAGATTGGAGGAAGATGTATCACAATCTAAGTATGCTGATGATACCCACTTGTGCAGAAAGTAAAAAGGACTTGATGAACTGCTACAGAATGTGAAAGAAGGAAGTGAAAAAGCTGGTCTTTATTTAAACTAAATAGACTAAAACTTCTCAACTGAGAAGATCGACGTGTTTAGATTGGGAGATCGATCAGGTGGAAATGTGTAAAGTTTCATCTTCCAGGTTCTAAGATTGAAGTGAATGGAGAATGGTTAGGCAGAAATTAATAGATTAGCATTGGGTCGAACAGCAATGTCAGGACTGACAAGATCTGGAAAAAACCCAGTGTAACAACACAAACCAAGAGGATGCTGATAAATGCTTCTGGTATTGTTACAGTGCAATGTATGGATGTGAGTCATGGACAGTGAGAAAGAAAGAAACAAAGAAGATGAGAGATTTGAATGTGGTCGACGACAAATGCCACCAAATTTATGGACTGTGAGAAGAATAAACAAATCGGTGTTCAAGAAATTCGATCACCATCTACACTGCAAAACAGAAACTGTCATATTTTGGGCACATCATGCATGCAGAAAACGAAAGTCTGGAGAAGTCAACCATGCTGGGAATGGATGAAGGAGGAAGAAAATACGACGCAGGTCTTATAACATTGGATGGATAAAATAAAGGATACAACCAAACTATCTCAAACTAGAGCTTTGGTAAGCAGTGCAGTAGGGAGTCGGATAACTCAGATTAAGAATGTCACAGAAATCGGTCATGATTACGGGAAAAGATAGAAGACAAATTAGGACCACTATGGAAAGGAGAAAAAAAATACATTTAAAGTTCTTTCGAGCATTCGTCTGCCTTCTCAAGAGACTGAACGCTGGTTGCGTAACAGATATGAAGGTGAGTTACACTAATAAAATGAAGAATATCACATATCTCTAAATGTATTGAAATAACACTTGGTACATGTGTGGTAAAATCGAAAATCAATTGTAATATGCTTTTTTTTACTTATTTACCATTACTTTATGGCAATTCTTTAATGTGAAAAAGCAAAAAAAAAAACGGCTACAAACATACAAGCATTAAAAAGCTCAAGTGGTTCAAACATGCACAATTTGAAGAAACATCCTGTATGTTCTTCCTATATTTGTTAAGAAACAAATATTTAAATTGAGGTTCTGCCAGCAATCCAGACTGCAAGTAAAGATGTTTTCCTAAATTATACCAAACTAACCTTTGCGGACTAAAATTATCCACAATGCCAATTTGTTGCTATTTCTTTTGCCTGAGTGGAAAAAATTTCCATAAATCAGTTCCGTCAAAATACACACCACACACACCTATTCAATAATTATTTCAATAATTTACTAATCACTATTTAACAAACAAGTCATGAGACAGAAATTGCGGCGAAGCCTCCACAAAAGACGACACCTAACACGTACTTCAACATCATGAAGAAGCAAACCTTCCCATGGTTGTGGCCCTACAAATGAAGGAAGGCTGAAAGCTCAGATATGCAAAGGAAGAAATAATCTTTAACTAGTGGAGGATAAAAGACAGCGAGATACGGAGGGTAATGGCAATAGCGTCACCCGAGTAACCAGGACGTTGATGACAGAAGTTACTTAAATGCAGTGTGGTTGACAGCAACCGGCACATCATAGCTTATCCATCATGGAAACTTCCCTTAGCTGAGTGGAGTGCAATGCACACCAACAAACTGTTGCACTGAATTCTGTGACGAACTCCTCTCCATGCTGCGGTTCTCCACAACAACTGCTACTTGCACCTGAAGCATTTGCTCGCATGGCCATCAAGACTGCACCGAACTGTGTGCACCATGCCTTGCCTTTATAGCCCAAAGCATGCCCTGTTCCTCCAATCAGTGCAAGCAGTTCGCCCATTACGCCAACCAAAAAAATGCAATGGAAAAAGGATTACTGGTGGCTGGGCCTCTGCTAAAGACATGGAGAGTTTTTATTATATAATGAGGAGGGAGAATAGTGAAATATAAGCACATGGAACAAGAGCAATTAATATCTGAATAATGTCCAATCTCACGCATATGTAAGTATCCACAAAGTACACACAGAAACATTGCCTTCTGGATTTAGTCCTACAAACAAGCACGATTGTACACATAGGAGATTACTACTACTCCTCGTGCAACACTCAATGGGATTCCCCAACTGACACAGCTCACGTCACCAAAATGAAATCGTATGCACAGACAGCCATGGCCACGCCCCAAAGCACAACAACAAAAAGGTACATATATTTATTCATCCCTACATTCACAACAGGTCACAAATGAGAAAAGATACTGTGGTTCGAAGTGTAGCAGCTGACAGGTCTGAGTACATTTCTTGTATGGATATTCCAACCACGCTAACACTTATGTGACACACACACACAACACCACACACACACACACAACACACACACCAATAAAGTTCCGGATTAAAGCAACAAAAATTTTATTGCAAATACGCAATTATGTTTAGTGACGCCTTCAAAGTAATCTCCCTGGATCTACACATGCTTTCCAACGCCGCTGCATGCTTCAAAGGAAGTCATTGTCTGAAAGTCATTTCGCTCATTGGTCATGCCTCTCTGGATCGCTTCGATTAATGCAAATGATTCCTTTCGATGGAGGTTTGACTTGGTCAGATCGGACCAAAGATTCTCTCCCTTTCGACATTTTAGTCCATTTTGGAATCGATGACTGTGTATCCATTCTCCATTCACATCCATTCTCTGGCCCACTCAAACACATGTGACTTGACATTGGTGTCTTCCCCGTACACCAGCTTCACTTGTTGAAAATGTCCATGCCATTCCTTTCGTTTTACACAAAAACTTGATGGTTTCTCTGTTCCATAAATTTATCGTTCATTTCAGAATACATTGCAAACTTGTAATTTTAACAAAACTCCAGTATATGACTACAAAACACAACCGATCGATACAACGGCAACACCGGTACTGACAGGAAGATTACGATGCATGTCCATATGAAAACCCAAGCCATGCTGCACCTGTCAAGAAAAAATATCAGTCATGGACTGTATTGTCAGACCTCGTATTTAAAAGACTTTAAGGAAAAAAAATATGTAGGGGGTGGATGAAATAGCTAAAAAATTAAAAGAACAAGTAGGGATTATGTGTATAACGACAACTGAACACACCATTTCTATACAACAATGAAGTAGCAGCACATGTACATCTTTTTTTAAATTTTGAACAAATTGTGTTGTTTGACTAGTCATGGAGCATGAAGTGGATTTGTCCATCAGCATGGAGGAGATTCCCTTTAGGGTAAAGCTGGCAAGCCATCTTGTGAGGGTTTATATCTAAACAGTAGCTCTTAAAAAAATGGTGGCTACCATGAACTTTATGCCACACAGCACTTACTGTAAAGGTCTGACTAACAAGGGCACCTGCCACACATCCACCATGGTTCGCATCCATAACACAGCTAATGAGGTTTCTGAATTGTAGCCTGAAAATAAGATGTTAAGTTTAAATGCAACTCCCTGCATAGTTGCCAGAAGTTGCATGCCAAGGCTTTAAAGCCTGTTGGCTAACTGTACTGCCAATTCACAGTGTAGGAGGCCACTAAAGTAGAGGATTAATGGGTTTCTGAGGCACCATTCAAATGAATGGGGGAAAAGGGAAAACTTCTGACTTAAGCCCAAATCTCAAAATAGGAGACTGATTTCCCTCCCCTCCATACAAGCAAATGTAAAATTGGAGACTGACTCAAGCCCCAAAAGTCCAAAATAGAGACTGATTTCCTCCCCTCCCATACAAGCAAATGTAAAATGAGACTTACTGATAAAGCACTTCTTTCCTTTCATATTGTTACGGAATGGCCCTTCGATGCTACTAATATAGGATTAGCTCAGATCCCCCATTAAATGCATGTTTAGCCAGGCTGTTCAGTAATTTGACGTTAACATGTGTGTCGGGAGGTTCACAGGCTGTTATTTGTTGTGCAGTGGTGGTGGATCGAGAGCTCCTTCTTCCTCCCTCTCCCGGATAGGCCCGCCAGTCGGCTGAGAGGGATGGCCAAAAAGGAGAAGTGAAACTAAGGGAGGAGTTTGTCGGCTTCGTAAAGGGAGGAGCCGGTGGGCAGCGAACGGAACTTCTTGGAGTAGTTCAGTTGGGGAACAGTCGGTTTTGAGGCGTGCTCGGCTGTCGAGGCGGGAAGGAAAGACAAGGGTGGAAAAGAACTGAGAGGACGGAGTTGAGCAGTGGGCTTCGAGGCGGAAGCAGGAGAGAGGCGACGGTTCGAGGCGCGATCTGCTGGATGAGCAGTCGGGCTTCGAGACGGGAAGGCAGGAGAGCGACGGGTGTAGGCGCGATCTGCTGATGAACAGTGGCTTCGAAGCGAGCGAACGAAGGAGAGACAGTGGTATTCGAGGGAAAGGACCTGGCTGCTGTGTGAGTCTGGAGTCGGCTTCGAGAGGAGGTGATGACAGTTCAACCTGCGTCTAACGACGGAGCCTCTACGGTCCCTACTCACCTCACGGCTCGACGACGTTTGGAATCCATGACCAGGCCTGCCGGAGCCCGGCACCCCGATTTGGCCTGTCCTGGTGAACAGCCAGGCCTGGACTTTATGCTGGACCTTGTGAGAGACCAGATGAAACCATCGTCGATCTGACGTCTGTGCCGTCGACCTTACGCAGGTCAGAGCGCACGAGCCGCGTGGGTGCGACAAAGGAGGGCGAGCGCCATTTGCCACGCGGCGTGCTCGAGCTTGGGGGCTTGAATCCGTGGACATCCGCTTTTACGAGCGACATTCGTGCTTTGACACTTTCCTCTCATCCATGAAAACATCACACAAGTACTCTGTCTTGTCTGCATGCTGTCTATGTCTTGTTCTGCATGTTGTTAAGGTACATCTCGTAGGACCCCCTCGAAACCTGTAATCCTGTAGTTCCTAGTAAGAACGGTTATAGACTGATAAAAACATTGTCATGAATATTGTGCTTGTGTGTGTTCCCCGAGTCCCCAATCAATCTGGCTGATCTAATGAAGTTGCCGCTATGGATTAATTCGTGTTTCGGTCGAGAACGATCCGTTCGATTGGTATAATAAACCAAAAATGGTACAGATTGGCAGAAAACGCTCGCATCTGACAAAACCAGTCTGTAACCGGGGTCTATATCCCCAACTGAAAGGTCCAGGGGTACGTTGTATCGCGATTGAAGACGCTGACCCGAGGCCTGTGCGAGCCAGCCGGCGTATAACCCGGAGAACGGCGGTGGTGAGGGTGGCGCAAGAGTCGGTGAGAATCCGCCACCGCTGAATCTCTTAACAAATTTTCATCCATTAAAGAGCGAACCAAGAATATTTCCCATGTTACTTTGGGTATAACTTAATTTTCTATTACATTCATCACCTTTATTCACTTATCCCTCATTCGGTTTTGTAAAATTAATCCCTCATTCGGTTTGTAAAAGGGGAAGCGTTTCTAAGAGCACAATCGTGCGCGTGAAAATGAGAAAAGTATTCTGTGCACACGTCTCTCATGGTTTATATCTTAAATCATCAGAAACACTAACAGAACAAAGTTAGCTAAAACAGCTTTAAACGTAGTTTTATCAAAATCATTCAAAGCAAGATGTTTCATTTCGTGTTAAAATAAGTCAGTTTGAAGTCAAGTCAAGCTGCCTCACCCGAACCAAGCCAAAAAATTCCGAAGTCATTTCCTATGTGGGAACACACCCTGGAAAAACCATGTGTGAATCTCCCATTACGTCATCAAGTTGCTTATTCAAAACTAACTTGTGTCCGTTCGTGTTTTATTACAAAAATGGAGCATTCAGATTATACTAACCTTGCAATCAATAGTTTTCACAAGAACAGGTGAGATCTCAACCCAATTCATTATTTGTTGTTAAAACAGAATTAAATCACTATACGACTAATAATCTTGTTTTTTTTTCTAACAGGTTGTCCCCAATAAGAACATCGTTCATAACTGATGTTGAAAATGAGTTACTGAATTAACAACGAGTGGATAAAATGAATGACTTTCTTAAAACATTCAATCGTTCAAGAAGAGAATTAAGATATTTTTCTGGATGGCAAGAATCCTCTCACGCCTTTGATCTGAATGACTCGAGTCCAAGGTGAAAATTATCACTTGTTCTCTGTCTCCGTGTGTGTATGGTGTGGTTGTGTGTGTGTGTGTGTGTGTGTGTTGTGTGTGTGTAGTGTGGTGTGTGTCTCTGTCTCCCTATC
>CM068952.1:64925787-64944298 GCA_035128595.1 Eptatretus atami
CTCTCTCTCTCTCTCTCTCTCTCTCTCTCTGTCTCTATCTGTCTCTCTGTTTGTCTCTGTCTCTCTATCTGTCTCTGTCTCTCTCTGTTTGTCTCTGTCTCTCTATCTGTCTCTCTCTGTTTGTCTCTGTCTCTATATGTCTCTCTATCTATCTCTCTCTGTTTGTCTCTGTCTCTCTATCTGTCTCTGTCTGTCTGTCTGTCTCTGTCTCTGTCTCTCTCTCTCTCTGTTTGTCTCTGTCTCTCTATCTGTCTCTCTCTGTCTCTATATCTGTCTCTCTATCTATCTCTCTCTGTCTCTCTATCTGTCTCTCTCTGTTTGTCTCTGTCTCTCTATCTGTCTCTCTCTATCTGTCTCTGTTTGTCTGTCTCTGTCGCTCTCTCTATCTGTCTCTGTCTCCGTCTGTCTCTTTCTGTTCTCCTTATACACAACCTTTTATTTGGCATGGTGGTAATTAATTTAAAAGCAATACCACAACTTGGTAGTAATTTTTGACTACTTGCTTTTTATTTTCAGCATTAAAACTGAATCATACATGGGTGGTGAAATGAATGAATTTCACATCCTTGAATGACAAGATGACTAACTTGTTCCAGTTTAAATGCTCATCTGGATGAAATGGACACAAAACTCGATCTTCTGGAGGTAAATGTTTACGGCCGACTCTACGAAGTAACATCACCTTTGACATTATCTTTACTCATCCCTATTACCTGTACTTTAACCATTCCATCAGCTTAATCCTTTATTCATAGTTTTATGTCCTTAAGATCTGATTGTTTGTTTTTCTTTCATAAGTTCTGACTGACGCTGGCAGGAAAAAAGATAAAAATTAGGATTATAATACGGAACATTGCAACTCCCACAAACCACCATTCATTAAGTCATCTACTGCCTTTTGAGTGGAGATCATGCTAACTCACAAAACAACATTACTCTGTGATAAAGTAATACTGCCAAAAGTCTTCTAATAGCCAAATATTGTCCTATTTCACACCACAAGATAATTTTTAAATATATTCATCAGAAATGAATTCAATTTAAGTGAGAAAGCCTTGAGCAGCAGTTAGAAAGAAAAGAGACTATGACTATCAAATCACAAATTAATGATCATGGAAAAAGCATAGGAAGATAAAAAGAGATGGGAATTTCTGTTTTATAGATTCACTAGCAGAGTCACCACCGGCTGGCTGTGTTGATTTGCACAATACTTGCTGAGAAAAAATCAGTATAGTCTGTGTTTTGCACGAAGAATAATTTGTGGTGTGCTAAAAGTCTCACGCGTGGTTTAGTCTAAATTGTATGTTGCAATAGTACGTTAGTATCTAAGAGTCAAAAGAGTCTCATCTCTCAAGCATATATAAAGGTCAAAAGGTCAAAGTGGTCTATAACCGAAATATTAGGGTCCAACTGTTAAATCGTCTCGATATGTGTAAAAGGGTCTAATGGTGTTTAGTCGAGCAAGGCTCAATGGACTAAGGTTAAAAGGCTTAAGGTATAAGGTCGAAAGGGTGAAGGATAGTAAATGGTAAGTTGTAAAGGTTTAAGGTAAAAAGTCTAAGGGTCTTTAAAGTAAAAGGCTTTAGGGGTCACGTTCTTTAGTTCCTCAAGGGTTTATGTTCGTTCGGTCTTACGATTTTGGGTCCTCAAGTATTTTGAGTCTTCCGGTCTTAGAATTCTTCAAACAGTTCGTATTAATAAGACATATAGTCACACGACTTCACGGACTGACGTGCCTTTTGTTATATATATATATATATAATATTATAATATATATTTATATATATATATATATATACTATTGTTACGGTTCTGGAATTCGCAACACCATAAAGGTCCCGTAGTGAATATATTCCTTAATACATGTGTTAGTAGCAAACCCATTGTATCAGAGGAATTAATGTATTCATCGCGGCTGTCCTTGAGTTAGCGTTTTTTGTCTAACCTTTGTTTTGATAAACAAAAACACTGCCAAGCAGCAAAACCTACTCTCACACTCCCTACGTGCAAACCTCACATCCCGCCATTCAAACAGCGCCATGCCATCGACACCCCGTAAAACCCTCGCACACCTCTCCTACGGCCATTCCCTCACCACCTGTGGACGCGAGCGTGAGCTGTCCTTCACGAACACCGAGACGCGATTCTATGGGGTTTTCTGGAGAGAATTCGATCAGGAATGATACACGCCCACAGCTGATCACCATAGAGAACCGGGCGGCTTGGCCCCGCCCGAGACGCGCCTGAGAAAATGGCATATTGCAAATTTGAGGATCAGGAAATGATACACGCCTTTTCTCCGTCCAATCGCGCGAGCGTGGCTCCCCCTGAGTCGTTTGATACGAGAATTTTGCTATTGGTTCCGAAGCCGATAAAGAGCAGAGTCAGATCAGCTGGCGTGGAGCGGAGCTGAGTCTAGAATTCATTGGGCTGTGTCGTTGGAGACGAGCTCGAGCAGTCGGTGGAGAAGCAGTATGGTGAGGTTGACGTCGAGCGATCGTGGCAGCAACCGGACGACGGGAACGAGCTCGAAGAGAGGTGGGCAGACGGCTGCGCGAACGCAGCGGGGGCAATGCGCTGAGAGACCTGGAGGCTCGGACCGACGGTCGCAGTTGAGCGAGCAAGCAGCCATACTCCCTCCCAGAGCCATCAAACAACCCCCTTTCCCCGCGCTGAAGACAGTGCGAAGGCCCGTCTCCACTTACACCACAGGTGCCACGAACCGCGTGCAGCGACATCTCGGCTCGCCACGAAGGCGCGGTAGACCCTCGGTTCGTGGACCTGCGCGTCATCCAGTTTCCCGCATTAGGCCACGGGCCATCTACTCCTCTGCTTTGAGGGGTCTTTCTTTGCTTCCGCGGTGAATGCTGGTTGTGGGCCGTGTCTGTAGTGTAGTAACTGTATAAGTGATCCGTGTTCGTTGTCCGGTTTAACTCTTCTTTTTATAATGGCATTTCTTTTTTTTCTATGTATATATGGCAATCGTTAAATGTGAGCTGTAAATACGGCATATAGTGTGCTCCGTGTCGCGAATAAAATGGCATTGTGTGAATGTTTTCCCGTTTCGCTTCGTCTTTCTTTAAATGAACCTCCATCTGCTTCACGTAAAGGTTTAGTGGGTGCAAAATGCCGTAAATAATCTGAAACCGTCGAGGTCGACGAAAACCGCTCGGTTATCCAATAGTAAGGAACGGCCCCGCAAGCGGCTGTGTCCGGAGTCGACCTGCGCGAGGTACGACGCCGGTTACCATCCGTGGGTACTTATTAGTCGAGTTTGGCGAACAACCCTATCCTACGCGGTGCCGCATTGGCACGCATTGTGTGAGGTCACAAGGCCCACCCGTGACTGGATCCGCGTTAGCCGGGAGGGTCGACGACTGAATTTCCGCCGGTGGCGAGCGTCGCGAGTTCGAGTCGCGTGGCCGATCCACTCACGACGACGGGCGCGAATTCGCAACAATGGTGTACGGAGATGTGATTCAATCCTCCGTCTCAAAGCTAAATCATAGATCTGTCAGGGTCGAGGAAGCGACCCGACTTCCTCCAAACTACGACGAGCTAATTAAACCCTTACGTGAATAAGAATGGGTCTCAAGGCGAGCGGGAGCCGGGGGTAATAGAAATGTATATGTTTAGTTATGTAGAATCCATGTCCAGGATGTAGACCCCGAGCAGACAATGGTGTGCACGAACAGTTTCTCCCCAACCAAACGCAGCCCGAAATGGTGCGCGGCCGCGCGCGTTATAACACCTCCCTCCCCCTCTCACCAAAACCCCCGAGCCTTTCGAACCGAGTTACACTCGACAGGATTCTGCAGGCAATAACAGAATGCAAGAAACGCAAATGAAATGAACGGCAAAATGGATGAATGAACGAAAAAATGGAGAAATCACTCGAAACTGAAAACGAAATAAAAGGCATAAACGAGAATATGGAACAAATGCACAAGGAATGAAGGAAGAAATAAAAGAAATACGGGGTGAACGCAGCAAATGGCCGGAGCCTGCAGGCGCATGAAGCAACAACAGCGAAGTGCGTAATGGCGAACGCCACGTGTGGAGGCGAACGAGCTGGAGGGGTCAAGGTTTCAGGCCCACGGTAAAGGCGGGTGAGAAAAAATATCCGGGAACGTGTTGGGCGAGAAGGCTGAGGTGACGAAAAAATGACGGTGACCGAGAAGGAAAAATTAATTGGTGACGGAGACGTGCACGAAGAAATAAAATAGTGGAGTGTGAGAAAACTTCAAGACATGACGAAGAGAGTTGATAAGCTGAACGGAGTAAAAACGGAGACAGAGAAAAGAACTGGAAGACGGATAGACAAACACAAGGGAAGCCGATTGAACAATTAGAAGCCAAAGCAAAGTTGGAGGTCGGAGATGAGAAATGGAATTGGAAAAAAAGCTTCTGAGTTACAAAACGAGCTGAGGATGTTGAGAGAGGAAAGAACGAGAACGAGAATGAAACGTTAAGGAACCACACTGTACAATCGAACAGCTGGAAGCAAAGCCAGATTAAAGAATGAGATGCAAGAAAGAGTAATATGGATAAGAACGAATGAGACAGAAGAAGGAAATCGATCAATGGAGGAAACCATAGAATTGCAGAATAGGAACAGAAAGAGACTGGGAGAACAAGGAATAGACAGGAGAAAGAAATCAGTCAGTTGAAAAAATGACAGAATTACAGAATGAGAACAAGAAGAACAGTGAATAAAAAACTGAAAGAGTATGAATTTGAAACTGAACGACAAAGGAAAAAATAGGCTGGAATACGAGAGAAGTTGAAAAGCAGAAAGGAGAAATCAGGAATTGAAAGACACAACGAATTGGAGAGGAGAAGAACGAGAAGAACAATGGTAGAAAACAAAAGAACAATGAAGCTGAGGTTGACCAATTGAAAGAAAAGCAAGGCTGGAATGCGAAGAGTAGACAAAGAACAGCGAATGAAACACAAAAAGGAATTAACCACATGAAGAAAACCATGAAAACTCAGAAGGAAAGACAGGAGAGAAACAAGGAAAAGTAATGAGACGCAGCAAATGAAACACAAAAAGAGATTAACAAATGAAGCAAACATGAAACTGGAGAAGAAGGACAGAGAGGAAGCAAGGAAGGTAATGAGAGAGCACGGAATGAAACACAGAAGAAATGAGCCAATTGAGGAACACATGAGATGGAAATGAGGAGCATGAGGAAGATGGGAGAGAAAACAAAAACTATACGAGTTGAAATATAATAACTGAGGAAGAATAAATTGAAGTCCAGAGAGATGGAAAAAACTCCAGAAAGAAACAGAAACTAAACAAATGTATAGAGATGCGGGAAAGAAGAGAAATAGAGGAGAGACTCATTGATTAATGACGGGTTAAAGAACAGAACACACACAACAGAAGTAGTGGAGGATAATGGGGGTGAGCTCGCGACTGGGTAGGCCGTGTGAGCAGCTGGATGGCTGCTCCAGGAACCGAGGGGAAAGTATGCCCCTTGAGCGAATCACGACCAGGGGTTCTGTCGTGCCAACGGATTGAAGGGACGATGCTGTGGATAATGCACGTGTAGCTTGGGGTATAGAGCCCGGAACCCTTGTGGGACACGAATCCCCAGTGTGGTTGTGCAGGGGTGTGTGTTTGCGAGTGTGCGGAGATGCGTGCTTCCGCCACAGCATATGTGTGAGTGAGACCCCCTGGGCAGGTGAAGGTGGGTGTGATGAGGAGGTCCGTGTAGGAGAACCGTGTGTGTGAGTCTCGTGAGAGAGATGTCGGTCGCATGCGTGAGCATGCAGCCCGTCTCCCGTGTGAATGTGGTGGATGAGGAGTGGCTGTGCGTCGTAACACGCAGGTGTGCGGGTGGAACGGAGACACCCAGAGGGACAAAGGCGGGTAGCGGCTGTAGCTGTATTGGGGACGTGCCGGGTTCACCCAGCAGCGAGCGCGAGTCGTGCTGTGCAGCCACGAGACCCCCACGTGCTCGCTTGCGGGAGTGAAGCCCGGTCCGGAAGCCACGGTGATTTGCCGATCCGCGGACGGACAAAGTTTAGCAGGATAATGACTTGGACCGGATGGTCTCCACGCGAGCTTGTGTTAAGCTCCAACGCAGAGCACATGTTTCGCGTGGGAGCCCCTCGGAGTGCGAGGTTGCTTTTGGGGTGCGGGTGACTCATGGCTGCACTGGGGTGGAATCCGCAGGAGCGTGAATCCCTGCCGGATGGTACCGTCCAAGAGGACAAGTGGCGTGCAGCTGCATGACGTCATGGGTAAGTGCAGTGCGCAGGCTGTGATTGCCGCCGTGCGTCGCGTTACACAAATCAACGAAAGCAAGCCTCCTTTCGGCTGAACAGGATTCCCAGAGTGAAAGACCCCTTCCGGGCACAGGATGGAACTAGCTAGGTAAGGTTAGTGTCAGCTAACGGCTTCATGGGCAGGGGTAAGTCCTCATGAGCCGTGGAATGGATTAGTTAGAGGTTTTATGTAGCTTTAGGTTGGGAAATAATTTGTGGAGATGCAGTGACAGACTGTGGATGTGTAAGGGGACATAGCTTAGCTACGTAGGTTAAATGGAACGTGCTATAGTGTAAGGGATGACTGTGGAGCACGAGTATTAGGGAGTAGTGAAGTGCAATTGCGAATGGGTGTTGGAATGTTGTAGGTGAACATTGGTGAGGTGAGTGAGGCCAGCGTGTCTTGAGTGAATGGAGTGATTGGGGAATGCTGGTGCGATGAGTGATTGGGGGGAGGAGTGACTCCGCCCAACGGACCCCGGGGTCAGTGTAGAGTGAGTTAAGCTGGGTTAGTAAATTGAAGAAGGTCGTTTTGCTGTGGTGATGTAGGCTCGAAACCTGTTTGGAGGGGCAGGAGCCCTGTTGACGGCTGGAGCGTGCTGCGAACGGTGAGTATCGCTGATTGGGTACCCGGCACCGGGCTATGTGCGTGGTAGCCAAGGCCCATGGGGGCCGGTTATTAGTGGCCACGGGTGCGCCCGCTTGGGGGGGGCCGGAGCGCCGTTGGCGCGGGGCAGTGTCGTGGGCACGGTGCCTCGGAAAGGGCCCGGGCGCCAGCCTGCCACGTGTGCGTTCAGGGGAGTTCCATGGGGGCACTCCCCGGTGTTTAGGAGCTGGTAGCTCTGGAGCAGTGTAGTGCCCGGGGGTGCACACGTAGTGGATTCGGCAGAGGGTTCGTGCCTGCCAGGGGGACCACGCGTCCCGACGCATGAGACCTTGGAGGGCACGGGAGAAAATTCAGGGCGAGGCCCAAATTGTAAGACACAACACAGGCGACGGAATCTGGTTGTTAGAACCAATAGATTAAGCGAGAGGCGCTTGTTGAAAGCCCCGGGGTAGTTTAAAGGTTAATGGATAGGTAATCTTAGAAGTGTACCCCTCCGCACCATCCATCCCTTCGCTCTCGTTGTGGGCCGCTGACCCACTTTGGTGTAGATCGCTGAAGTCTGGGAGGCCATCTGAAGGCTCGAGTTGGCCTCGACACATGACGCTAGCTCTCCCTTATTCCCTCCGGGAAGGGAACTGTAGGGTTGGAGTAGGCTAGGGACGATGGTTAGCCGAACAAGGACGATAAAGGGGTTAGGGAGATTTTAGTGGGGAAGGGGTGAACAAAAACAACAAAAAAAATAAGTTGGGGCTAAATTGGGTTTTGCAAATTAAGGGGTGGGTATGGACAGTGACAGGCAAAGCGCATAGGTGGGAGGAGAAGATAGGTAGGTCCGAGTCCACTTTGTGTGGCCAACACCACCGCACCCTCCACCAACCTCCACTGCAAGGCAAAGGCTGGCCAACTTCATCGTCTCGGCTGTGTGCTGCGGCCTGCCGGCAACTTCATCGGCTGGTTGTTTTCTGCAAGGCCTGTGCCGGCCGGATCGTCTGCTGTTTGCTGCAAGGCCTGTGCCAGGCCAACTTCATCGCTGGTTGTTTTCTGCAAGGCTGTGCCGGCCGGATCGTCTGCTGTTTTGCTGCAAGGCCTGTGCCGGCCGATCGTCCGACGGCGTTTTTTACTGCAAGCCTGTGCCGCCAGTTCGTCTGCCGGCTGTGTTTGCCTGCACCTTTTCTGCAGGCTATGTTGCCTTTTACCTTGCCATGTCATGCCCACTGCCCCCGTTCACAGCCCCGTTCAATTTGCTTTGCCCCCCCTGTTCATTCCAATGCGCGCCAGGATCCGCAAGCAACAGTTTGCAAGCTGCAGGAACTGTCCTGTTGGCAGCTGCAACACGGGCTGCAGTGGCGGCCCGTGCACCGTTTCCTTTTGACTCTCCTTTTTCTGCAGAGTCCATTATCCTGCCATGGTAGTGTTAAATATAAGGTTAAGGTGTTAAGTTGTATTGTAAAATATGAGTGCCGCCCCGGCATGTATGTGTTAGCCCGGCAATTTATTTTAAGTCGTCTGTGTGAGTGAGTTGTTTAGTTAGTTACAGCCCTAGGTTATTTTTTTGGGGACACGAATACCATGAATGTCGCACTCAGGATCCGTAGGTAAAACGTACTAGGGGAACTACACATGATGGCACACGATAATTTGACGACTCGGACGAGTCTGTAAAAGGAGGGGGTAGTGTTACGGTTGGAAATTCGCAAACACCATAAAGGTCCGTAGGTGAGATATATTTCTTAAGTACATGTGTAGTTAGCCCAAACCCATTGTATAGAGGGAATTAATGTGATTCATCTCGCTGCGATCCTTTGAGTTAGCGTTTTTCTGTTCTACCTTTGTTTTATCAACAACAACAACGCCAGCGCAAAAACCTACCTTCCACTCGCTACGCAAACCTCACATCCCGCCATTCCAAACACGCCATCCATCGACACCGCCGAAACCCTCCACCACCTTCTCTACGGCCATTCCCGACCACCTGTGACGCGAGCGTCGAGCTGTCTTCAGCGAGACACCGAGACGCGAGTGCAGATGCGGTTTTCTGGAGAATTCGGATCAGGAATGATACACGCCACATCTAGATCCACCCAATCAGGAACGCGGGGCGGCTTGCCCGCCTCCAGACGCGCCTGACGAAAATCGCATATGCAAATTTGAGGATCAGAATGATACACGCCCCCTTTTTCTCCGTCCAATCGCGAGCGTGGCTCCGCTGAGGTCTGTTGGATCGAGAATTTGCATGGTGTTCCCGAAGCCGATAAAAAGGCGAGCGCAGTGAGTCAGGAAGTCAATTGGCTGGGTCGTTGGAGACGAGCTCGGCAGATCGGTGAGAAAGTCAGTTGGCTGGGTCGTTGGGACGGAGCTCGAGGCAATCGGTGGAGCAGTATCTGAGATGTGTGGGGCGGAGTCGGGAGACGGAGCTCGAAGCAGAGAGTGGCAGACGGCTCGGACAACGGCAGGGCGATCGGCTGAGGAGGACTAGCTCGGGACGACGAGGTTCTTGAGTCGAGCAAGCCAGCCATACTCCCTCCCCAGAGCATCACAATTCCCCCTTTCCCCGCGCTGAGAGAGTGCGACAAGGGCCCCGTTCCACTTACACCAGCAGGTGCCCCGACGACGCCGTGCAGCGACATTCTGCGGCTCGGCCGGGTAGGACCCCTCGGTCTCGTGGACCTGCCGCTCATCCAGGTTCCACGCGCATTAGCCACGGCCCAGTCGACTCCCTGCCTTTGAGGGGTCTTTTCTTTGCTTCCGTGTGAATGGCGTGTTGTGCGCCCGTGTCTTGTAGGTATAACTGTATATAGTGTCCGTGTGTCGTGTAGTCGTTTTTAACTCCTTCTTTTTATATGCATTTCTTTTGTTCTATGTGATATATGTGCAATCGTTAATTGTGGCTGTAAATACGTGCTATAGTGTCCGGTGTGCCGCGAAATTAATGTGCATTTGTGGAACTGTTTTCCCGTTTCGCTTCTCTTTTTAATTGAACCTCCATACCTGCTTCACGTAAAGGTTCGTAGTGTGTGCAAACGCCTGTAATAATCTGAACCGTCGAGGTCGACGATAACACCGCTCGGTTATCCGATAGTACGAACGCCGCCCACGGCTCGTGTCCGGATCGACCTCGGCGAGGTACGATCGCCGTTACCATCCGCGTGGGTACTTAGGTAGGTCGAGTTTGGCGAACAAACCTATCCTACGCGGGTGGCCGATTGGCACGATTGCGGTGAGTCACAAGGCCCACCCGTGACTGGATCCCGCGTTTAGCCGGGAGGTCACGACTGAATTGTCCTCCGGTGGCAGGCGGTCGCGGTCGAGTCGCGTGGCCGATCGCACGCCGACCGGCGCGAATCGCAACAATATATATATAAAACATATATATATATACACATATATAAATATCCATATATATACATAGATATATATACACATATATATACATAAATATATCTATATATATATACATATATACAATATACATATACATATATATAATATATATATATATACATATACTGTATATACATAGCAAAGTGTCGATCATGAATTGTTGTGGATAATGCTGAGAGAAATGGGATCCAGAGACCTGATATGTTCCGAAATGAAGGCCGTACCCAAAACGAATTACAGTAAGAACAGAGTATGGAGCATGTTGGAATTAGAAGGGTATTAGACAGGTGCATCTCTCCCCTAAATTTTATTACTTGTATAGTGAGTACATCATGAGAAAAAAACAAATGGATGACACAAAGGCTGGAGTCAGATTGGAGGAAGATGTATCAACAATCTAAGTATGCTGATGATACCCACTCTGTTGCAGAAAGTAAAAAGGACTTGATAAACTGCTACAGAATGTGAGAAGAGAAATGAAAAAGCTGGTCTTTATTTAACTAAAATAGACTAAAATCTTCTCAACTGAGAAGATCGACGTTTTAGATTGGGACGATCATGTGGAAATGTAAAGTTTCATCTTCCAGGGTTCTAAGAATTGAAGTGAATGGAGAATGGTTAGAGAATTAATGATTAGCATTGGGTCGAACAGCAATTCAGGACTGACAAGATCTGGAAAAAACCCATGTGTAACAACACAAACCAAGAGGATGCTGATAAATCTCTGGTATTTTACAGTGCAATGTTGGATGTATCATGGACAGTGAAGAAAAAGAAAACAAGAAGAATGAGAGATTTGAAGTGTGGTCGAGACAAATGCCACAATATTTATGGACTGTGAGAGAATAAACAAATCGGTTTCAAGAAATCTCGATCACCATCTACACTGCAAACAGAAACTGTCATATTTTGGGCACATCATGCATGCAGAAAACGAAAGTCTGGAGAAGTTCACCATGCTGGGAATGGATGAGGAGGAATAAAATACGACGCAGGTCTTATAACATTGGATGGATAAAATAAAGGATACAACCAAAACTATCTCAATAGAGCTTTGGTAAGCAGTGCAGATAGGATGGTCGGATAACTCAGATTAGAATGTCACAGAAATCGGTCATGATTTACGGAAAAGATAAGAAGACAAATTGGACCACTATGGAAAGGAGAAAAAAAAACATTTAAAAGTTCTTTCGAGCATTCGTCTGCCTTCTCAAGAGACTGAACGCTGGTGCTGTAACAGCATATGAAGGAGTTAGCACTAATAAAATGAAGAATATCACATATCTTCTAAATGTATTGAAATAAACTTGGTACATTGTGTTGTAAAATCGAAAATCAATTGTAATATGCTTTGTTTTATTATTTACCATTACTTATGGCATTCTTTAACTGTGAAAAAGCAAAAAAAAAAACGGCTACAAACATACAACATTAAAAAGCCAAAGTTCAAACATGCACAATGGAGAAACATCCGTATTTCTTCCTATATTGTTAAAAACAAATATTAAATTGAGGTTCTGCCAGCAATCCAGACTGCAAGTAAAATGTTTCCTAAATTATACCAAACCTTAACCTTTGCGGACTTAAAATTATCCAATGCCAATTTGTTGCTATTTCTTTTGCCGAGTGGAAAAATTCCATAAATCAGTTCCGTCAAAATACACACACCACACACCTATTCAATAATTATTTCAATAATTTACTAATCACTATTTACAACAAAGTCATGAGACAGAAATTGCGGCGAAGCCTCCACAAAAGACGACACCTAACACGTACTTCACATCATGAAGAAGCAAACCTTCCCATGGTTGTGGCCTCTACAAATGAAGGAAGGCTGAACTCAGATATGCAAAGGAAGAAATAATCTTTAACAGTGGGAGATAAAGAACAGCGAGATACGGAGGGTAATGGCATAGCGTCACCCGAGTAACCAGGACGTTGATGACAGAAGTTACTTAAATGCAGTGTGGTTGACAGCACCGGCACATCATAGCTTATCCATCATGGGAACTTCCCTTAGCTGAGTGGAGTGCAATGCCACACCAACAAACTGTTGCACTGAATTCTGTGACGAACTCCTCTCCATGCTCTTGCTCCCAACAACTGCTACTTGCACCTGAAGCATTTGCTCGCATCATCAAGACTGCACCGAACTTGTGCACCCATGCCTTGCCTTTATAAGCCCAAAGCATGCCCTGTTCCTCAATCAAGGCAAGCAGTTCTCCCATTACGCCACCAAAAAAATGCAATGGAAAAGATTACTGGTCGGGCCTCTGCTAAAGAAATGGAGAGTTTTTATTAATATAATGAGGAGGAGAAATATGTGAAATATAAGCACATGAACAAGAGCAATTAATATCTGAATAATGTCCAATCTCACGCATATTAAGTATCCACCAAAGTACACACAGAAAACTTGCCTTCTGGATTTAGTCCTACAAACAAGCACGATTGTACACATAGGAGATTACTACTACTCCTCGTGCAACACTCAATGGATTCCCAACTGACACAGCTCACGTCACCAAAATGAATCGTATGCACAGACAGCCATGGCCACCCCCCAGAAGCACAACAACAAAAAGGTACATATATTTATTCATCCCTACATTCACAACAAGGTCACAATGAGAAAAGATATGTGGTTCGAAGTGTAGCAGCTGCAGGTCGAGTACATTTCTTGATGGATATTTCCAACCACGCTAACTTATTTATGACACACACACACACGACACACACACACACACACACACAACACACACCAATAGTTCCGGATTAAAGCAACAAAAATTTTATTGCAAATCGCAATTATGTTTAGTGACGCCTTCAAAGTAATCTCCCTGGAGTCTAACACATGCTTCCAACGCCGCTGCATGCTTCAAAGGAAGTCATGTCTGAAATGTCATTTCGCTCATGGTCATGTCTCTCTGGATCCTTCGATTAATGCAAATATTCCTTTCGATGGAGTTTGACTTGTCAGATCGGACCAAGATTCTCTCCCTTTCGACCATTTAGTCCATTTTGGAATCGATGACTGTGTATCCATTCTCCATTCACAATCCATTCTCTGGCCCACTCAAACACATGTGATCTTGACATTGTGTCTTCCCCGTACACCAGCTTCACTTGTTGAAAATGTCCATCCATTCCTTTCGTTTTACCAAAAACTTGATGGTATTCTCTGTTCCATAAATTTATCGTTCATCTTCAGAATACATTGCAAACTTGTAATTTTAACAAAACTCCAGTATTGACTACAAACACAAACCATCGATACAACGGCTAACACGGTACTGACAGGAAGATTACGATGCATGTCCATTATGAAAACCCAAGCCATGCTGCAACCTGTCAAGAAAAAATATCAGTCATGGGACTGTATTGTCAGACCTCGTATTTAAAAGACTTTAAGGAAAAAAAATATGTAGGGTGGATGATAATACTAAAAAATTAAAAGAACAAGTAGGATTATTGTATAACGACAACTGAACACACATTTCTATACAACAATGAAGGAGGCAGCACCATGTACATCTTTTTTTAAATTTTGAACAAATTTGTTGTTTTGACTAGTCATGGAGCATGAAGTGGATTTGTCCATCAGCATGGAGGAGATTCCCTTTAGGGTAAAGCTGGCAAGCCATCTTGTGAGGGTTTATATCTAAACAGTAGCTCTTAAAAAAATGGTGGCTACCATAAACTTTATCCACACAGCACTTACTGTAAAGTTCTGACTAACAAGGGGCACCTGCCACACATCCACCATGGTTCGCATCCATAACACGCTAATGAGGTTTCTGAATTGTAGCTGAAAATAAGATGTTAAAGTTTAAATGCAACTCCCTGCATAGTTGCCAGAAGTTGCATCCAAGGCTTTAAAGGCCTTTGGCTAACTGTACTGCCAATTCACAGTGTAGGAGGCCACTAAAGTAGAGGATTAATGGGGTTTCTGAGCAGCCATTCAATGAATGGGGGAAAAGGAAAACTTCTGACTTAAGCCCAAATCTCAAAATAGGAGACTGATTTCCCTCCCCTCCATACAAGCAAATGTAAAATTGAGACTGACTCAAGCCCCAAAAGTCCAAAATAGAGACTGATTTCCTCCCCTCCCATACAAGCAAATGTAAATTGAGAACTTACTGATAAAGCACTTCTTTCCTTCATATTGTTACGGAATGGCCTTCGTATGCTACTAATATAGGATTAGCTCAGATCCCCCATTAAATGCATGTTTCCAGGCTGTTCAGTAATTTGACTACATGGTGTCGGGAGTTCACAGGCTTTATTGTTGTGCAGAGTGGTGGATCGAAGCTCCTTCTTCTTCCTTCCCTCGGATAGGCCCCCAGTCGCTGAGAGGGAATGGCCAAAGAGGAAGTGAAACTAAGGGAGGAGTTTGTCGGCTTCGTAAAGGGAGGAGCGGTGGGCAGCGAACGGACTTCTTGGAGTAGTTCAGTTGGGGGACACAGTCGGTTTTGAGGCGTGCTCGGCTTCGAGGCGGAAGGAAAGACAAGGTGGAAAAGAACTGAGAGGACGGAGTTGAGCAGTCGGGCTTCGAGGCGGAAGGCAGGAGAGAGACGGACGGTTCGAGGCGGCGATCTGCTGGATGAGCAGTCGGGCTTCCGAGACGGGAAGCAGAGAGAGCGACGGTGTCGAGCGCGACTCTGAATGAACAGTCGGGCTTCGAACGACGAACGAAGGAGAGACAGTGTGATCTGAGGGAAAGGACCGTGCTGTTGTGAGTCTGGAGTCGCTTCGAGAGGAGGTGACGACAGTTCAACCTGCGTCTAACGACGGAGCCTCTACGGTCCCTACTCACCTCACGCTCGACACGTTTTGGAATCCCTGGCCCAGCCTGCCGGACCACGCACCCCGATTTGCTCTGTCTGGTGAACAGCCAGCCTGGACTTTATGCTGACCTTGTGAGAGACCAGATGAAACCATCGTCGATCTGACGGTCTTGTGCCGTCGACCTTACGCAGGTCAGAGCGACGAGCCGCGTGCGTGCGACAAAGGAGGGCGAGCCCATTTGCCACGCGGCTGTCTCGAGCTTGGGGGCTTGAATCCGTGACATCCGCTTTTACGAGCGACATTCGTGCTTTGACACTTTCCTCTCATCCATGAAACTCACCAAGTACTCTGTCTTGTCTGCATGCTGTCTTATCTTGTCTGCATGTTGTTTAAGGTACATCTCTGTAGGCCCCTCGAAACCTGTAATCCGTAGTTCCTAGTTAAGAAGGTTATAGACTGATAAAACATTTCATAATATTGTGCTTGTGTGTTTCCCCGAGTTCCCCAATCAATCTGGCTGATTCGTATGAAGTTGCCGCTATGGATAATTCGTGTCGTGTCAGGAACGATCCGTTCGATTGGTATATAAAGCCAAAATGGTACAGATTGGCAGAAACGCTCGCATCTGACCAACCAGTCTGTAACCGGGGCTATATCCCCAACTGGAAAGGTCCAGGGTACGTTGTATCGCGATTGAAGACGCGTGACCCGAGGCCTGTGCGAGCCAGCCGCGTTATAACCCGAGAAGGCGGTGGTGAGGTGGCGCAAGAGTCGGTGAAATCCGCCACCGCTGAATCCTTAACAAATTTCATCCATTCAAAGAGCGAACCAATAGAATATTTTCCCATCTACTTTGGGTATAACTTAATTTTCTATTACATTCATCACCTTTATTCACTTATCCCTCATTCGGTTGAAAAATGTAAATCCTCATTCGTTTAAAATGGGGAAGCTTTCTAAGACACAATCGTGCCGTGAAAATGAGGAAGTATTCTGTCACACGTCTCTCATGGTTTATATCTTAAATCATCAGAACACTAACAGAACAAAGTTTAGCTAAAACAGCTTTAAACGGGTTTTATCAAAATCATTCAAAGCAAGATGTTCATTTTCTGTTAAAATAAGTCAGTTTGAAGTCAGTCAAGCTGCCTCACCCGAACCAAGCCAAAAAATTCCGAAGTCATTTCCTATGTGGGAACACACCTGGAAAAACCATTGTAAATCTCCCATTACGTCATCAAGTTGCTTATTCAAACTAACTTGTGTCCGTTCGTGTTATTACAAAATGGAGCATTCAGATATACTACAACCTTGCAGATCAATCGTTTTCACAAGAGACAGGTGAGATCTCAACCCAATTCATTATTTGTTGTTTAAACAGAATTAAATCACTATAACGACTAATAATCTTGTTTTTTTTCTAACAGGTTGTCCCAATAAGAACATCGTTCATAACTGATGTTGAAAATGAGTTATCTGAATTACACAACGAGTGGATAAAATGAATGACTTTCTAAAGACATTCAATCGTTCAAAGAATGAATGATATTTTTCTGGATGGCAAGAATCTCTCACGTCCTTTATCTGATACTCGAGTCCAAGGTGAAAAATTATCACTTGTCTCTGTCTCCGTGTGTGTATGTTGTGTGTGTGTGTGTGTGTGTGTGTGTGTTGTGTGTAGTGTGTGTGGTCTCTGTCTCCTATCTCTCTCTCTCCTCTCTCTCTCTCTCTCTCTCTGTCTCTATCTGTCTCTCGTTGTCTCTGTCTCTCTATCTGTCTCGTCTCTCTCTGTTGTCCTGTCTCTCTATCTGATCTCTCTCTGTTTGTCTCTGTCTCTATATGTCTCTCTATCACTCTCTCTGTTTTCTGTCTCTCTTCTGTCCTTCGTCTGTCTGTCTCTGTCTCTGTCTCGTCTCTCTCTCTCCTCTTTGTCTCTGTCTCTCTATCTGTCTCTTCATGTCTCTTCTGTCTCTCTATCTATCTCTCTCGTCTTCTACTGTCCTCGTTTGTCTCTGTCTCTCTATCTGTCTCTCTCATCTGTCTCTGTTTGCTCTGCTCTGTCGCTCTCTCTATCTGTCTCTGTTCCGTCTGTCTCTTTCTGTTCTCCTATACACAACCTTTTATTTGGCATGTGAAATATTTAAAAGCAATACCACAATGTGTATATTTTTGACTACTTGCTTTTTATTTCAGCATTAAAACTAATCATACATGGGTGTGAAATGAATGATTTCACATCCTGGAATGACAAGATGACTAACTTGTTCCAGTTTAAATGCTCATCTGATGAAAGGACACAAAACTCGATCTTCTGGAGGTAAATGTTTAATTTATTATTTTATTAAATATTAATATAATAATCATCTTTATATACCCTAATGTTCTTCACTCTTTGTTTTGAACAGAATATGTTGATCGAGTTTCAAAATCACAAGACATCTGAAGCAGACTGCTGGGAAAGATCTCCATTCTCGCAACTGAATATTTACCAAAGAAAAATGTTTAATATTTTCAATCTGATTAATATATTTCTTTGCTTTCAATTATTGAATTCTAATTATAAAAAAGATAGATGAAGTGCAAAAGGAGGGGGGGGGGTGGAGTAGGTGCCTCCCCAACGACCCACCATCCCCCTCATCCCACCCCCTCCCTCCCGTGTGTGTGTCGGGAAGGGGATGGGATGAGGGGTGGTGGCGTCAAAGTGGTACAGCGGTGGCTTGGTGGTGGAGCTTGTGTGTGTGTTTGGGGTGGCTTGATGTGAGCTTGTGTGCATGGTTTGTGGATTGGTTTCTGGTGTGAGCAATTTTTTTAATTAAATAAACAATGTGTGTGGGGTAACTAATAACTAATCACTAATTATGTGGAGATGATGAATGGGTGGTGTTTGCATGGGTGGAGCTTGTGTGGGGGGGGATTGTGTGGATGTGGCTTTTGTTTGGAGGTTTGGATGTGCTTTGTGATGGTTGGAGGCTTTTTGGGTGGCTTTTGTGGGGGGTTTGCTTGTGATATGCTTTCGTGGGGTTTGGTGCGTGGTGGGATGTGTGGGTGGGGCTTGTGTGGGCGGAGTCAAAAGGGGCGGAGTTAAAAAAGGGTGGAGTCAAAAAAATTTTTCCATTTATCTTGTCTTTTTAATTCCTGTGAATAAAATGAACCTAAAATCTCTCCCCTTAAATCACCTAATTGTAGTCCAAGTTTTTTTCGATTTATTTTGTCTTTTGTAATGTCCTTGAATAAAATGAACCTAAAATCTCTTTCCCCTTCTAAATCATATACCTTATAAGTCAAAGAACTGCATCATTACATCAATTATTTAAAAAATTCATTTGTCCATCGCTTGTATAACCTTTTCAAAATAGATTTCCACCTGTATATTCTTACTATATCACCAATTTTGAACTTAGGCTTCAACATTAATCTCTTTTCATTTCTAATTTTGTAAATGTTTCTTTATTT
>CM068952.1:64965453-64978501 GCA_035128595.1 Eptatretus atami
GTGAGTATCGTAGTATTTTACTGTTAATGCAGTAAGTGGAATACGATTCACTGTTTCAGAACCATTTTATTTACTTTTTTTTTGTACATGCACCTCAATATGTTTTTGGATAATGTAAGCGAATATCACGTTACTTCGATGCGCAGAACAAAGTCGAAGATAGCGCGCACGTAAACCACAACTCGGAATGATAATATATAAGATATTAAATGACTGTTGGTACACGTTAACATTTTCTGTGGACTTTCTTATTCAGGGGTCATAGGTTAGGTCGTTTATGTTTGTGATGAAGTTCTTCTGGATATTTAAATCATCCTCAAAATAATATCGCAACTTCAGCTTCATCCAATTCTTTTGAGAGGAGACAACAAATGTTCTTGTAAAATACTTTTTATATGATTTTTCTTTAACCCATTTTAAGTTTTCGATAAGGTAAAGATTGAGACATTAGCTCCACCCATACAAATTGTAGCGATCATAATACATCAGTGTAAGAGTTGCCTCGATTGCTTATTATAAAGGAAGATATTTGTTATTTGCGTTAGCAATATCTCTTGACATACTGTGAGATATTCTCCTCTTTAGCAGCTTCTCTGTCATTAAAAGCATATCTTATATCATGCTGATTAATTCCAATTTCTGGATTTTGTCATTTTTAACATAGCGACTCCAAGCGAAACCCGTGGCTGTGGTAAGTGAACGGGGGTCTAATTCCAGTAAGAATTTTTATTATGACAGACGTTCTATAAAGTTTCAACACATCAGCCAATAAAACAATTGACTCAGTTTTTAAGAATACTGTTTACGGCTGTGGAAATTCGCGACACCATGGCAGGTCATAGGTGAGGGTATTTCTGAAGTACATGTTGTAGTTTAGCTCCGAAACCTCGTTGTATAGATGGAATTAATGTGATTCATTCGGCTGTCGTATCGCTTTTGAGTTATGGCGTTTTTCTGTCTATATGCCCTTTGTTTTTGAGCAACCACGCATACAAAACACAAGCCACAAGCCACAACTACTCACCACTCGCTACGCAAACCTCACCCATTCAACGCTGGCATTATGCATCAGCTCACCAATTCCCTACGGTTCGACCGGCACTGAGCGCGGCTATCTCGCGATCACGCCGAAAGCCTCGCAATCCGGGTTCTCTTCTGACGTCGGTCAGGCATTCCACGCACTGTCCATCCTGTGGAGGAGCGTGACGGGCCGGCTGGCCCCCGCTACCAAACGCGAGGGAATCGAGGTGCAGATTAGGATCAGGAATGCACCTTTTTTCCGTGCATAATTCTGCGACGTGCTTCGCCTGGAGTGTTGATCACGCAATATCAGTGTTCGGCATTGCCGATTAAAAGACGAAGACGGCCGCGAGGCGGCTTGCCTCCTCCAGGGCTTAGGAAAATGGAAAGTTGTGCGAGTATTTGGCGGTCGGGGGAATAGAACGCTTCCGTCATCGCTGAGCGCTTCCGACGCTGAGTCGTTGGCAGGAAGTTTGCAGGTTGTTTACAACAACTCGGGAAGGCTTCCTCAGTGTCTGTAAAGTGCGAGGTCCTGTCCTGTTGTCAAGGTCGGCGGCTTGGAGCGCGTAGAGGCAACGAACGCGGCGGCGTCGATTGTGGGGTGGAACCTGCGCGGCCGACGAGGAGATGTGCAGGGAGAGGGTTCGCGGCCGGAGAGAGGTCGGGGCCAGGCGCGGCGCACGCTGGATGGTCGCGGGAGGAGGGACTCACACTCACGACAAGGAATGTCGGCCACTTCTTTCTCATTTCTTTTGGGTTCTGTTGTGAACGTGCGTGTCGGCGCCATGTCTTGTAAAAGGTATATCTTTTAAGTGGTCCCGTGTGTCGCGTATTCGGTTGTAGCTCTGCGTCCTCGTTGCTTTTAGTCGTTCTTTTTTATTTGATAAGTGTGCATTTCCTCTTATATTATGTTTGGTTGCTATAAATATTGCTAAACGTTTGCTTTGTGTCGTCTGTGTCATAATGGCGTCTTGTTGAATTCTTCCCGCGTTTCGCTGCGTCCTTCCTATCGTTGTCTCAATCTTGTTTTGCGTAAGAGGTGTACGGATAGGGGGCGCTGGGGAGCGCCCGATAATTAATCAGGAACGTCGAGGCCGAGATTACGACCCTGGTTATCCGCGATAGCACGGAACGGTTCGCTTAATGCGGACTCCGTATCCGAAGGTCTACCTGCGGCGAGGTGCGTCGCCCGGTTTCCATCCGCGTGGGTATCTTTAGGAGGTCAGTTTGGCGAACAAGCCTATCCCCAACGCGGGTGGCCGATTGGCATCGATCGTGGTGGGCCGAACAGGCCACCCGTGGACTGGATCCGGCGTTAGTCCGAAGGGCACGACAGATAAATTTGGTTTCCGTCCGGTTGGCGAGGCGGTCAGCGATTCCAGTCACGTGGCCGATCGCAGCCCGGCGGCGCGAATTCCGCAACACTGGGTGTCAGGAGTTGGGATAAAATACCTCTGGCTCCATAGCTAAATTCACAGGGATATCGTTCAGGGGTGGAGAAGCCGACCCCGCGATTCCCTCCGAAATACGAGCGAGTATAATTAACCCCTTACGTTGAATAAGATGGCGTCTTCAAGGCGATCTGGGTGCCGGGGGTAGAAATGGTAATGTGTGTTAGTAATGGTAGGACCATGGCCGTGGATGGTAGCTACTGTAATGTTGAATCACGGGGGGAGCATCAACCCGACATTCTGGAGCACTGGACTTTATGGCCGCAAAAGCTGAATTCGCATATGGCGGCGGCGATCGCCCTCAGCGGCAGAACAGAGAAGCGGCTATTTATGGCTTCGGCCGAATGGGGCGCAAGCGAATGGCACGACACGGGCGTGGACATCTCAGCCACCAATTGAAGCGCTGAGTGGGAAGAGTCAGGGCAAAATGGCCAAGAGTATATGATAAAAGCGAGGAAGGAAGAATGGAAAAGAGGTGTGAGATGAGAAAGGAATTAGATAAAGAAAGCTTTTGAGTTAGCAGAAAACACCAAAACAAAGAGACGGAACTACAGAAACGAACTGAGAGTGTATAAAAGAGGAAAGGAAGAGAACGAAACTGAAATGTTAATAGACCAACTGTACAAATGGAGACAGACTGGAAGCAAAGGCCAGATTAAAGAATGAGGAACAGAAAAGAGTACTGAAAGAACAGGAATGAGACGGAGAAAGAAATCTGTCAGTTGAAAGAAAGACGAAGATTACAGAACGAGAACAAGAAGACAGTGGAATAAAAACTGAAAGAGTATAATTTGAAACTGACGACAAAAAAGGAAAAAAGTGAGGTTGGAATACGAGAGAAGTTGAAGGGCAACGAATTGAGCAAGGAAGGAGAACGGGAGATTGAATGACACAACGAGATGAGAGGGAAGAACGAGAGGAACAATGGATAGAAAACAAAAGGGCCCATGAGCCGAGTTTGACCACAATTGAAAGAAAGCATAGGTTGGAGTGCGAGGAGATAGCACAGAAGACAGCGAATGAAACACAGGGGATGAGCCAATTGAAAAGAAAACGATGAGGTTGGACAATGAGGAGCATGAGGAAGAAGTGGGAGAGAAAAACACAAACATACGAGGTTGAAATTAATGAACTCAAGGAGAGAGTAAAATTGAAGTCAGAGAGATGGAAACTCCAGAAAGAAACAGAAACTATATAAAGTTATAGAGATCGCGGGAGACATGGAAAAGTTGAAGGAGAGACTGCACGATAAAAAGACGGGGTTAAAGGAACAGAACACACAACATCAGAGTGTAGTTGGAGGATAATTGGGGGTGAGCTCGCGGCACGTGGGTAGAGACCCGTGTGGCGCTGGATGGATGCCTCCAGGAACGAGGGGAGGGAGTATGCCCCCTTGAAGGCGGATCAGACGCAGTGGGTTCGGTCGTCGCTCGCAGGAGTTGAAGGACGTAGTGCTGTGGAATTCAGAGTGCACGTGCAGCTTGGGGAGAGTATGAAGATGGCCGGAAGACCCTCTGTGGCAGGCACAAATCCCAGTGTGGTTGTCCCCGGTGTGTGGTGGTGCATGAGTGGTGAGTGCGCCGCCAAGGTGTGAAGTGCGACCCCGTGTGTGAGTGGGTGGGGTGGCAGTGTGCGGAGTGCGGCCTCCCAGCAGCTGTGTGTGGATGAGGCACCGCGGGTGGTGCCCGCGTGTGTGAGTAGTATGGTTGTGCAAGGGAGGTGGCTGCGTGGGTGAGCGGCGAGGTTGGTTTGAGAGAGACTCGTGTGTGAGGTCTTCTGTGTGCAAGGAGATGTCGGTGGGTGCCATCGCGTGAGCATAGCCACGCGTCTCCCGGTTGGAATGTGAGTGTGTTGGAGTGGAAGTATGGTGGTCGTAACATCGCAGGTTGCGTGGTGGAACGGAGACGAGCATGCGACAGAGAGACACAAGCCGGGTAGCGCCGTAGCGTTTGGGGACTCGCCCGGTTCCCGCAAGCGAGCGCTGAGGATCTCTGTGCAGCGCACGAGACCCCCACTGGCTGCTTGCGGGAGTGAAGCCGGTCCGGAAACGCTCAGCGGTGGATTTGCCGATCCGGCGGACGGACAAAGTCTAGCAGGTAAAACGATTTGGACCGATGGGTTCTCCCACCGAGCTTGTGTAAGCTCTAACGGGCAGAGCACATTGTGTTCGCGTGGGGAGCCCTCGGAGTGCGCATGTTTTGTTTTGGGGGTGCGTCGAGGGTGACGTCATGGCTGCACGTAGGGTTGGAATGCCGCAGGGGTGAATCCTGCCGGATGTACGTCCAAGAGGGACGAGGTACAAGGTTGGCAGCTCATGAACGTCAGGGCAAGGTGCAAGTTGCGGCAGGCTGGAGTTGCCTGCGCTGGTGTTGCGCATCAATTGGATACAAAATTAAACGAAAAGTAAGCCTGCTTTCGGGTGAACATGGTGTATTCCCCTGGGCAGAGGGTGAAAGACCCTTAACCGGCATACAGGAAATACGACTAAGCTGGGGGAATGGGTGAGTGATAGTTATGATTCCGGCTTCATGGGGCAGGGGTAAGTCCTCATGGAGCCCGTGGATATGGAATGAGGTACGAGAGATTAGGTTCAGATTTAGTTGGAATATATTTTTATGATTTTGGAGACAGATGGACAGAGCTGCTGAATTGTAAGGGACGTAGCTTAGCTACAGTAGTGTTAATGAAACGTGCTGTATGTGTAAGGGACGACGTTGGATGCACGAAGTAGTTAGCGGGATGGTGTTAGATAGGATGGCAGAAGATCAAGCGATGTTGTGGTGTAAAAGCTGTGAGGTGAGACATGTGATGGGATGGGGCAGCGGGTGAGTATAGGAGCGATTGTGGAATGCATGGTGCGATGAGTGATGGGGAGAGTGACTCACGCCAAGGGACCTGGGGTCAGTGTAGAGTGATTAGTGGGTTCGTTAAATTGAAAATGGAGGTCGTTTGCTGTGGTGGTAGTGTAGGACTCGATACCCATTTGGAGGGGTGCAGGAGCCCCTGTTGACGGCTGGGAGCTGTGGCTGCGAAAGGTAGTACTCGTGAGGTGGGTACCAGCCGGCACGGCTTACGTCCGCCGTGGTCGGCCAAGGGCCCATGGGGGCCCGGGTATGCGTAGTGGGCACGGGTGCGCCCGCTTTGTGCGGGCCGGAGGCCGTAGCCGCGTGGGCAGTGTCGTGGCAGGGTGCATCGAAAGGGCCCGGGGCCGGCCAGCCTGCCACGTGTGGTTTCAGGGGAGTTGCTATGGGGCACATCATCCGTGTTTAGGGAGCTGGTAGCCTCGGAGGCAGTGTAGTGCCGCGGGGGTGCCATCGTAGAGATTCGGCAGAGGCGTGTGCCTTGCCAGGGAGGCCCGCTCCCATGCATTGAGACCGTGCAAGGGCACGAGAGGAAAAATTAAGGGCGAGGCCGGGAATTGTAGAGGACACAACACAGGCGACGGGAATCGGGTGTGTTTAGAACCAATAGTGTAAGCGCAGAGGCGCTTGTTGAATAGCCCGGGTGTTTAACACGTTAAATGGTTAGGGTAGAATTAGGAAGTGTACCCTCCGCACCATTCCATCCCTTGCGCTCTCGTTGTGGCCGCTGGAACCCAACTTGGGTCGATCGATTGAGATCTGGGGAGCATCTTGAGGCTTGGTTGGGCTCGGCATATGACGCTAGCTCTCCGTATTCGCCCTCCGTATAGGGGAACGTAGGAGTTGGAGTAGGTAAGGTGACGATAGTTAGCGGCGAAACAGTAGAGACAGTATAAGGGGGTTAGGGGAACGAATTATAGTTGGGGAAGTAGGGAAGAGTGAATAATAAAAACAAAAAAAAATTAGTTGGGGCTAAATTGGGCTTTTTACAATTAAGGAGTGTGTAGGTACATGTACAGGCAAATAGGGAATAGGCATGGGAGGAGAACGGTAGGGTAGGTCGAGACGCCTTCTGCGAGTGGCCAGCACACGTCTCCTCCACCGAACCTGCACTGCAACGCAAGAGGCGGAAGTTCAGTTCGGGCACTGTTGTTTTGCTGAAGGCTGTTGCCGACGGATCGTCCTCGACGACTGTTTTACTAGCAGAGCCATGTGCCGGCCGATTCGTCGGCTGTTTTGTTTCTTCAGCCTGTGCCAGGCCAGTTCGTCTGCCGGGCTGTGTTTGCCTCACGGCCTTTCGCAGGTCTGTGTTCGCTCGCTCACCTGCCATGCATACGCCACTGCCTCACATCCTGCGTTTGCCTCGCCGGTCCATTTGCTTCCCTACCCTGTTCATTTTCCATCCGCGCAGATCCGCACAACGTTTGCAAGCTGCAGACGTCCTGTGGCTAGCTGCAACACGGGTCCTGCAGTGGCGGCCCGTGCACCGAGTTCTCTGTTTGATCTTTTTCTTTTCCCTGCGAGTTCATGATCTGTCTGGGCCATCGGTTCTAGTGTAAATTTTAAGTGTTAAGGTGTTAAGTTTGGTATTGTATAATTTGAGTGTGCACCGGCATGTTGTCACGCCGGCGATTTTATTAAGTCGTCTATGAGTGTAGTTTGTTTAGTTAGTTATCCAGCCTCAGTATTTATTTTTGGGACACGAATACTCGATGAATGTCGCGACTCAGGATTCGTAGGGTAAACGTCTAGGGGATGAACTAACACAATGAATGGCCTGATAATTTGACGATCGGGACAGTCTTGAAAAGGGGAGGGGTAGTGTTCGGCCTGTGGAAATTCGCGAACACCATCCAGGTCCCATAGGTGAGCCGTATTGTTCTGAAGTACATGTGGTAGTTAGCTCCAAACCTCGTTGTATATAGGGAATAATGTGATTCATTCGGCTGCGATCCTTGAGTTGGCGTTTTTTCTGTTCTACTTCGTGTTTTGAGCAACCACCAACAACAACAACCAACGCACCCAACTACTTCACCACATCGCTCTAGCAACCTCACTATCACCTGCCCATTCCAATGAAGCACATGGCCATCGAACACTGACCGAAAACCTCCGCACCTTCTCCCTACGGCATTCCCCGCCAATCGCACCACTGTGGCACCTTTGAGCGTCGGGGCTATTCTTCAGCGATAACACGCGAGCCGCGGTGCAGATGGCGCTTTTTTTCGATTGAGAATTCGGATCAGGAATGCTACAAAACGCCCAATCTGATCATTCCAATTAAGGCAGCGAGGGGCGGCTTGGCCCGCCTCCACGACGCGCCTGGGGAAATCGGATATTGCAAATGTGTGAGGATCAGGGAAAGATCACAGCCCCTTTTCTCCGTCCAAGGCGAGCGTAGCGTCCGGCCGCCTGAGGTCGTTTGATCCGGATTGTGCATATGGTGTGGTTCCGGAGCCGATAAGAAAGACGAACACGCCGGCGCAGGGCGGCTTCTCTTTCCTTCAGTGGTTCCAAGAAAGTTGTCGCGAGTTCCCTGTCTGTGTCTGGTCGGGGGGACAGAGGTCCTGCGCTCTGGGCTTGGGCGAGTCGACCTGCAACGGAGGCACGGACCTGGACTGCGGCGGCGTCGGTTGTGGGTGGACCTGCGTTGTCCGGACGAAATGCCGGATGAGGGTTTCGCCGGCCGCAGGAGAGATGGCTCGGGGCCAGGCGCGGCACGCTGAGGTCCGCTGGGAGAGGGACGTCACCAGCCAAGGAAGTCGCCATTCTTTTCTTCATTTCTTTTGGGTTCTGTGTGAATCGTTGCGTGTCGTGCGCCATGTCTTGTAAGTAGTATTGTTTAAGTGGTCCGTGTGTTTCGTCGTATTCGGTGTGCTCTGGCGGCTTCTGTTGCTTTTTGTCGTCTCTTCTTTTAATTTGATATATTGATGCATTTCTTTAATTATTTGTTGCACTAAATATTTGCTTATATAGTGCTTGTGTCCGTCGTCGTATTAATGAATCGGTCCTTGTTGAATTCTTCCCGCGTTCGCTGCTGTTTCTTGTTGGGTCTCTCTTTGTTTTACGTAAGGGTATCGTAGTGGGCGCGGGGGGGCGCCCGATATATTAATAGGAACCCGAGGCCGCGAAACACCGCCGTTATCTCGTATTTAGCACGGAAACGGGCGTTCGGTAGATCGAAGCCGACTGCGAGCCGCTTGCGGCGGGTGCGGTCGGCCTGGTTTATCATCCGCGTGGGACTTAGGGTAGTGAGTTGGGAACACCCCTATCCCACGCGGTGGTCCGATTGGCACGTATTCGTGGTTGAGCCGAAAGGCCACGTGACTGATCCCGCGTTAGTCGAGAGGGTGCACAACAGAATTGTCCGTGGTGGGCGAGGCGTCGCCGATTCGAGTCAGCGTGGCCGATCGCACGCGGCGGGCGTCGAATTCGCACAAACTACAGATCATGAATTCTCCAAGATTCTGTTATTATTAAACTTCTCTCAACCTTTTTAGCTGGTGTATAATCTCTATCGGAAATATGAGTTTATCCAACTGCCAATAGAAACTTTCCCTTGAAGGAATGTTGTGTTTTTAAAACTGCTCAAATGAATCCATATGTGTTATCGGATATTATCCGATTTGGAATAGAGGATCAACTTTCTTGATTTGGAGAAGATATGTATTTAAGATCAGTAAGTTTTTTAATATTTGATGCTAAGTTAGATAATGGATTGCATAAACTTTGATGTGTCAAGAAATCTTGATAGAGTTATGGGGGATTGTAGTATTTTTTGTGATATGAGAGTATTTTTAATCTGGTTGGGAATGGCAGACATATATTCAAAGATGTCTTTGAAAAGTTCATTTATAATTAGATGTCGTGTACGGTGAGCGTTGTTGTCGAGAAGACAGGGAATAAATTGGGGCTTTGAATTAGAGTCATTACATCGGGATTGAGCTGGGACCTCTTATATTTACGATATGATGACGTGCCTTATACCTACCTCTCCCAATTCCCTCACCACAAATATCAGATACTGTTGCTTTCTAAAATCTTCTCCCTTTGTTAAACAGTGTGTTTATATGGTTTTTTAAACCATTATTTCTTTGTCTAATTACGTCAGTTTTCCAATCTGTCTTACAACACTCACGTCGAAGGTTATTTCTCCTTAAAAGTTCTAACTTCTTGTATTCATCACAACAATGATTTGATATCGAATAACAGAAACGCACAAGGATACTGTTTTTGGGATTTTATTTGTTGTGATTATTTGGATTTGAGAAACAGGTCTTATCTTTTCAAGGAGTACTTTCAAAATCAGCATTATTATCACAAAGACGAGTATGTTTTATAAATTGTTACGATATTTAATAATATGTTTGAAGCCCTGCTTTGGTAAAATAATTATAAGGTGATTATATATAACTAAAAATATATTTCCGATATGTTGATTTTTAATCGAGTTCTTGTGTGTGAAAGGAGTAATGAGACATCTTCTACAAGGATGTACTTTTTACATTTTCTCTTTTAGTGATTGATTTGGTTAATCTTGAGAAATTTTTGATGATAAGCATGAATGTGATTTTTCCTTTGATAAGTAGAGAAGGTCAATAGTGTTTCACTCATTTATTTGAGTTAAAAGATTGTTTTGAAATGTTTTATATCTGAACGCTTTGTTTTCGTTATCCGTTGATTCCATTATACATTAATAGTATTATTCATTTTCTCAAATTTAAGGGCATTATCTCTCGATGCATTGGACGGACTTAATCTTTAACATTTAAATGTTATTCTCGTATTTCTTATATATTTCACCTTTTCAGATTCCATAGGAGTGATGTAATGGTGAGCATAATACAGCATAGAAACACATTTATGATGCTTGTTTGAATATAATCAACCGTCTTTTCTGAAGTTTTATCTTCTTCTGGAAAGTGAAAAAGAAGAGCTTGAAGAGGATCTGAATTTTTAAGATGTATAATTACGAAAGATTATTTTTGTAATAGGCAAATCCACATACTATACATGTTTATCCAACATCTGGTTCTTGTCTCTGGAGTTCATCGTAAACATACATGTCTAAAAATAATTGAAATGTATGAGATAAAGTGGGGCTTGTCCTCCATATAGGGAGTGTGTTCATTCACTTCTCTTAACATATTCAATTTTTCCTCCCCCAATAGAACATTAAAGTTTCATTTCACTTTGCATCAGTTCCTTTCTCAAACACACCCACCCCAACATGTCGCGCAGAGCGCGGGTTATGCTAGTAAAAGGTAAATCTCCAGAATAACTACTTACGACATTAAATGATAACGAAAGTTATGTTTTGCATCAAAGGAACTTGAGACAATATTTATCTGCTGGGTTGAGAGTGAAGGAAAATTCATCGGATTTTGAAATTTAAACAAAGTCATTGGTTAAAGAAGTATATTGATTTTAATACAAAAAGGAGAACAGAGCAAAACAGATTTTGAGAAGGACTTTTATAAATCAATGAATAATGCTGTATTTGGAAAGACTATGGAAAATGTTCGGAATCGACAAAACATAAGACTTGCTACATCTTGGAAACAGGCTTCAAAGTTAATTAATAGACCAAGTTTTGAACGAGCAGAGGTGTTTTTCAGAAGAACTTTTTTGGCTATTCATGAAAAAAAGAGAGTATTGAAATGGATAAACCTATTTATATAGGAACATCAATTCTTGACTTGTGATAGTCATTAATGGATGACTATTACTATAATAATTTAAAATCAAAGTACAAGGATAATGTGTCATTGTTGTATATGGATACAGATAGTTTTATATTAGAAATTAAGACAAGTGATGTATATGAGGATATGATTGATATATATATATATACATATATATATATATATATATATATATATATATATATATATATATATGATACAAGTAATTATAAGTCAGGTGATGTGTTGTTTTCATCAAAGAATAAAAAGGTTATTGGTAAGTTTAAAGAGCAGGTTGCGGGTCACCAAACGTGTTCTGAAAATTTATCAATAAGATTATATGTGCATTAAATAGTTCGATGCAAACTATTGTGGTTGCCTAACTATTGGGAAAATTAATGAAATTTAACTCCGAAGTTATTTCTCGAGGCTGCTGAAAAAAAACAGCCGCGTGCCATATATGGATGGTGACGTCACGTTCTCCAAAACAAAGCAGAAGCTCACTCACTCACTCATTGAAGAAGTGTCCAGTTCAGCGGGCCGTTCTTTCGCTTTTTTGAGCTTGTAACTGTTTATATTATCCTTTTTTATTGTGAATTATTGTATAACAAAGTTATTTGGATAATGGCTGGATGTATTATGTTGCCTCGTACGTGTGTCGTCATGTTTTGCGAAAATGGCTGGAAAACGGGTAATCACTCCCACCGATTCCCGAAGGAATCAAACATTCGCCGGCAGTGGATAAGATTTGTACAAACAAACGGGCAAATTTTCCCCCAAAGAAAACGGGTAAAGAGGACCCTTTGGATAGACTTGTCATTTGTGGTGACCATTTCACAGCCGAGGATTAAAAGGCAACGCAATGAGTGAGCTCGGTTTCAAAACAACTGCTCAAGTGAGACTGAAGCGTGACGCTGTGCCCAACATTCAGCCTTCTCCTCCTCAGCTGGCTCCTGCTTCATCTACTGACACTGTGTCACCTCTCAAGCGAGGAAACTCTCCTCAGCATACTGACAAGGTGGCTGGGAAGAAGCGACGACGTGCTGTGGATAAGCTCACATGTGCCAGGGTGAGTGCTGACAAATGGACAGTCTGATATGTTGCAAATTATATTTCAATTCAATTCCGATGGCACTGATATTTGATGTGTAATAGTTTGCACATGTTTCTTGAGCTGTTGGTGAGAGATAAATGTGGACCAGTGAGTGGTGTGGGTAAAGAGAGCCTTGTTGAGGACAGAGGAGAACGCTCTTCACACACCCGACACTGGCCACTGTGCTGTGAGCACTCAGTGCTCCATTATAGTATAAATTCCAATCATCCTCCGACTCGTCCTCGGCAATATCGGAATGAAAACACTCAATTTAATCGCCGCTGAAATCACTCTCTGATTCTTATCTCACCATTGTTCACACGCTGTTTCCGAATGTTCACGAAGTTTTCGGAGAACGTGACGTCATAGCAATCTCGGTAACTTCCGGACTGTTTTTCGATCACTGACAAAAGTTTTGACTTAAAAGTTAATTTTAGCATATTTTGAGTTTCAAATGTAAGAAAATAAATGCAATTAATGTGATTACAACCTTCGAATCACGCGAAGTCATCAGCGACCCAAAACCTGCTCTTTAAAGATGAATTGGGTGGGAAAGTCATGAGTGAATTTGTAGCATTGAGATCAAAGTCTTTTGCTTTTACGTATATTGATAATAATAACAATGAAAGGTGTGATAAGCTAAAGGGAATAAAGAAAAATATAATCAAGGAAACAATAAACTTTAAACTTATTACAACTGTTTAACCTTAAGAAGGAAGAGTACAGAAAAATGAATACAAAAAGAAGTTATAAACATCAATTATATACAGAAGAGATGAATAAGAAAGCATTAGGAGCTTTTGATGATAAAATATATATTTTAGAGAATGGAATCAAGAGTATCCCTTATG
Source organism: Eptatretus atami (assembly GCA_035128595.1). Classification (NCBI taxonomy): domain Eukaryota; kingdom Metazoa; phylum Chordata; class Myxini; order Myxiniformes; family Myxinidae; genus Eptatretus; species Eptatretus atami. The sequence continues at coordinate 64,978,414 of CM068952.1, forward strand.
GTTATAAGTATTAAGATATTGGGTTGGGAATTTTAACAGGCTGCCGCCTTCTTTTTCTGATTTATAAATGATAGAACCAAGCAATAAC
>CM068952.1:64978511-64988864 GCA_035128595.1 Eptatretus atami
AGTGGATATGTAATCAACCTTGGTATTTAAATGTAAAACATTAAGAATGTGAGAAATATCAAATAAGTCTTATTGAAGAAATAACCGGGGTAAAAGTAGATAACAAATAGCGGAATAAATTTAATTACAAATAAGTTGGAGGATGTAAATAAAAAAATTAATATCCTTGAATGGACTGAAAACTTTGATGGTTATCAATTGAAACAATGGAAAAACAATTTACTACAATCTCAAAATGATATGTGGCTCAGGAGGTGGTCATATAAGAGCATTAAAATAAGTTTATCATTTCATTTCTGCTCAACAAAAATACTAAAACCAAGAACTAAGTTCCAAAGTAATCTTTGTGATTATACTCGATGGTGATGAATGTAATAGGAAAATTAAGTTATTCCCCAAAGTAGAACATGGAAAAATATTCATTGGTTCACTCTTTGAATGGAATGTTGTTGTTCGTCTTTCGGCTGCTCCCGTTAGGGGTCGCCACAGCGGATCATCCGTTATGATCCGCATACTGATTTGGCATAGGTTTTACGCCGGATGCCCTTCCTGACGCAACCCTGGTCCCCTCTTACGACACAGGGATAAGGATTGGGTTTCGCCATGATTCCGGGCTGCCCTACACCCTCTCAGAGCGTGGCCCAGCACAGAGCTCCCGTCCTCAAGCGATCCTCCAACCCAAGCCTCCGAGTAGCCAGATTACAGGCGCACGCCACTACGCCCGGTGCTTTTTGAATGGAATGAAAATATGAAAGGAAAGAAGTGCTTTAATCAGTAAGTCTCAATTTTACATTTGCTTCTATGGGAGGGGGAGGGGATCAGTCTCCTATTTTTGGCTTTTGGGGCTTAAGTCAGAAAGTTTTTCCCTTTTCCCCCATTCATTTGAATGGCTGCCTCAGAAACCCCATTAATCCTCTACTCACTAATCTGTCGATGCTGACCAACCAAGAAGCAGAACGTGAGACTCAGCTTCCTGACGTGAGAAATAAACAAAAGGTCTTTTCCTGTGTCCATTTCAGTATCTTGGATGAAAGACAATCATCATTAATGACAGCATGTGGATAATCAGATAATTTTCACATCGCAGACAGGTTGGTGGCCTATCTAGATTCTCCCACCTCCTTTTTGGTCTTGCACCCTCTGTCCTCTCTTGGCTCTGTTTCTCCCAAGTTTTTGCAGGGTGCACATGATCTTCCAGTAACCATGTACTTGTTAAACTCCCCAAACCAGGCCCAATGCTCACCTCCACTCATTTGTTCCTCTTTTCTCTCACCTGTAGAACCAACTTCCCCAGTCTGTTCAGTCCCATTCTTCTGTACAGGGCTTCAAGACCTGTTCACTACTACGTCAAGTTCACTGCACCCCATCCATACACTTGATCTCTTCTACCCCAAATGACCCCATTCTGAACACCAGTCCTTTTTCTAGGTTATTGTGATTTTTTTCCCCCTCTCCATCACCTCTTTCCTTTTGCCAGTCTGTTGGTTGGTTTATTCATTTTCCATTTCATCCCTGCTTTTTCCTTCTTCTTGCTTGTGTGCAGCTTGTTCACTCAATGTGTCCTTCTCCCACTCCCCTTGATCTCACTCTCACCTCTATTCTGCTGTGCTGTTGGCATTTTCCCCCTTTCAATTTTGTTCCATTCCATTCTGCTCTAGCTCTTCCATGAGTCTTGATCATGTATACAAAAAAAATAAAAAAAATAGGTCAAACCCACCTGGATTGTTAGCCATATCTAGTAGTTGTGATGGCATAAATTGAGCTGGTGTGAATAAATCACCAACTGGCGGCGAGTCCACAGGTATTTGGGTGGCCACACCAGAATGCACATCACCAAATACTGAATTCCACTGCCGTGCAAAACTGTCAGTGTCAGACAGTGAAGAAGGACTGAGAATCTCCTCGATGAGAGCCAAGTCACCTGTTATGTTATCACCTTCTGATTGTGGGTTTTCTGGAGTCAAGAAGGTGTCAAAGAAATTGCAGACTCCTGTGGGGAACACATCAATCGTAAGTTAAAATGGAGAAGCACAAGCATGAGAATGTTTGGGGCAATCTACACCGCACACGCACACGCACACGCACGCACAAAATTTTTTTAATAAGGAAATAGGAGCAAGAACAAAGAGAATTGAACATATAGGGGGTTAAGGGAGGGGTGAAAATTGTTAATTTTCCATAAATATGTCGATGCCCCCCTATCAGTTTTATTACAAACTAATCTCCCAGTTCCTGTTTTTCTTCAATTTACCATCGTTTATGAGCACATCTTTACAATGTCTGATATAAATAGAAGTCTTCAGAATGCCATATTTTAAAATTGTAATTGTAAAAATGATCAAGGGCATCAAGCATCAAGAAGAATATAAAATATCTGTTCATTTAAATCTGAAAAGGTCTGTTCATTTAAATTCCCATCTCAATCCCTCCTTCCAAATTTGCAGCTTTCCCTCCTGAGAGTTTCCTTTTGTCTCCATCTTGTCCATCCCATGCCTTCTCTCCTGCCCCCCATTCATCCCCACACCTATTGTTTGTCCTCCTCCCTCTGTCTTGGCATTCGGTTCTGCCGTTGGTGTTTCCCCGATCTCTCTGCTGTTCCTTTTGGCCTGTTGCATCCTGATCCGCTTAGTGTACTCATATTAGCTCTTCCATGAGCCTAGACTATGTATACAAAAAAAAAGTCGGTTCATTTTTCATTTGTATTGTTGTTTCCATTTCTTTGTCTCCTTTCTCATGCAGCAAGTGACTCTGGGTAGCAACATTTGCTGCGGAGTGCGGCTGTGGTACTGATGCATTTCCTCCTGTAGGTTAGAGCATTCATTTGGAAGTGAGATGTTTAATGTCCACCAACTAATGCTAGCAGATGGGACACCCAGTTTAACGTCCATTCGAGGGACAGTGCACAGATTGATGATGTTGCATGCCCTGCATGTGAAATGTCGGGATGATAGTTTATAGCTGGGTGGAGACTCAAACTCAGATTATACAGTTCAGAGGTGAGTGCGCACACCTCTAGGCTATCCTGACAGCCCCGGTTTCCATTTGTTTTTGTTGTTTCTATTTATTTCCATCAGTTGTTTGAAATGAAAGTTGTGCAAAGTTTTAATTATCCAAGTTTAATGGGCAATGTTTTTTTGATCACCAAAATGACGAATTGCATAGTTTTCAGTTTCAAATTAAAATCCCTATAACTTTGCTATTGCCACGTATGTTATAAGCCTTAACCTCAGACCATCCTATTCCAGTCCACTGCAGGATGAAGGTTTGCCTCAACTCAATTAAAAGTGTTAAGTATACTTGCCACAGTTGCCAAGTGTGGATTGGCGAAAGTGAGCAGTCACAGAAATGAAACCTACACCAGTGAATGGAGAAATACCACTTTAACCACTCGCCCAAATAACCAGCTCTATGAGTAGGAATTAACTTTCCAAGTTGGTATTTGTGCAGTACTTAATGTCGTACATGGGATATGCAAACAACAATTTCCTGTGTATCGTAAGAATCAGGCCTGTATTAAAGTGAACACAGTGTATAAATTGAAACACTCTCAAAAGCTGAGTGAACAAATTCGCCTTGTTTGGGAGTTGAAGTTTGAGGCTGTTCAGTCACATCCAGCAAATCACTGTCAGAACTTGTATCTGCAGCACAATGAAAGATCAAGATCACAGATTCTCATTTTAGAACAACTATCCATTTTTGACATTTACTGTTAATACCTTTTAGTTTGTCTTTTATAGTTTTGTTTCCCTTGTATTTTGCCTTCTCCCACTCCCCCACCCCATGTTCCTCATCCTCTTTCTGCATGTTATATTTTGTGCATCTTCATAGTCTTGTCTCTTTTTTATGATTTTGTAAGGAAAGTGACCCAAGGGATAATGAAGGGTTAAATCAGTAGAAGATAGTTCGTTATATCTTTAAATATGTGCTTGGAGAAGTGGTTTTGTATTTGTGTAAATAGGAAATTTGCCAGGGTTGGTGTGTATAAAAGGGCCCTGTCTCCACTCCCTGCATCCCTCAGTTCAAACATCTCTATCCTGATTTGTTACTTCCATCAGCTTCCAACGTCTGGCCAAGTTGTTGTCATTGGTTTGCATGACCACAAGCATGCTTTCTCTTGACAACCACACCTGAACACATGCTCATAGGCTCATTGGTTAGTTAACTTGCTCGGTACAACAACCAATGAGTTTAAAGGGTCTGATGCATGGAGTACATGTGGTTACTGTTTGACGACCAGCAGCCAATGATATTCAAATTTGGTCTGTGCTCCGGTTGGCGGCAAATTGGGAGGGGAAAGGACATCACACGGGATATTGACTTAAATCTGAGCACGTCTGGGGATCAAGAGTTGATTGGGGGGGGAGGGGATTGACACGGAGGGGAGCTCCATGACGATATCTTAGAGTAGTCTGGGGCAATGCTGGGCCAAAAACATATTTGTGTTGTTCGTGCTGTGACACCTGGCCTTGAAGACCTGAGCTGCAGACATATCCATACTGTGGGTCTCTATCTCCTTGTTTCATCATGCGAGAATCCCAGAGAGAGGTGATGCAGATGTGATTGCCGTGGTGAGAAATGGTCATGGGGACTTTGCCACAGTCGCAGCTACACTGAGAAGCCTCAGGGTACCGAGGAACCGCTCTTCTTTCCTTTCATCTTTCCCTTTCCCCATTTATGTTCTCTGTGTTGTTCCCAAGTGAAAAGGCAAAGCTATTTGTGTCGTTCCCTTTGCCTTAACACAACTGACATGGAAATTGAGTGTGACTGTAATAAGAATGCAGTTTTTATTAACATAAAATATCGATCAACTCAAACCGTTAATTTATCCCTGCCAGAGTTTTCATGCTAACGATGTGACGAGTTACTGCTCGCAATTCAGCTTCATGACACACTTTAAATTCTTATAGCTCAATGCTGTGCCACATGGTGGTCTAGTCATATGACATGCGTTTTGTTGTAATTCTATAGTTTTATCGACACAAGGCACTTTTTTTTTTGTATACATGGTTGAGGCTCGTGGGATAGCTGGAGCAGAATGGAATGGAAGAAAATGGAAAGGGGGAACACCCCAAAAGCAGAGCAGAATTGAGAGTGAGAGTGAGATCAAGGGGAGGGGGAGAAGGACACAAGGGGTGAAAAAACTGAAACACAGCAACAGGAGGAAGAGGAAAGCGGGGATGAAACAGAAAAGGAACAACTGACAAATGAAAAGAGGTGTGATAGGGAGGAAGAAATCGCAATAACCTGGAAAAGGGGAGTGCTTGGGAATGGAGTCATTTGGGGTGAAGAGATCATGAGTATGGATGGGGGATGACCTGAGGTATTGGTGAACAGCTGTCTTGAAGCCATGAAGGGAAGAATGGGACTCAACAGACTTGGGGAAGTTAGTTCCACAGGTGAGAGAAAAGAGGAAAAAAAAGAGGAAATGGATTTTAGGAATTTAACAGGAAAAAGGTTACTGGCAGACCAAGTGTGCCCTGCAGAAACCTGGGAGGGATAGAGCCAAGAGGTGACAGAGGGTGCAAGGCGAAGAAGGAGGGGGTAGAATACAGAGAGAGCACCACCCTGTCTGTAATGTGAAAGTAACAGGCCTGGACACTCAGATTGGTTGTGGGGGACAATGATTTTGAGGGCCCCGCTTTCCACAGCATCAATAATGGTGTAAGGCAGGGGCGCCAGCCAAAAGTAGAGAGCAGTACTCCATCAAGCTGTGAATGAAGGCCTTGTAGGTTATCAAAGGAAATGTCTTGCACGATGGAGGATGTCCAGTCGACACCTGGCTTTTGAAGCAATCTAAGAAATATTGTCTGCCCAAGAAAGATAATAGTGTGGGAACCATATCTTGAAAAGTGCCATATTTCTTGATTCCGTTCACGTGTCGTTATATACCTACAACCTATATGGATGTGTAGAGGGGACCTCTGGGGACTAGAAATGCCGGTTTTCATTCTGGCAAGGTGTGCATGACCGTTTTATGGCTAATTTTGTGACTTCAATCTAGTCCGCGATTCGCGACATTATCAAAATCATATTTATTTATCTGTAGACTCCAATACCCAACATAGGGGCACGTGTATGGTATCAAATGAGCAGAATGACTACTTGCATCAAAGCACTAACTTTGTGAAGTTCTATTGTATCTCAGTTCTTCATATAGTGAAATAAAACAAGTATTTTTGTCAAAAATTTATTTCGGTTTAGCTTTCGACAACGTGGAATATTACACATAACTCAAAAAGTTATTATCCGATTGATACAATTGACACACTAAAATAATCCAAGTTCATTACCCTTGAAAATCATACCAAACACATATTAAACTATCACAATTATGTGCATTGATTTACACAAACTCAAGGTTACCCCTTATTTTTATCAATGCTGTTGATAACATAATTATATACGTACTGCCGTAAATCACGTGTATATTTCAATGTATTCACATTATATTGGTAATTTAAAATTAGGATCATACACGCATATATATATATATACGACACTTAGTGGTCAAATCGAACGACTGTGATAATAATGCAATGCATGCATTGTTAATTTCTGTTCATCCAGATTCAATCTTCATCTGATTCAGAGTCATCTTCATCTGGCAAGTGAATGCTATTGCTACACTTCTGTTTGCATCCGCATGCAACACTGCAGATCAAGTTGTGTTTTCTGCAGGTGCAGCGAAGCGTTGAACATTCGTTTTGCAGCGGCATGTCAGCAGTTCGATACACACAGATGGGACTGGATCCAGTCTCATGAGCAGTGGCTGCAAAGACTGTCCTTCGCGACATACCCACCCACATTCCTCCGGTTGTGGTAAACTAGGAATAGGCACTATTGCATTTAGCCACACCATTGCCTGGTAGTTGCTTCGTTGAATATGAAGAGCTAGAGCATCATGAGTGGGTGGCAGTTTTTCAGGATCATTGACCGATGAAATAGTTCTGCGCGAAGGTCATTGACAGAAGTCGCATTCGTGGTTGAGCTGTACATCTGGATAACAAAGAGCTCAATATTGTCTGTGTCGATATCCGGCTGTGTCCAAGATCTTTGAGCAGATTGGGAAACTTCAGGTAGGTTTTCCATGCCGTGCGCTTTCCATAGCCAAAGAACTGGCTTGTGCAATCCGATCCAGTAAGTGCATGGAAACTCAGGATGTGATGGACAACCTCTGGTTCCAGATTTTCACGCACAGTGCACACTGGTATAAAGTGTTTGTCTTTGGACGTCCCACTGCTCATCCAGACTTCTTCAGCAGTTTCATGACAATCAGAAGCAAGAGAATGTCAGTGTCTCTGGTGCACACAACTACTCTGTGGAAATTCTGGACACTGGCATCCAGAGCATGCAAGATGATTTTGGTGTCCGCTTCCTCGTGATTTGAGTTAGGTGCTGCACATCCCGACCTGTGGATGATACAGCAGGAAAGGCATCTCTCCAGAAACTACTACTTCATGATAGGTTGGTAAGGTTTGCGCTCGAAGTAGTAGCTGGTCATGCAGAAACCGAATGAGGTTTACTTTGTTTGCCTCCAGTGAGATGAATGACTGCCAGACAGAAGGTAGACGCACATTACGGCCATCAATTATCCGACGTATTTTCCATTTACTTGTTGTTCTTTGAACTCTAGCCCCAGACTTGATTGACTTTTGCCGGTAGTCATCGAAGACGATGTCCAGTCTTGTTTGTGTGCCTCTCAGGTTACTGAAGACTTGGTTACAAAATGAGTCAGCTAGATGCCGAATGTTGTTGCATTAGATGGCTTCCCCAAAGCTTGCACAACAGCCATTCCATCAACGATAACACAGGTTGGTCGGTCTGTTTCTGGAAGTAGTTTTTCTTGTAGTCGTCACAGAGTATATGGTACAGATCTGCCTTTTCTGTGGGTCTCAGCATTTCATCTGGAGTCGCAATGGCAAGTGGAACTGGGGAGAGCTCATGTTGTAGTAGAGACTTTGAGGTCTATTTGACGATCACTGCTTGCTGCACTTAACAACCTTCGGAATAGGTCAGCGTCTGCTTTTACGGCCTTTTTCTGACCAGCCGGCGTAACGACATTGACAGTGTTCAGATTTGTGAATGTTTTCGATTTGTTCTTTGGGATAGCATCGTGAAACTTCTCAGGGGCATCTGGAAGTAGACGGTTTGATACAAACTTGGTGAGCAACTCTGTGCCACGATTTTGCGCCGTTAGTAGATCCTCTCTTATGTCATCGCGGGCAACATCATTGGTTGATATGCAAACAAGTTCTTCACCTGTACGATTGAAGGGATTGAACTGCACGATTTGCTCTTCCAGTTTTTTCACATCAGTTTCGTCTCGTTTTATTCTTGAAGAGCTCCTGTCCCCTTTGCATCTAGAGCGATCGCGAGTCATGCCGACCATCTTGCGAATGTCATTCGACGTCGTCTCGGTCACTGAATGTGATCATCCATCGGTTTAGGGCACTCGCGATCCGTGTTATGCCCACGAGTCCTCCCGCAATTTTACACTGTTTATTCACGTGTTCCAGTGCTTGGTCTGTGGCAATTTGGTTAAAATAGCCAGTCGACTCCTTCACAAAGTTTCCTGCCAAGAATTCCTGATATACAGAAGGGGCGGTTTGCTCCAGTTGCAACATGTCGAGCAGATATATGACACCCCATCGTGCGTAGTTGGTATGATCGTACGTGATCATGAATGGAAGCATGCTTCTGAAGGTTGACAGATGAAGGGTCCAGTCAGCTTCTCTGTCTGCTCTAACAAACAGAAGTAGGGTTTCCACCAGATCTATGTACTGCCGCCAGAACATCAGTGTAGCATTAGATGCATTCTCTTCAAAGAATTTGTTGATGTCTTGGACAAGATCATCGACATGTTCGACGAATTCTTGAACGGTCGCAGGTATGTTCTCATGGTCATTCTCCTTGAATGTTGTTGCTATTGGAGTGGCATAGTTGTTTGCATCTTCGATACTGCGTTTTTGATTGTGATCATGCCATAGTTTGAAGGTCCGGAAGAGTGCTCTCCACATGGCTTCCATGGTTAATTTGTGTGGCGGAACAGCACGATTCCAGGATTTCCCTTGCATGATTCTCTGTGCAACACACTCGCTGTACACGCCAGCTTCGATCCAGATGTCAGCTAGACCAGATTGTGCGAAGTGCTGCCGAGAACGCCGAGGAAATTCATAGCTGTGTGGAATGCCCCAAGTCGTACGATGACATCGTCACTTTTTCGGAAGGAGCCAAACCAATTCCTTGGCTTTGTGGTACAGTGCCTGATCCAATGTAATAATGGTTTTTGTCTGGCCTAGCTTCGCTGCAATCGCCTTGCTTCTCAGTAGAAAAGTCATTACCGTGTCAAGTAATGTTCATGATAAAGTTCATGATTTTGACAATGATCTGAATTGGTGGTGAACAGCTGTCTTGAAGACTTGGAGGGAAGAATGAGATTGAAGAGAATGAGGAAGTTAATGCCACAGGTGCCCTGCAGAAACCACGTGTCCTGCAAAGGCCTCGGGGAGGGGGAGGAGGCAGAGGGGGAAAGCACAGAAAGAGTAGAGGGTGAAAGATCAGAAAGGAGGTTGTAGAAGAGAAAGACCACTTACATATCAGCAATGGCAAAGTGATAGGCCCACATACTCAGCTTTCTCATGGGACATTCCAATAGCCTTTAAGGCCTTAGTTTCCATGGCGTCAAGCTGAACAAGTTGTGAGGCAGGGGCATCAGCCCAGAGGGGAGAACAATATTCTATCAATAAGTTAGTTGAAGTGAGGGATAATCATAGATTTGGAAATATAATTCTGAGCAAGGCAGAATGTGGAGACCTGATATGTTATCTGTGGATATATTGAAGGATTCTTTTGTTATGTTGAGATCAATTTTAGCCGCGTCTCGCAAGCGAGACGTGGCTCTAAGAGAGCTCCGCGTTGTTCTTCTTCTTCTTCTTCTTCTTGTTCTTCTTCTTCTTCTTCTTCTTGTTCTTGTTGTTGTTCTTCTTGTGAAGACAAAACCTGTACGACTCGGCTCTTTTATATACAGGATCCGGATCTCCTTAAATACTAAACACCTGTACACATCCTCGCACTGAGGGTGCCTTTGAGAGCGTCTATCATGAACTTTTAAATATATTCGGACATTTGCTTTAAAGTTTCGAAAAGTTCACGTTACTATTTAAAGATTATTCCATTTAATGTGTTATATTTCGTAAATACACGATTTTCTCGTCATGAACGACGATCGTCCATGACGGGTCTCGCTATTGGCTCAATCAAACCACGTAACGAAATATCAGAAGTTGTTGTTTTTTTTCTTTTTTCTTCTTCTTCCTCTTCTTTTCTTGTTCTTCTTCTTCTGGTGAAGACAAA
>CM068952.1:64990735-65011645 GCA_035128595.1 Eptatretus atami
GAGAGAGAGAGAGAGAGAGAGAGTTTACATACCAAACCTTTTTATGTTTTGTTACAGAACGAATGCATTAGTAATATAAAACTGACAAAAAATGATCATATGTACTTATGTACTTCAGTCATTCATTCAAAATTACCGAGAAGGGGAATTGTTGAAATAAAGTCCAATGCAAGTGAATAAACGAAAAGCATATGCATATGACTTACAATATTGAGAGCATATTTGACATACGTAGAAAATGTTAGATTTCTGAAGGTGCAACAGATAATATGTGGCAGTTGGTATATCTTAGAAGTGTATTATGAGATGCAAGCCTTTAAAAAGTAAATACAGTGTTCAAAGTGAAATAACACAAAAAGCATGATGATAAAATTCACCCTGTTTCGAAGATGAAGTCTGAGGTTGGCCAGTCACATCCAGAAGATCGCTGTCTGAACTTTTATCTGCAGAGTGATGGTAGATGAAGATCAACATGTAAAATCTCATTTATTCACCATGACATGAATATGATTGACAACAAATTTACTCACTTGCCATATCCATGGTTGAACTGTCATCCAAGGATATCAGCCTGTAAAAATGAATTTTAAAAAGAAATCAACAAATTTGATGGAAGAGTAAACTCAGTTGTAAGTCTACTTTTCGAATGGAATATTTTAAAGACATATTGGCAAACAATGACTATTCATTATTTCAAGGTAAATCAAGGTTCATTATGTCAAGGTACAGGCAAAGGTTATTTGGTTCATCTTGCCTTTGTCACATCTCTCGGCCAGCACTCCTACATACTGCATGTCATGCCAATTATGCAGTTATCCCCGCAGGAAATTTGACAATGATATAATGCCAAAAAAATGCAGTGAATTTTTATTAACATCCACAACCGATATATACACCTGACAGCTGCCTCTATACATCTTCAATCTGAAGGACGAGGTGCTACAAGATTCAGTGCTTCCTGCTGGAACTATATAGTCTATTGCCTGGGGGGGTCCCCGTGTGCAAGTGATGTGCCCTAAGTTTCTCTTCATTTCTTCAAACTAGGCACCTAGGCACATCGGAAAAATGAGGGTGGACATTCTGAATCCTGGCACTAACTCCACATTGACGTTTGAAATTTGGTCCTGAGCGCCAAATCTGAGGCTGTAATTTGGGGGTCGGGAAACATAAAAGCTGATTTCTCCGGCAATATTGAAGAATTACAACAAATTACCAATCAAAATGTTTGTTTTTAATTGCTCTTTCAGATCAACATACAGTAATTTGACAATTTTTGGCTAATTAGGTCACCAGAGGTCAAAAGGTCACGAAAAATGACCTATGCTTAAAATTTGACCTTGGCTACAGAAATGCCATTTGAAGCTACGTGGATCAATTTTTTGGAATAAATTGGCAGATTCTGATAGCCAAGGGACTCAGCATCAAAATGATATGCATATATTATGAATTAACCATATACAATCTCAGTAAAAACAAACGGAAAATGACTGTTACTTCAAAATGCGTTTTCTAATGCCGCAAATTGGTAACATTGCATCTGAACTTTTTTGGACCATTCTACTTGAGTGACTTCACAGTTACCTCATGCAAACATGGTAAATCAAGTCCTAAATTTCAGAATAGAGTGTGCTTCGCCAAAACACTGAGATATTTCTGAAATCAGTCCAAAAATGGTCAAAATATTACAATCTAAGAATTACATGAACCCAATTGGATTTTTGCAACATATTTCACCATATGTAACGTGACACTTGCAAAATGTGCAACAGGGCAATTTCTTTGGCGACAAGAACACCATCTTTCAGTCGCACATTTGCCACAATTACAATGGATAGCGAATTCCTCTGGTATTGGCCTGACACCTCTAACGCGCACTAGCGTTTCATCATCTTCCTCAAAGCCATAGGAGAGAGGATTGAGTGGGTCTTCATTGAGACTGAGAATATTCGTCATCTCATGTGTGGCATAATATGCCTTTTGATATGATACTGAATGGCGTGACTAGTAGGGCCAACTCGTGCAGGGATAGCCCCTTGCTATGATGGTATTGCTGGTCACGGAGGCTGTCCATACTGGTTAGCGTTGTCCCTTTTTCATCACTTGGACCAGATAGCTTTCCGCCTTTACCATATCCTCCTCAGTTGCCCATTTCTGCTGATCCCAAAGTGTTCCAAAACCAAAGGATTGGCTTTGATTGCTGCAGGTTGGTGCCAACTTTACTAGTGTAGTCACATCCTGTCAGGTTGAACTGCAGGAAGCACCTTGCAAAGATCAAGACCTATGCGCGAGGCCAGCAAATGAATGGAATGTGTCTTGTCGAATCACGGACACCGGCTTTCATCCATAACTCAAGTAAACCTTGGACTTGGAGAGTTTGCCAATAGTACAGAAGAGGACGAGATATCAGTGTCTGCCGAAAGCACAACTATTCTCTCTACTCCATGCTTTACAGCATGCAGTGCATGAGGTATGATGCGACTGTCAGCCTCTTCAATGTCAAGGCAGAGCTCAGAAACCTCATCAGAAGAGCCAGAACAACAAGACATGCAAGGTTCATCAGAAAACCCGCTCACTACTATCTCCTGATCAATTGGTTTTCCCTTTGCCCTTGATATGGCTTGCTGGGCAAGCAAGAGTTGAAGCTTGTGCTTGTTCTCATTGCTTGGCCAGAATCTATCCATCTCCACTGGCAAAGGAGTATCCTCGCTGACTAGATTCAATTCAATGGGCTGATGTCCTTCCCGCCTCTTTCTTTCAGAGTCCTTTACTGACAGATCTATATATGAGTCAAAGACTAAATCAATTCTTCGGGCATGCTTTGATGAATTGGAAACATAGTCCAGAATGGCACTGCAGTATTCTCCAAAGGTGTTGTGTTCTTTTGGACTGATCTTCCTGACATTTGCCATGGCATCTACAATGTAGGCTGTTCTTACTGAGGGTTCGGTGAAATTCGGTCCTTTTGTCTTCATCCTTTAGATTACTTTCCAGTTCATTCATCAATCCACTCTTGATCGACTTGGACATCAGACCTTCTTCATCAATAGATAGTAAGAAGCTGACAAATCATACTCTATTAACTCTCTCATAGACCTGCCCCGTGCCCTTGAAATTTCCGCCACTCGATTCTTGAGCTTATCTTCAGGCTTTGTTTTTTGGGAAACCTTGCCACCTTTCTTGCCACCGATTTCTCATGAATGCTTGAAAAAGTCTTCAGGTTCATTCGGGTGAATGGTTTTGAAAACCTGACAGACTTCTCAACCAGACGTTTCTTGCCGAACTTTCATAGCGTTCTGTCCCTGTTGTTTCCACATGGAGCAACTGGTCACGAATCACGTCCGTCATAACTTCCTGGGTCATGATGTTGTGGACTTGGGTTCAGGAACGTCAGTTCTGAAAGGGTTCTCCTTGTTCTCGATCACAGTGAGAATAGCTTGGATGTTCTTTTCCCCAAATTCAGTCTCTGATTTGCTGAAGGAAGAGTTGACATCCTGCTGTTAGTAGCCTGATCTCACTCCACTCAGATCACGATGGAGATTACTAACACCTAACATTTCATGATAGATGATGTCCCACATTGCTACATACTGTTTCTTCTGTGTGCTACCAATTATCCCTGGAGCTACTCTTCTTTGACCTATTGATAGTTGCTCCAGCGCCATGTCTGCCCCAACAGCTTTGAAATTACCAACCGTCTTCATTGCAAATTCCCCATCTTTGAATGCTTGTGAACTTGTGGGTAGTTTTCAGGGATTTTCTCATGTCCTCAAGATACAAGCTGGACCATCTCAAATAGTTGGTAGAGTCAAACGCAGCAAACATTGGTAGCAATGCCTGCACTGCCTGCAGATGTAGCTCCCAATTGCTCACGGTCGCTTCTGATCAAGTTCTCCACATTTGAAGCCAAATTGATGAATGTGTCCGCAAACTTGAACGTTTCACTGATTGTACACCTTGGCCTTGCATTTCGAGCCCTGAGGGATAATCTGAAAATAAATGAAAAGTGCATGTGTGAGCCTATAACCTTTTTCATTGATGTACATGTACATGCAGGTATTACCTGACTGCATCCTATATTTACAGGCTATGAAAATCATGAAAAATTGTCACTATCGAAAATAGTGTTACATACCATTTATATCATCATGGTCCCTAAAGGGTTAATACACAATATATGCATATCATTTTGATGCTGAGTCCCTTGGCTATCAGAATCTGCCAATTTATTCCAAAAAAATTGATCCACATAGCTTCAAATGGCATTTTCTGTAGCCAAGGTCAAATTTTAAGCATAGGTCATTTTCGTGACCTTTTGACCTCTGGTGACCCAATTAGCCAAAAATTGTCAAATTACTGTATTGGATCTGAAAGAGTAATTAAAAACAAACATTTTGATTGGTAATTTGTTGTGATATCTTCAATATTGCCGGAGAAATCAGCTTTTATGTTTCCCTACCCCCAAATTACAGCCTCAGATTTGGCGCTCAGGACCAAATTTCAAACGTCAATTGTGGAGTTAGTGCCAGGATTCAGAATGTCCACCCTCATTTTTCCGATGTGCCTAGGTGCCTAGTTTTTAAGAAATGAAGAGAAACTTAGGGCACATCACTTGCACACGGGGACCCCCCCAGGTCATGGATTAATATCAGAACCACAGGTTTTAGTAAAGTTTAAGACAGTCATCAAACCTGGACTAAATAGCTCACTTTAAAGTCAATGCCAACTGAATATTTTCCTTTGAATGACTAACTGAAGAACAGAAAGAAAAATACTTTTTTTTCTTTACAGAAACGAGGCTCATGGAAGAGAAGAGCAAGGTAGAAATGTCAGTGCAACAAACAAAGGGAATTAATGAATAGGAAAAAAGGAGAGGAAGAAGTGGAGGAAGCACATAAACTTGCAAGTAAGATTAGGAAAGGTTAATGGAGGTAATGAAGATTATGCATCAGAATTGGGGATGAAAAGAGATTGTGATGCACTGTTTGCTTGAAGTCCTGGAGGGAAGAGCGAGACAGAAAGCCTGTGGAATGTGGTTCCATTGATGGAAAAAGTGAGGACTAAAACAGTTGGTGTGTGCAGACATAATGTATTTTGGAAGCCTAACCTGCAGGGGGTTACGGGAAGAACACGTGCACCCCGGAGCAGACAAGGAAGTAGGGAGGACGGAGAGCAGAGGAAGTAATATCAGACTAGAACGGGCACTCAGTAGAGCGCATACCTTTGCCAACGCTACATTTTGCCCCCCCAGAAAAGTTGATGGTGAGGATAATCCCAACAGACATCGCATCTATAGTTAGGCTAAAAACATAAATTTCCTGCGTGACATGTCACGTACAGTTGTACAATTCTGTGCGATAATCTCACTCTTTTTGGGGGACGGTGTCGAAACGTGTCATCAATCTGATGAAGAACTGGCACATTATAAAATTATTTCTGGCATTTAGGGCATTAGCCACACGACGATTTTCTGTTTTTCAAATAGTTATTTATTGGAACAAACAAACATTCATTTTCAGAAGTATGAATCTGAAAAGTACAATTCAGCTGTGTAATAGATGTAGAGCGTATGACATTAGCTGTTGCACGATAGGGGGTGGATACTATGCGATAAATAGAATAAAGTTAATACGCTCTCCTGGTGCCAAAGTCCATGGTTGCATGGAGAGAACGATTTCTGCGCTCACCGTTATTACCTGCATCCTTAAACTGATAATGTCAATCTATTAATACTAAATGCACTACAGCAAAAGCATATGACTAAGAATGACACATTTGAAGCACACATCAGGTGATCGTGCTTTTTTAGAATGGTTCACATCAGCTGGTTGTGGTTGCGCAATCCAAAAGTAATACGTCAGCTGGCTCCTAATTTATAAAAAGGAACATTTTTGTTTAATGTGCGTACGTGCCCACTAAGGTATTGCACATTTGTAAGTTCAGTGACACCCCCCCCAATGCTTTAACTCACCAATAAAAGTCACTGTCAAATTTACACATCACAGGATAGGGAATTGAATTCTAAACATTTTGAATCTACTTACATGCAAATTGTATAAGAATTGACCGCGTTATGATAATAAAGGTCGTTGACCCCCCTGACTTGACCCAAACCGCTAACAAAGGTAATGACGTCATTGTGTCATATCGTATATCACAAGATTGTGGCATTGAATTCACAACATTTGGCATTAGTTGCATGCAAATTGGATAAAAATCGACCGCATATGGCAAAATGCGATTTTGACCTTTTCATGCCTCGACTTGACCTTTGTACTCTTAATTTTGTAATTGGTATTAGAGTGTGGGGAACAGAACAGTCAACATTTTGGTGTTTGGTTCATGCAAATCGGATAAGAATTGACCTGTGTTAGACTAAACAGCACATTTGCAATGTCGTGACCCCCCCTGACCTTTGACTCCCAACGCTAATAAAGGTTATTACGTCATTGTGTCATGTCAATTACAAGATGCGGCATTGAATTCTGAAATATTTGGCATTAGTTGCATGCAAATTGGATACACAATTGACCACGCTATGGTAAAAGACGATTTTGACCTTTCATGACCTTGACCTTGACCTAACCTTTGACCGTATCGACCTTTGACCCGATCGCTCCAAAATCTAATCAAATGGTCCTCGGATAATAACCAATCATCCCACCAAATTTGCTGCGATTGCAGTTCAATACTTTTGGAGTTATGCGAATAACAAAACAAACAAACAAACACACATATTCACAAATAAATAAATAAATACACAGCGATCAAAACATAACCTTCGCAACAAAGTTTGCGAAGGTAAAAATAGATGGTAGAAAACAGAGACACTACCGACTTGTCTGCGATGCGAGAGCAATAGATCCTGTGCTTTGGCCTCATCACAGGAGATTCCAATAATTTTTAGAGCTTTGAATTCCATAAAATCCAGGAGAGATGTGATGCTGAAGCACCAAGCTTTAGCAGAGAACAGTACTCCATTGAGCTACGGATAAGGGCCTTGTAGACAGTGAGTAGCTCTGATTTTCCAAGGAAAGACTTGGATCAACAGAAAATGCACAGTCTACGGCTGGTTTTTGAGACTAGCTTTGATTATTGGTCAGCCCAGAAAAGGACATGGCTTATGGTGAGACCTAAAAGTTCAACAGACTGAACCTCTACCAGTGAATGACCAAAGAAATAGATAGGTGGGCTCGTTTCACGATCCTTCTGGATCGATAGGGTGAGACTGAGATTTTCCAGGATTGGAGAACATGTTCCATATATCAGACCAGTGTCAAATAGTATCAACTTCAGCAGAGAGAAACACAGCTGCTGTCTGACTAGCAGAGGACTGGGATACTGTACGAGACAATATGGAGTCATCTGCAAAAATGAAGAGATGGTTTTCCAGGTCATCGCAGAGGTCATTTATACACATAGACCAGGAACAAGACTGGGATAACAAATACTGCCTTGGGGAACTCCAGCCACCACTGGGAGGAAGAAAGGGTTCCATTGATGACAACATGTTGACTGCATGAGTAGAGGAAGTCAGAAACAGGAATGAAGGCATTCTTCTATGCCACAGGCAGGGTGCGATTTGTAAAATTTCCAGTGGGGGGAATAAAATTGACAGACATCATGGGATTTTTTTTTTTGTTATTTCTGGCTTTTACAACTATTTCTGACTTTTACAAGTTACACATTTCTGACTTAATAGCGAGATAAAGCTGAAAAGTCACACGACAATTAAAACATATCGCTTATACATTTCTCACACTGAAAAAAACAGTCATGAAAACAATAATCTTGGAACTGTTTAAGCTCTACATGTACAGATTCAAAACTTATTATCACTTAAATCAAAGTTTGACAAGATAATAAGGGACATATAGATTTTTTTATATGTCAGATCGAAATACAGCAATGTAATGACCGACGATGATGTCGTCAATTTTCATTGATTCATTTGCTGTGCTTCGTCACATACAGTTTTGTGAGATAATAACGGATAAGTGGAATACCCTCTGATCCACTTCATACAACCTAACAGCATGATCCGGATCCAGTGAAACCAAACTCCAATACATAGTTTTTAAAATCATGTTTACCACGATGTCCTGCTGATCTTATACTGTTTGCGTGGTTAAAACAAGATTTATAAAATCAGTTTGTGCTCAAAAAGGATGCAGCATACATTTATCATTTTTAACTTATCCCCCTGGGGATGGCAATTTCAAGTGCAGCACCAGGGATTAAAAAAAAACAAAACCAGAGCCAGGGAAATTCCCCCCATCTCCCCCATCAAATGACACCATGGCCACAGGTAGAGAGCTATGCAAGCAAAGCAGGATGCCAGACTGTGTCGAATGCCCAAGATATATGCAGGGAGAGTTCTAACCACTTGTTTGAGATTAAGGACCGCCAACCATTGCCGAGAGAGGAGCAAAATCATGTGCAGAGTTGAGTGACCTGGATGGAATCCAAACTGATTGTCAGAGATCAGACTTTTTGAAAACAGGAAAGACTTGACACCAGAAGCGATGATGGATTCCATGACTTTACTTGTAATTGGAGGCAAGCTCTCTGGCCTATAGTTGGTAGGGTCTGTTTTTGCACACTTCTTGTGGATGGGAGTGATGTTTACTTACTTTCAAGCAGAGGGGAGGCAGCCAAAGGTGAAGGGCAGGCCGATTAGGACAAATAAAGAGGGGGGGGGGAATACAAAGGAAGCAAGATGGATTGTGTACATGAGATTTGGAGGCAAAGACAGAGTTTAGACACTGTGCCTTATCTCTGACAGAGTTTTCAGTAACACCATTTGAGATGAGGGATGGAATGGAGGGGAAGCGTACAGAGGCAGACTTAACAAGGTCCATCACGTTTCGTCTGAATCAGTCCATAACTTTTTGACAGACAGACTGCTCACAGACAGACAGACAGACAGACAGGGGTGAAACATAACCTCCATTCACCTTTGGTAGCAGAGGTAAAGTAAAAAACAGACAGAAAAATAAAAAGGATGTCGGGGTGGTCAACAGTATCCCACCAACCCCACATTCCCCACCCCACTCTCACCCCTGTCCAGACTTTCCTTTTTTCTCATATATTCCTGTAATCAGCTACAACCCTTGTACAGTGTATATCATAACGTAAAATTTGGATTGTATGTTGAAAAAAATAAACAAAACCATGTAAAACAGAAATAAATTCCAACTTACTTGTCAGCATCTGATGCTTCGACAGCATTCTCAACGTCTTTGTTCTTCTTTGATTTCAAAGCAACATCCGTAGGCTTCTAAGCACACAGGATTGATCCTCAGTTTGCCATAAACATAAAGAAACAACCCCTTTAAATAATAACAGTGCAGCATTTACCTTAACCATTGGACACACAAATGGCTGATAATCCTTGTAGCTCTCGTGAATAGCGGCCATTGTGTGAGACGTTTTTTCCCAGAAGTGCAACAGCGTCGTCTGAAAATCATGTGAAATGCATGCAGCAATAAATGACAAATAATAAGGCAAACACCAATGATGGAATGAGGCATTTGGGAAAGTTTGATGGCACAACTTACTGTTGAGTGAGCCCCAGGAGTAATGTACACAAACCTGATAAGAAGCAAGAGTGTGAGACAGCAGGTTACAGCGACTAGCTCCTAAAAGGTCGACCTTCTGGCACACATCTGACTTGAGCTGATCAAAGTGTCTTTTTGTCTCACGTACCTGAAACTGGACCTGGAAACAGTAAATAATTGAAACATAAGGTGAAGCAATAATGCTTTATCTAATTGTTTATCATCTTTACAAATGTATACTTACGAAGTACACCACTCAAAATATATTGATGGATATTGGTATCTTTCTGTAATCTTACTATAAAAATGTCATATAAAAGTCAAGCTTGTTAGATTATTGCATCCCCAGTGCATTTTCATGCAAAGCAATGGTTGCGGTCATCCCAAGTTATCTGCAAGAAAGAATTTAGATGGTGAAGAAAATACAATTCAAAGGTAACGAGTACAAAAATAGGACCACCTGTCCTGAAGCTCACCTGGATCAGGAGTAAGTCACTCAAAACCCCGCAGACCCCTTAGACCCTGAATATTTTTAATGCCATGAACACACCTATTTTGGGGGGGTCAGAACCCCCCCCCCCCCCGTCGACTCCCTTAATAAACGCAGATTTTGACATGGTCGACACACTTTGGTACATCACGGGTGAAGAATGTTGTGGTCAAGTTTCATCAAAATCGTGTGTGTGGTTTCAAGAAGAGAGTAAATACCAATTTGGGGGGTCAATCCCCCCCCCCGAAGGAAACACCCCCCCCTCCCGTAGACCCCTTCAATGAGCGCAGATTTTGATGTGGTCGATACACTTAAGTCCATCACGGGTGATGAATGTTGTGGTTAAGTTTCATAAAAATCGTGTGTGTAGTTTTGGAGAGATAGCAAATACAAATACCTATTTTGGGGGATCAACTCCCCCCCCCCCCGTAGACCCCTTAATTAGTGCATATTTTGATGCGGTCGATACACTTTGGTACATTTCAAGTGATGAATGTTGTGGTAAGTTTCATCAAAATTGTGTGTGTAGTTTTGGAGAAGAGAGCAAATACTTATTTGGGGGTTCAAGCCCGCGCACCCCCCCCCCCCCCGTAGACCCTTTAATGAGTGCAGATTTTGATGCGGTCGATACACTTTTGGCTACATTCAAGTGATGAATGTTGTGGTCAAGTTTCATCAAAATTGTGTGTGTAGTTTTGGAGAAGAGAGCAAATATCTATTTTGGGGGGTTCAAGCCCACGCACCCCCCACCCCACCCTTAGACCCTTTAATGAGTGCAGATTTTGATGCGGTCGATACACTTTGGTACATTAGGGTGATGAAGGTTGTGGCCTAGTTTCATCAAAATCGTGTGTTTGGTTCAAGCGATAATGACTGAAGTGTTTACGGATTGACTGACTCACTGACTGATTGACTCACTCACTCACCTCGGGACACTGCTCGATCACATCAGTTCACCTGACTAAAGTCCAGGTGAGCTAAAAACGCAAAGGTAAGAGATTCTATTTAGTGTTGTCACTTTAAACAGCAGAGTGTGCATCAAGAGATCGAAATTGATCGTATATAAAGATATCAAAACCAATTGAAAGATGATACCATTACCACAACAATAACATATGGGCATATTGATGATGAAGACAGCAAAAGTGGGTGAGAAACCAATCGGAGGTAGATTTTAAATACAAAACTCAGATTATCCATGATGAAGAAATAAAATACAAGTGTTCTTGTTCAAAAAAGTTTTGACCAGCCTCTGTGGCGTAATGGCTTGAGTGTCTGCTCCGAGTCTAGAATGTCGGCGGTTCGAACCCTGACAGTGTCATACTAATACCAAAGACTTTAAAAATGGTACATGCTGTTTCCTTGCTTTAATATGCAGCATTTAAAAAGGATAGAGCACAGACAAACAACTAGAGGTTGGAAATAATAGTTCGGGCATTGATGGGTCTAATGGCTTCCTTCTGCATCTTATACCCCTAAGAGAAATCCAGAAGACCCATAAGACCCCCAAAGACCAAGAAAACCTTTTTCGAGCCTTGAGAAACCTAAGACACTTTGAGACCCCTAAGACCCTTTAGACCCAAGACCATTTAAGACCCCCCCCCCCAAGACCCTTTAGACCCCGCTACACCCTTTAGAACCCTTAGACCTCGAGGACTCTTGAGATCCTCTTCTACCCTTTAGAACCCCATATAACCTTCGACTCCTTTCTACCATTTAGACCTTCATACCGTTTAATACCCAGAAGACCCCTTTGACCTTTTCATCTTTGGACCCTTTGACCTTTCCAACTTTTCAGACTTCTGACCTTCACAACTAGACCATTTAGACCTTTCATTTAGTACATCCTTCCATTTATTTGCCACACAAAACAAGTCCTGGCAAGGGTCTGCAATCCCTGATTGCTCTTTCATGTTATTATTACAGGGTCTTCAGAAAGTATTCACACCCATTGACTTCTGTCACATCTTATGTTACAGTCTGAATTTAATTTTTTTGTCACCGATCTGCACAAAATACCCCGTAATGACAAAGTGAAAACATGTTTTTCGAAATTTTTACAAATTCATTAAAAATGAAAAGTTGAAATGTTTTGCATCAATAAGTATTCAACCCCCTGAGTCAATTCTTTGTATCAACACCTTTGGCAGCGATTACAGCTTCGAGTCTTCTTGGGTATGTCTGTATCAGCCTGGCACACCTGGATTTGGGGATTTTCTCCCATTCTTCCTTGCAGATTTGCTCAAGCTCTGTCAAGTTGGATGGGGAGCGTCTGTGAACAGCAATCTTCAAGTCTTTCCACAGTCTCAATGGGATTCAAGTCTAGGCTTTGGCTGGAACACTCAAGGACTTTCACATTCTTGTTCTGAAACCATTCCAGTGTTGCTTTGGCTGTATGCTTTGGGTCATTGTACTGTTGGAATGTAAATCTTCACCACAGTCTGAGGTCTTTTGCGCTCTGAAGCAGGTTCTCCTCAAGGTATTACCTGTATTTGGCTCCAATAATTGTTCCTTCTACCCTTACAAGTCTCCCAGTCCATGCCACTGAAAAGCACCCCCGTAGCATGATGCTGCCACCACCATGTTTCACGAGAGAAATGGTGTTCGATGGGTGATGAGCTGTACTCAGTTTCTGCCAGATGTAGCGCTTTGCATTCAGGCCAAAGAGTTCAATTTTTGTATCATCAGACCACATAATATTATGCCTCATGCTCTTTGAGTCTTTCATGTGCCTTTTTGCAAACTCCAGGCATGATGTCATGTGCCTTTTTCCTCAGAAGTGGCTTCTGTCTGGCCACTCTCCCATAAGGCCGAGATTTGTGAAGTGCTGCAGAGATTTGTGTCCTTCTGGCAGGTTCTCCCATCTCAGCCAAGGAACTCTGTAGTTCTGTCAGAGTGGCCAATGGGTTATTGGTCACCTCCCTGTCAAAGGTCCTTCTTGGCCAGTTTCTCAGTTTGGTCAGACGGCCAGCTTGGGAAAGAGTCTGGTAGTTCCATAATCTTTCCATTTCCTAATGATGGAGCTCACTGTGCTCTTGAGAACTTTCAACACTAGAAATTGTTTTATGCCCTTCCCCAGATCTATGCCTTCTCACAATTATATCTCAGAGTTCTACGGACAGTTCCATGAACCTTATGGTGGAGTTTCTGCTCTGACATGCACTGTCAACTGTCGACCTCACATAGAAAGGTGTGTTTCTTTCAAATCATCTAATCAATTGAATTGGCCACAGGTGGACTCCAATGAAGTTGTAGAGATATCTCAAGGATGATCAAAGGAAAATGATGCACCTGAGCTCAATTTGTGGTGTATAGCAAAGGGGTTGAATACTTATTCACTCAAGAATTTTAGCTTTTCATTTATAATTTGTAAAAAATTCTAAAAAAAAAAATTCCACTTTGACATTATTGGGTATTATGTGTAGATCACTGACAAAAAAATCAAGTTAATCCACTTTAAATTCAGGCTGTAACACAACAAAATGTGAAAAAGTCAAGGGTGTAATACTTTCTGAAGACACTGCATGGTCAAATCTTTCTGCACAGCCCTTGATGAGGCTTGGTGTTTGAGGTTTAAATAAACACTCCCTGCAATGAACTGAATAATTAAGACCGTCAGTCATATCTCTTTTAAGTGCTATGGTTAAGGATGAGTATAATAAGGTTAGATTTATGATGTAAAGATATATTTTCACATATCCAGCATGTGACAAGTTGTGTTTCTGAATAATTAGCGAATTTTCCTATTCTTAACTGTTGTTTATCAGGCCCATGAGCAACCACGTGATTCTGGGTGTGGTTCCGCCTTTAGGGCATAGTTACTATTGCAGGGTTGGCCTTGTTGATGGTCAAAACTCCTGAGCACGTGACACCATGAAAACATACAAAAACATTAAACAGGTGATCCACCTGTGATGGAACAAATATGTTTCCATGTAAACTTCATGGCTCATTAAAAGCTAGACAGCAAAGAGTGCAAGGTTCAACATGGTAACTAAGTGATGGAACAAAGTGCACATGATGGAAACAAACCTAAAAACATATACCAGTTTAAAATTAAAATCAGATAAAACAAAAGTAGAATTGGACAAGCCGGGAGGCGACGATGGTTCACGAAGGTATTTGACGATGTAGATTGTTTCAAAGTTAAGATGAGACAATGTGATAATTTTTGACCAAGTTATAAAAATGATCAACATGATGTGCTACGAGTGACAGGTTATTAGCTGCAAAATGTCAAAAAACCCGTTTCGTTCAACAACTTTCAAAATTTGACCTTTGCATAACCTTTAAAGGTCACAAAATAATGTTGTGGACATTAAAATAAGGAAACAGGATATGTGCTATAGCTTATTGGAGTTAGTTCGTCGAAGAAGGTCGAAAACCCGGTTCGATTCCCACAACTTTGAAATTTGACCTTTGGGCCTTTAAAGGGCAAAGGTCAAGGATTATGACCTTTGGTGCAAAACTTCCTCTGGAACATTCCAGAACAATATAACGTCATATAGGCTATATGGCATTTCGCACTCCTCGGATTCCATACTTTGATGAAATCAGCGAAAAAACAAACTTGAAGGGGGCGCCACGGGCAAGGTGTTCGAGATAGAGCAAACGGTTTCAAGACTTTAGGTGGGGAATGACCTCAGGATTATGCATAAAAAATATTGTCATCCTAGCTCTCAAAGTTTGGCGGTCGTATGATTTTTATGTCAAAATTCGCAATTTTCTAAGTTTTTGACCTTGTGACCTTGACCTTGGGACGAAAATGAAAAATTGGACAACAAGTTTTAGATAATTCATTTTGCTATTCAAATACTGAAGAACCCATTCCATTCATAAATTCCCTTGGAGAAGATACATTTTTAACCGACTACCCCCTAAAAATGGCTATTTTTGGGTGTGGCTCTGCCATAATGGGCGTAGCACGCCCTCATCCAGGAAAACACAATACAACTAGACATTGATATCGAACACATAACCAAGTTTCATCAAGATCGGATCAAAGTGCACGGATTTATGATCTGGACAGACAGACACACAGACACACAGACATAACGAATATAGTGGTCACTCTGGCTGGCGCTCGTGAACAAAAAACAAAAATTACAAGTGGGCTGGCTCCGCCCACAATGGGCAATCTTAGCTGCTACCCTACTATCTGTCACCGCCCATTTCTTCAAAACCTATCTTCTCCCTCAAAATTGACCGAATCAAACTGAATTTTTTATATGTTGTACAGATGCCCAATGCGCACAATTTCTCGAGCGGGAATTTCGATAAAAAATCGAGAAAAAATATGACAAAAAAACAAAAATTACAAGTGGGCGTGGCTCCGCCCAATGGGCGTGGGACGCCCATCGCCAGGAATACAAAACTAGGCATTGATATCAACATCATATTCAAGTTTCATCCAAATCGGATCACATCCCACGAAGTTGTGCTCTGGACAGACAGACATACATACATACAGACACACAGACATAACGAATATAGTGGTCACTCTGGCTGGTGCTCGTGAACCAATAATCTTGCACAAATAACTATATACGTAATTGCTGAACAGAAAGGCCTCTATGTTCCTTACCATTTATTGGCTTTGCACATATTTAACTAGAGAGTTCAAGAAAATGATACTCTGCCCAGTAAACTCAAGTATTTACTTCAATTTTAATAAAATAATGATTTTAAAGATCATTAAAAAAACAATCCAGAAGTTTAGCACGACTGAAGCAGTCTTATACATCACCCTTATACACTGTAATAAGACGATGTTGAGTCAAGTTTAGGAGATGGAGGCTTTATTGATCATCAGAGAATGCAGCACCAATCGGTATCGTACATCGACATATCGGCAGTGTTTTCTTCACCCGGATACTGCACCCTCTCACATGCCACACCCACTTTCCAGGGGCTGTGCTTGACGGCTCTGATTACATACACCACCTGGTAGAACTTGTCCAAGTACTGCAAAACTAGGGTTCTTTGAATGTATTATGAAGGTGATCTGTGTTCTCCAGTGTTCAAGTATATAATAAATTTAAATAAAGGTTTAAAGGTGTATAAAGTAATTAATTCTGAGTTTCGCCATATTTTACCCAGAACTATTACATCACTCTATCTAACACGTTACATTACTTATTCATGCTGTTGTTTGTGTCCTTTATAACATCCTTAAAAACAATTTTCCTGTTTAGAATTATTTTCAATTTTATTTGACTGCCAAGCCGGCAGAGTAAAAATATTATCTCACTCCTCTCCATGTGCATGTGCAATCAGGACAAATTAAGAGCCAAAGAAAAGTAAAACGGCAAACTTGTCTTTCTATTAATGTTCGGATTCGTGTTCAAAATAACATTCAATTTTATTAGTTGCTCCTCGATTATAAATTGACGACCACAAACTGATAAGGCAGACAGACAGACGGATGGACATGAACCAATTGCTTAAACCCCTTTTTCCACTTTGCTTCACGAGGTACTAACCTCACAAATTGGCATGCTTTTGACATCCATTCTCTTAACCATGCATACCTTGCGGAAACTTCTCCATCTGCTTGAAAGTATCTGGGTCAAGCTCCTGCGATATGTCCTTCATCCATAAAAGGGCTCCACGGTAGTCCGTACGTGCTGCTCCATGCGGTTTACTGTGAGAAGGGTATCCGAGATGGCACGGTATCGGAATGTCTCAACTTCATGACGCATCCGAGTGAGTGGCTGCAACAAGCCAGCCTGAAATGAAAGAATGATAGAGATAGCTCAGGATGATCATACAAAAGCTATTAGTTATGCCTTGATTAGAGGGCTTGAAACTTTAGGTCTCACAACAACAAAAAAGATGTGGCATCAAAATTAGGAGTGACAGTGTAAAAAATATTGCAGCTCTCTATCACGTTGCATCTCGATCATAAGTTCACAAAAAGTAAAATCTGAAAGGATAACCAATACAGGACTGTATGTCTTATTTATAAAATGGTTCACAGAGTGAAATGTAAAGCCAGTGGGGCTTGCAAAGCAAATGATGTCACTCTGCTTGGGTTTGTCAGAGGGCTGTCCTGCCAAATCAAGGATCACAGAAAAGACTCAAGCCAAGTTACTGCATGATTGAAACACACACAAGGCAATGCACTGCAGAAGAAAAGGAGGGAGATGAAGAGGAATGTGAGGGCCGATGAAGAAGAAGAATCAATCAAATTAAATTTTTACACTGCACCTTTCATGGAAAAAAAAAACATTAGATGCAATGAACAGAATAAAAGAAAAAAGATAAAGAAACTGCATGCACTGAAACTAAAATTTAGCATAGAAAGTAAATAAAACAAAGACAAGAACGTTAGGGTGAAGGAGATGGGATGATGACCCAAAAGTCGATGAAAAACAAAACAAATGCTGTCTTAAAGGAGGTTTTACAAATACAGTAGGAGCAGAAAGAACATAAAGATGATAGAGAGTTCAAAGGCCGGGGAGCGAATCAATAAAAAAGGCCAACCACAGACCATTTTCAATCTCGTAAAAGGCACAGTATCGGGACGAATATGTGCAGAACACAGAGATTGGACTGGATTAGAAGTGTAAAGATCAGCAATACATGATGGACTAAGATCAGCAATACATGATGGACTGATGGATTTGGCTTTATAAGTGGCAAGCATGATTTATAGATGATTCATCCTTGAATAGAAAGCCAATGAAGCTACTTTAAGAATAGGTGTGATATGACAATATTTGTGCGACTGTCGAACAATCATTGTGGCATAATTCAGAACCAATTGAACATAATGAAGTGAACACGAATAGTGAGCTACAACAGTCAAGACATGGAATGATTAAAGAGCAAACCAAAGTTATAGCCCTTTTCTGATCAATACAAAAACGGACTTTGGCAACATGTGTAACTGGTACATTGTAATGTATAGTTGCATCGTTTTGGAATAAGAGTATGAAAACGTCATGTTAAATCCTATCCTACTATATAAAATAAGGCAATGTCTATGTCTGTTCTTTATGGAATCCAAACGGATTAGCCAACCTCCACCAAATTTTGGATTCGTGCTTGAGGTACCCAGGGTCAGGTGGGGCATTAAATACTCCCCCCCCACCCCACTCCTTCGGTCCCCGTGATTGTGGGGAACAACTCGTAGAAGAGCGCAAATTGTTGAGCCACTGACCTCTGCTGGAGGAGGGTTATTGCAGGTGGGAAACCCAATTCTGAAAAAGAAATCCTCTCGTTCCCAGAGGAAGCAGGTATGACGAAGTTATCTCGTTCCGTCAAGTCGTATCCGACTTCTGGTGACATTCATGATCAGATTTCTACAAACATTCCATTCCTGCACTGCTTCCCAAAGCTCTGGCAGAGACAGCTTGGTGGCAGCCTTACCCTGTCCAGCACAAAGTCTGCCTCTTCCTCTTTTTTCTCCTCAACCATATCCAGCATTATTTGACTAGTCTGTATAAATTGTAAGATATATAGTCCAAGAGCCTGGGCACTTTATTTACCTGTCTGAGGCCATAAGGTTTGAGGATGTTTTCTAATTCAGAATTTATGCAGATTCAGAAAATCCATTTCTTGATGGTCAAAGCCTCTGCGTTCTTGTAAAATAACGTTTTCTTATTGTTATGGGTGGTTTTTTGGTGAAAGTGAGAAAAAGCGTTTTTGGTCTACATGATACAAAATTGCCAGGCTACATGGCCATATAGGGTATCAAATCATAGTAGTGACCTGAATAATACAAATATGTATAAACAACATCATTACATTGTGTTTAGGTGAATTCATAGGCAGTTTTAGCTCAAATAGTTGATAATAAAAATTCACTCGCTAGTACATATTTGTATCAAAATATCTACATGATAACTTTATCTTTCTCAGACCAGCTGTTATTGTTCCAGTTACATAACAAGTGTCTGGTATAATTAGAAGTATTTCAATGAAAATACATAAAGGAAAATGAATATTGACAACAATGTTTGAACACGACTTTTCTGGTTTTCAGGCAAGGCTGACAATTCAGTTGCATCACACAAATATGAGTATGAATTGTCATATTTATGATAAGTTTAAACATACTGATATTATTATTGAATTTCCAAGGTGAATAGACAAGTGCATTTGAAAACCATTAAGTGTTAGCATAAGAACCATAACCATTAATATATTCTTCTCCAAATTTCTAGCTTAACCATCACCAAGCAAGTATGTATGGTACAATCAAGCATGATATATGTTTGTGCTTTTTTTGTTGTTGAGATGTGTCACTAATTATTCAAAGTCATCTTCAGATTCATCTGAGGAAGAGTTGTATTCCACTTGTCATCATCATCATTGGTCAACTCTGCATCTAAGTCATCATCAATATGATTGCATAAGTCTTCTGGTACTTGTCGGCCTTCAAACCACTTTAGGGCATAATGCCATCCTTGAGTATCCATTCCATTTTCCTGTGGGTCCAGCTGCAGGAGTGTGAGATTATTGCTGTTTCCACACACTGATACTACCAGATTGGTGCATTTCAACTTCTCAAGTAGTACAGATCTGCAAGGAGGCAGGTTGCTAGGATCCGTTCCTTGATTTTATACAAAGGTTGAAACCGGTTCTTTGGGGCAAAATGTTGGTGAAATAGTGCATTCCTGGCTAAATTGACTGTGTCAGATGTGGTTTCCCATACATGCTACACACAATAGCTTCAAAGTCTGTCAATAAATCTAGTGGTATGACAGGAGATTCACCAAGTTTCTTGAATGCTGTCAAAACTTTTCATTTTTTTTCCATCAAGCCAAGGCCCACTTTCCTTTGCGTAAGAAACTGGCTGTAAAGTCACAACCTGTGAAGGCATGCAGTCCGCAATGGCACCACACAACTGTGGGCCCATACTAGTAGCTAACTGAGATACATCAATGTATCTTCTGTGTTGTTGGAGCTAATTCAACATCAAGCCATAGATGAGCTGGTAAGAGTGGCTATGTGTGAGCAAAATAACAAGATCATCGTGTCCGAGCCCTGATAATAATGTTGCCATCTTCGAGAGCATCACACATATGTTTTTATGTGCCAAATCAGCCTGGTATCTGCCTCCTGATGATTGCAAAACAGACCGGGACCTCTCCATCTGGACTTTGTTCATCAGTTACTTCATTTTGTATGCTTTCTTACCCAGTCTTTACACTCAAAGGAAGTGCATACTGCTTAGCACATATTATTGCATCATCTTTAGAACATATTTCTGTTGTACAAAACATTACCCTCCTTGTTACTGGACTTTCCTAACACCAGATCAGTTCCAAAATGTGCAGTATCTTTTCAATAATAACTGAACTTTATATGCTGCACCATCAAGTCCTAAGTCATCCATATTGATTTGTAACGAGCATGAATAGAAGTCATGAGCTCAGCATGCTTTCATCTATGACATGTTCTTTTATGTACTGGACAATCATCTCAAAGGCTTTTGTATGAATGTCCCTTGATTTCCATAATCAGTCTTTTCACTTGATGAATCTACTGCCCTGTGGGCTTTGTGACATATGCTTTACGACAAGAATGGTGATATTTGACTTTCTTTGCAACCAAAGTCCACATGTCCAATTTTGGCAAGAAGATGTGTGTCCTGAAGTATAATCGCAGCATCTTTTATGGTCTGCTCAGCATCTTTGTTTCACAACTGCCTATCAATTGAACTTTTATGATCACAGTTTTTACGTTTGTTGTTACAGAAGATAAAAATGTCTTGAAACACCCCAGATGATAAGGCTTCCTGATGCTGTATATGTGATCTTAATAGTTTGTTTGGCAGATCTGTTAAAGGTGTGCTAATGGGATTAACTGTGTCTTCTGTAGTTTAGGAACTGCTGTGAAATTATCTCTCTCTGG
>CM068952.1:65027895-65048407 GCA_035128595.1 Eptatretus atami
GGCACAAGGTGCCACAGACTTCATCCAAAACCAAGGAAAAGAATAGGCTTACGAGCCTTTATTTCAAACTCGGAGGCCTGGTTACCAAGGGGCATCCAAGAGGCCGGGCAGTGTTTACCTGGCCACGAGACCTGAGCCTGGTGGCGACTCGATGGTCTTCGAATCGCAACACCTTGTCGTCTCGTTCGTCTGGTGCGTCGCGAAACGGCGCCATGCCTTGGGCGGCTTGAACGAGCAAGCTTGAACGGCTCTTGAACGGCCTCGGTGGCCCGCCTTCGTGCGCGGCCCCTTCTGCTGAGCCTGGCCGTGAGCTTCGGCAGGAGAACGGGTCTCTTGCTCTTCAAGAGTTGATCGCTCATTAGACCCCGTTCACTCTCAGCGTCGCCAGGGCCGTATCAGGCCCGGCCCCGACCCCCCGCTTCGCGATGCTGCCGCTAGCCGTCCGTACGACTCCAGCTCTCACCGAGGTGAAACGAACCCGTGAACAACGACGAACAACCAACTCCGCTCGCCGCAGCTCACCACCAACTGCTTCTGTCGGCGTCTCCATCGCGCCTTTTTATAGCCCGAGGGAGAAAGCCACTTGTAGGCTTTTCGCACCGAAATCGCGCCTTCCCCTTTCACCTTGAACTTCACCCCAGCTGGCTCCGCCCCTTCACCTCTGATTGGCGCAGTCCCTTCAAGCAGAGGTTGTTTGATTCCGTTTATGCAAAATCAGGCCCTCTCACGCTGGTACCCCCTTTGCACACGGACGTTCATTGGCTGCTTTTTCCAAGGCAAAGCCGTTTGATCCGTTATGCAAATACCAGCCGCAAAACGAGCTGACTGCACACGGAGGCTGGAATGTGGTTCTTCTGTCGCGCCTGCTTGTATCGCCGGCAATTTTGCCGCTGTCGCTCAGGCGGGCTGGAATGGCGCGCGATGGTGATTGCACGTGGTGGGATGGCGTGGTTGTTGAGTTGTTGGCATTGTGGTGGAGGTGGAGTGGTTGTTGAGTTGTTGGCGTTGTGGTGGAGGTTGGCGGGGTTGTGAGTTGTTGGCCGTTGGTGGTGGAGGTGGCGTGGTGAGTGTTGAGTTGTTGGCGTTGTGTGGTGGTGGCGTGGCTGTAGAGTTTGTTGAGGGATGTTTGTTTAAAATAAAAGATAGAAAAAGAATAACGGCTAATTACCAAAGATCACAGCCCGTCACACGAATAAATCCTTAACCACGGTGGATTCCTAACCTGAAACACTTACTTATTGAAATAACTGACATCTCTGGGAACCTGAATGTGTTCTGTGAATTCCACCACCGTAACAATATGTTATAGTATATACGAGGTGTGTTCAAAAAAAGGTATCCAACCTTAATTTTTTTCGTGCGTAACAATGAAGCTAGGGAGGCGGGTTTGGTGCACGTATGTGCAATCCTATTTCGTATCGTGAATATTTCCCGCCTGCAGAAGCTGTCAGACGCCAACAACCGCTCATGAGTGAGGAAGTTAAGTGAGCGCCGTCGAATTTTCGTTTTGACAAAATTGTCGGAAAAACTTGAACAACGCACTGGCATCAAATTTGGTAAAGCTGCATTCCAATGGAAACGATCCGCAAATTTCAACAGCCTTCGGGAACCGAAGCAATGGCACCAACAAGATAAAGGTACAAGCCGTTCAAATGGCGCACATCAGTGAAAGTGAAGCACAGTTCTGTAGGACCCTCAACATCCCCGAATGAGATCGTCAGACCAAGTGCAGAACTCTGCTGAGCAGGATCATCGAATCAACGACAAAGACTTGCAAACGAGCGGTCGTCAGCAATTGATCAGCGTTCATTCCATTGTGACTGAAAGGATTTGGGCTTAAATGAAATCTCAGCGAAAGTTCGTGCCAAGCTCTAACAGACGAGCAGAAACAACTCCGTAATGAGATCGCACAGGACATGCTGGAGACTGAACAAGCGATCCCAACTTCTTCAACCACAGTGATCAACTGGCGATGCGACCTGTTATGGGTATGACCCAGAAACCAAGTTCCAGTTCACACAATGGAACGATCCACATCCCTGAGGCCAAAAAAAAGCAAGGAAGGTCCGCAGCAATGTCAAAGTCATGCTGACCGTCTCTTTTGACTCCAGTGCGTGTTCAATCCGAGTACCACCCACAGCCCGCACAACATCACCAAAGAGTACTACCAAGAGTACGCGGTCGCCTCGGACGCTGTTTGGGGCCCCCGAAAAAACCCCGCAAACGGCCGACCTTGGGCAGCGCTCAATGGCAGCTCATCACAATAACGCACCCGCAAAATTCTTCACATTTGATACAGATTCCCGGGCCGAACCCACAACAACGACCTGTGCTTCGTCAGCTCCCTACTCTCCGAAAATGGCCCGTGTGACTTCTGGCTTTTCCCCAAGCTGAAAATGCCCTGAAGGGACCAGATTCAGTCCAGAGAAGACACATGCGCGGAATCACGGACCAAGCTGTCGCGCCACGCAAAAGAGGCGTTTCCCAGCGCTGCTGTCCGACAGTGCAGAACCGTTTGGGAGAAGTGCGTGGCAAGCCCAAGGGACTACTTGAAGGAGATTCATGGTAAGTGTTGTATCTGGATACAAGTATTTTTATGAACAAAAGTCGATACGTTTTGAACGACAGATCTGTCTATACACACTGAGGGATGAGTTGCAGAAGCTGCAACTGATATTTACAGGTCAGAGAGAGCGGATGAAATACCATATACATGGTATATACAATACATATATATATATATATATATATATATAATAAATATATATATATATACAAAGTAATGGGCCATACACACCCCTTTACGAACTCCACTAGAAATAAGTCAGAGATGGTGCACCACATCTCACAGCACTCGTTCCAGAGTATAGTGAGACATCAATGGATCAGTTTGTTGGACCCCAAAACCCCCAAAAAAAAGACCAAGAATCCCTCGCAGAGGGAATCCCGATTTCACTGAACAAACCTTTGACAGAGATCACATAGACTGCAAGCAGCCCCCTGCCAGAAACTTCTTCTG
This sequence comes from Eptatretus atami, assembly GCA_035128595.1. Taxonomy (NCBI): domain Eukaryota; kingdom Metazoa; phylum Chordata; class Myxini; order Myxiniformes; family Myxinidae; genus Eptatretus; species Eptatretus atami. The sequence goes on from CM068952.1 coordinate 65,030,915, forward strand.
CGTGGTGAACCGAGGAGCAAGATATGTCAATCGTTGACCTCTTGGTGTAAAGCCTGACTGCTCTCGCTCTGGTGCTCAAGCGATGGTGCGAACCCTATCAATAAATTATCCGAGCAAAGAACGTTGCCTGCACGGAGAGCAGCTCACCTCCATCGTAGTTGTGCAAATCCCTGGCGATCACCCTTCCTTTCCAGAGAAGGCACAACAAAGGCCCTCTATCAGTCAGTTTGGGATATGCCCTATGTTCCACGCAGAAGCACAGAACTGCATTACGACAATGAACACGTTTCCACCGCCCTTGAGAAGTTTCAGCATCAAATCCCAACAGTCCGCAGGAGCTTTTCCCCATTCAACCAGTTCAACCGCAGCCTGTGTTTCCACAAAACGAAGGTGGATCAGCAGTTGATGGAGGGTCAGCAAATAGGGATATTACACCCCTGAACATCCAACTACAGTCTGGTGGATCAGCCTGGTAACAGCCTGTCAAAATAACCGCCCATTCGGGCCTTCACTCGGACCCGTCAGAGCCCACACCCTCCTCCTCTACTCCATGGGTTAGATGTCCGCCATCTAATACTGTTTATCAAAGATCACAGTGATCCTAATTACAGGAACATGCCCTCGGTAACGCACTTGCTTAAAGCTGGATCACCTACCAGATCAAGATGCAGCCGAGCGAACTGCAAAGCACATACCGCTAAGGAAACAGATCGTTGGGAAAAGCGTCCCGCAAACTAGGGCGCGGCCAGCTGGACCTAATGAAAAGAAAAGCACGAAAATGACTGGAACATTTCTATACAGTGGCATTTATTTACAAACGCAAGCAAGGAAAGGTATATGGCACAGTGAATGGGTTTTTTTTATTGTAAGCAGGGCATTGCAATGGAAATTATTGGGGTGTGGCAAAAGAACAACAACTTACAAAAGCAGACACAGCAGGTTATCCCTGACTATATATTCCTACAATCTTACTTAAAATCTAGGAACAAGGCCCATCTCTCCTCTCACATCAGCACACCGAGGAAAGTTAGATTAGCCAAGAAAGAGTGGAAAAAGATGAGGAATAAGCGCCCCTAAATACCTGGTTGTGGATCGGATGAAACCAATCCGGTCCAGGACGCTAGGAAAAGGTAGGTGGAAAAGATACGGTGTTATGATGTGGAGTGGGAGGTGTGGATGGTATATGTCGACGTGAGGGGGTGTGGTGTCAATGCAGAGAAAATTGATTGCGAATCAGTAACACGTTCTTCTTTGTGCGTCCACAGTAGAAGGGATAGAAGGGTGATAGAGAGAGGAAAATAGAATGTTTGAGAAGAAAAGACCCCTAATCTAACTGTGTAAAGAGCTGTATTTGTACGTGTACCTCCGGGGACGCTCCGCCTGAGCGATACTCTATGATATGAACGCTCCACCATCAATGCTAATGGTGTTATTTCCTCCCTTAATTTATTTGTCGACTCGTGGCAAACGTGCACTCCGCACTGATCTGCATCTGTGGCCGGTGGTGAGCCGTCTGGCTTCGCGGGGTGGCGGAACGTCGACAGCACGGCAGGGATCACCTGCATCCTCCTCGAAGGTACGTGCAGTTCGCACACAGATACTGGTCTCGACTAATAAGCTCTCCAGACGGCAGTCGCACACGGATAATTTCTTAAAGAAAAGCTCTCTTCAACGGCCTCCAACGCTACTTTTCCATTTTATAAGCCCAGGCCCGAAGATGGGGCCGAGATCCGGCAGTGACACGCTGTGCCCAAATCCCGCCTCTATTGGGCCACAGCGGCTCTACCATGCCCCGCCAGGCTCCGGGAGCCGGAAACCATTCCAGATGCCCACCAGCTTCGGCAGCAGATCGGAGCTCCTCGACCCCACATGGCGAGCATGCTCCCCAAGCGGCACCCCGGCCCCGAACTGTGCATGAGTGTAGTTTATGTAGGAGTAGCGAACTTTCTCCGCTAACCCATGGCTCCTTCACGAGCCACAATGCACATTCGAGGCCCAAAACAAATGCCTGGATCGACCTCCCACGACCCCTCTTCGTTCTTACGTCTTGCGTGTTCTGATGACTGGGTTGAAGGGCTATAAAATAATTCTGGACGCTCACCGAGACGTTCCAGGTAAATACGGTGGAAAAAAGCGTCTTGAGCGGGTCGACAATCGTGCGGCGCCAATAACAAATGCCGACGCATCGGTGGTCTTGAAAATGGAGTGTGATTGTAGGCATTGTCAGAGGTAGAGGGTGCGGAAGTATTTTTCCCGTGTCCCCGGAGGCGTTGTGATCAAGGGGTGAGATTGGTGAGCGAGGAGAAGGAGTAAGGTGAGTCTGGTTAAGAATTTGGCACACTGTTTGCATGGAAATGCATGCAAATTCCCGAGGAAGGTTGCTTGTGGCAACGGAACGACTGAGCCAGGGGAGGCATTCGCGGTGTGCCTATTAAACATCTTTCCGTGAATGGCATTTGGCTTGCATGCCTTTTTGTGTACTATGCTAAAAGGAATGGGTCCAAGTACGGATCAAAAGAATGTTTATTTGACCTAACTACGAAGTCCCCACGCGATGCAAATTCGTCCCTGTTAACCCACAGACATGAAGAAAGGACTAACTACACGAATACTATGAAATAACTGCCTGGGTATCACTGATGTTGGGTGCCATTGCCTTAGAAAGCATGTGGTTTTGCAGAAAACCACAACAATATACTTTACTGGGGAAGACAAATATAACAAGAAATAAGTAAGGGGTCCTAACACTAACAGCATGTTCTTGCGCATTTGCCCAATACAATGCCCACAATCCAGGGACAATGAACAGGGCCAAACATCTTCAACAGGGGATGAGAGTCCAGGTTGGAATTTAGGGAAGAGGGGTTGGTGGGGGTAAGGGGGGGGGCAGTGGGGAGGGTTGTAATCATAAAAACGGAGGAGGGGAACCCTCCTTCCAGCCCCATGCCTCTCCAAACACGCACAAGAAAGAGGACAAATATATCCATTGTATTTCCATTTCAATAAAGCAAGGTTTTGTTGTTCCCTGAATTGTCTGTTCCATTGGCCTGCTCTGTTAACCAGTCTTACCCACTGACAAACCACAAACCACACACACACACACACACACAACACACAACCACCACAAAAACAAGTTAAAATATGTTGTTTTCCAAGGTGCACATTCTGCAGTAAATATATAAATCAAAGACTATATTCATAAATCCTTGGTACATAATTAATTGGCAGCTTTATAATCATACATAATCCCAGTGCTGATTAGTATTTTTAATAATGTTCCCTCTCTCTCCTCTGTAACGATACTTATTAATTTGTTGCCTTTAAAAATTTGAACTTTCTTACAAGAAATACACAAATCCAATGTTAGACTTTTTTCATTCCTTGATGTAAATACCTCTCTAACTACTGCCAAAAGTTTACAAAGTATGATAATCCATTTAAGTAAATGCTTTGATTCCTCAACAAGGAGAATGAGAAAAATTTCCCCACTTTTGGTTGTTGTATCACATAGTGTTTTAGGTTACTTCTTCTCTGTAGTTAGTTTTCTTGACTTCTAACCTAATGAATGGAAGTTCCTGAACACTCAGTTCTCGACCACACCTATATACCATTTGTATTCGCCACTAATAACATAATTCCGACCAAAAGTCTTTCATTATTACACTGATAACCCAATTTCTGTTCTATCCATATATAATCTTACTTTGACTTGTTCCTTGTCCCTTTGCGTGCATCAACCACGCTAATACACTAAATTCTTCAACTCTAAATGGGAAAAAACGGACAATTTTCGTTCAGTTCCGCACGGCTCCAAAAAGAATATCCAAGCTTTGCAGTGACCTTGTTCAACATAAAACCATTTCTACTTCACCAAAATCTATTAGACCCAGGAGCTTGGGCACTTTAAATTTACCCGTCTGAGGCCCATAAGGTTGAGATGTTTTCCTAATAGAAATTTGTGTACATTCGAAAATCCATTTCTTAATGCCAAAGCCTCTGCGTCTATGTGAAAAATACATTTTCTTAATTGTGTGGGCATTTCTGCAAAAATAGAAAATTATCAGTTTCAGCTTTCATGGCTAAATCACATGGCAAACCTAGCATGTAGGGTAATCAAATTAAAGCTAATGACCGGGAAGGTTACTATATATAAATAATGGCAAGGGAGAATGATCCTAATGGTATTAGTGCTGTTTATGGCCAAAAATTAGAGAAAATATCCTTCCGTGATGTCATTTTGGGAAAAATCACTAATGTAACATCTTACTTACATACTAGGGTTGGCGTTATATATCTAGTGAATTTTGTAGCCTTGTCAATAGAACACTTAGCATTAAAGGTCTTTTTGAAAATTAATACTGTGCTATATTTCATATGAAATAACGCAAACCTTTGTATCAATAAGTCGACTAGTATAAATAATGATGTCCTGGATGTGCACACAATTCTGCTAGCACATAGAACCTTTGAATGGTTAGCATATCAGAGCAATGAGAAAGTTTTTGCTTGTAAATTTACTTTGAGTGTTGTGTTGATTTTCAGAAGCTAACCTGGTAAAAATGGCTACACCATCAATAACACGTTCATGTGTTTTGCACAACGGGAACATCGCAGCAAAGATGAAATCAAACCATTTGACAAGTAGAACCTGGATAAATTGATGCCTGCTAAAACTTCCAGACTACCAAACTCATAACAAGCTCCAAATAATTCATCAGTATGTGCAAGTTTACCCACAGACTATAATGACAGTGACAGTACAGGATATCACACAATCTGTTACAAAAATTTCACAGCAGTTCCCAACACTAACAGAAGCACCAGTTAAATCCCATTAGCAACACTTTAACAGATCTGCCAAACAAAACTATTAAGATCACAATATACAGCATCAGGAAGCCTTATCTAATCTGGGTGTTTCAAGACATTTTATTCTTCTGTAGACAACAAACGTAAAACTGTGAATCAAAAGTCCATTGATAGGCAGTTGTGAAACCAAAAGAATGCTGAAGCAACCATAAAAGATTGCTGCGATTATACTTCAGGACACACATCTTCTTGCCAAAATTGGACATGTGGACTTTGTTGCAAAGGAAAGTCAAATATCACCATTCTTGTGTAAAAGCATAAGTGTCAACAAAGCCACAGGGCCAGTAGATTCATCAAGTGAAAAGACTGATTATGGAAAATCGGGACATTCATACAAAAGCCTTGAGATGATTGTCCAGTACATAAAAAGAACATGTCAAGATGACAAGCATGCTTGAGCTCATGACTTCTATTCAGTCGGTTACAAATCAATATTGATAACTTAGGACTTGATGGTGCAGGCATATAAAGTTCAGTTATTATCTGAAAAGATACTGCCATCATTTTGGAACTGAATCTGGTGTTAGAAAAGTCATGTAACCAAGAGGGTACTGTTTTGTACAACAAAATATGTCTAAAGATGATGCAAAATATGTGCTAAGCAGTATGCCAACTTCCTTTGAGTTAAAGACTGGTAAGAAAGCATACAAATTGGAAGTAACTGATGACAAAGTCCCAGATGGAACGAGTCCCGGTCTGTTTGCAATCATCAGGAGGCAGATACCAGGCTGATTTGGCCACATAAAACATATGTGTGAATGCTCTCGAAGATGGCAACATTATTATCAGGGCCTCGACAACTGAGTCCTTTGTTATTTTGCTCAACACATAGCCACCTCTTACCAGCTTCATCTATGGCTGAATGTTGGAATTAGCGTCCACGAACACCAGAAATACATTGATTACTTCAGTTAGCTACTAGTATTGGGCCCACAGTTGTGTTGCATTGCAAAGGACTGCATGCCTTCACAAGGTTGTGACTTTACAGCCCAGTTTCTTACGCAAAGGGAAAGTGTGCCCTCTGGCTGGATGGAAAAAAAAATGAAAAGTTCTTGACGCATTCAAGAACTTGGGAATCTCCTGCATACCACTAGATTAATTGACAGACTTGAAGGCATTTGTTGTACATTGTATGGGAAACCACCACTGACATCAGTCAATTTAGCCAGGAATGCACTAATTTTCAACAACATTTGCCCCAAAGAACCGGTTTCAAACCTATTGGTAAATCAATAGGAACGGATCCTAGCCAACCGCCTCCTTGCATGATCTGACTTACTCTGAGAAGTTGAAATGCACGCAATCTGGTAGTATCAGTGTGGAAAACAAGCAAAAAATCTCACACTCCTGCAGCTGGGACCCACAGGAAAATGGATGATACCAAGGATGGCCCATTAATGCCCTAAAGTGGTTGAAGGCGTAACAGTACCAGAAATTATGCAATCAATATTGATGATGACTAGAATGCAGGAGTTGACCAAATGATGATGAAAGACCAAGTGAATAACAACTCTTCCCAGATGAATCTGAAGAATGACTTTGAATAAAAGTGAGACCCTCAACAAACAAAAAAAGCACAAACATATATCATGCTTGAATGTACCATACAAACTTGCTTGGTGAGTTAAGCTAGAACTTTGAGAGATATATTAAATGGTTATGGTTCTTATGCTACACTTAATGGTTTTCAAAATGCACTTGTCTATTTCCACCTGAAATTCAATAATAACAGTATTTTTAAACTTATCAATCAAATATGACAATTCATACTCCATTATTTGTGTGATGAAACTGAATTGTCAGCCTTGCCTGAAAACCAGAAAGTCGTGGTTCAACATTGTTGTCAATTTCATTTCCTTTATGTTTTTCATTGAAATACTTCTAATTATAACCCAGAACACTGTTATGTAGACTGGAACAATAACAGCTGGTCTGAGAAAGATAAAGTTAATCATGTAGATATTTTGGATACAAATATGTACTAGCGAAGTGAATTTTATTATCAACTATTTTGAAGATAAAACTGCCTATAATTCACCTAAAACAAATGTAATGATGTTGTTTATACATATTTGTATTATTCAAGGTCATCTACCTTGATTGATACCCTAATGGCCATGTAGCCTGGCAATTTTGTATCATGTTAAGACCACGCTTTTCTTCTCACTTTCACCAAAAACACCACCCATAACAATAAGAAAACTTATTTTCACAAAGAACGCAGCTTTGAACATCAAAGAAATGGATTTTCTGATCCTGGCATAAAAATTCTGAATTAGAAAACATCCTCAAACCTTATGGCCTCAGACAGGTAAATAAAAGGCCAAGGCCTTCTTGGACTATATAATCTTACAATTTATACAGACTAGTCAAATAATGCTGGATATGGTTGAAGGAGAGAAAAAGAGAAGAGGCAGACTCTGTGCTGGACAAGGGTAAAGGCTGCCACCAAGCTGTCTCTGCCAGAGCTTGGAAGCAGTGCAGGATAGGAATGTTTGTAGAATCTGATCATGAATTCACCAGAAGTCGGATACGACTTGACGGAACGAAATAACTTCGTCATACCTGCTTCCTCGGAACGAGAGGATTTCTTTTCGAATTGGGTTCCCACCTGCAATAACCCCCCCTCCAGCAGAAGGTCAGTGGCTCAACAATTTTGCGCTCTTCTAACGAGTTGTCTCCCACAATCACGGGGACCGAAAGGAGTTGGGGTGGGGGGGGGGAGTATTTATGCCCCTGACCTGACCCTGGGTACCTCAAAGCACGAATCCAATTGGTGGAGGTTGGCTAAACCGTTTTGGATTCCATAAAGAACAGACATAGACATTGCTTATTTTTATATAGTAGGAAAGGATTTAACATACGTTTTCAAATCCTCTATTCCCAAAACGATGCAACTATACATTACAATGTACCAGTAAACATGTTGCCAAAGTCCCGTTTTGTATTGATCAGTAAAAGGGCTATAACTATTGGTTTGCTCTTTAATCATTCCATGTCTTTGACTGTTGTAGCCACTAATTTCCGTGTTCACTTCATATGTTCATTGGTTCTGATTATGCCACAAATGATTGTTCGAGCAGTCGCACAAAATATTGTCATATCACCCTATTCTTTAAAGTAGCTTCATGTGGCTTTCTATTCAGGAATAATCATTAAAAAATCAAGCTTGCCACTTATAAAGCCCAAATCCATCCAGCCATCATGTATTGCTGATCTAGTCCATCATTATTGCTGATCTTTAACACTCTAATCCAGTCCAAAATCTCTGTGTCTGCAATATTCGTCCCGATACTTTGCCTTTTACGAGATTGAAAATGGTCTGTGGTTGGCCCTTTTGATTGATTCGCGTCCCCGGCCTTTGAACTCTCTATCATCTTTATGTTCTTTCTGGCTCCTAACTGTATTTGTAAAACCTCCTTAAGACAGCATTTGTTTTTTTTATCGACATTTTGGGTCATCAAATCCCCATCCTCCTTCACCCTAACGTTCCTTGTCTTTGTTTATTTACTTTCTATGCTAAATTTTTAGTTTTTCCCAGTGAATGCAGTTTCTTTATCTTTTTCTTTTATTCTGTTCATTGCATCTAAATGTTTTTTTTCCAATGAAAGGTGCAGTGTAAAATTTAAATTTGATTGATTCTTCTTCTTCATCGCCTCAACATTCCCTTCATTCCTCTCTTTTCTCTGCAGTGCATTGCCTTGTGGTTGTGTTTCAATCTGCAGTAACTTTGGCTTGAGTCTTTTCCTGTGATCCTTGATTTGGCAGGACAAGCCCTGGACAAACCCAGAGCATTGGAGTGACATTCATTTCTTTGGCAAGCCCCACTGGCTTTACATTTTCACCTCTGTGAACCATTTTAAAATTTAAAGACATACAGTCCTGTATTGGTTATCCTTTCAGATTTTTACTTTTTTGTGAACTTATGACGAGATGCAACGTGAATAGAGAGCCAATATTTTTACAAAGCTGTCACTCCTAATTTTGATGCCACAATCTTTTTTGTTGTTGGTGAGACCTAAAGTTTCAAGCCCTCTAATCAAGGCATAAACTAATAGCTTTGTATATCATCCTGAGCTATATCTAATCATGTCTTCATTTCAGGCTGGCTTTGTGCAGCCACTCACTCGGATGCGTCAGAAGTTGAGACTAATTCCGATACCGTGCCATCTCGTGATCCCATTTCAACAGTAAAAACCGCAGAGCCAGGCACGTACGGACTACCGTGGAGCACCTTTTATGGAGACGGAACATATCGCAAGGAGCTTGACCCAGATACTTTCAAGCAAGATGGAGAAGTTTTCGCAAGGTATGCATGGTTAAAGAGAGATGGATGTAAAAGCATGCCAATTGTGAGTTAGTACCCTGTGAAGCAAAGTGGAAAAAGGGTTTAAGCAATTGGTTCATGTCCATCGTCTGTCTGTCCTGCCTTATCAGTTGTGGTCGTGCAATTTATAAAATCGAGGAGCAACTAATTACAAATTGAATGTTAATATTTTGAACACGAATCCGAACATTAATAGAAAGACCAAGGTTTGCCGTTTTTACTTTTCTTTGGCTCTTAATTTTGTCCTGACTGCACATGCACATGGAGAGGATGAAGATAAATTTTACTCTGCCGGCTTGGCAGTCAAATAAAATTGAAAATAATTCCTAAACAGGAAAAATTTGTTTTAAGGATGTTATATAAGGACAAAAAACAGGCCATGAAATAAGTAATGTACAGTGTTAGATAGAGTTGATGTAAATAGTACTGGTAAAAATGATGGCGAAAACTCAGAGATTAATTACTTTTATACACCTTTAAACCTTTATTTAAAATTTATTATATACTTGAACACCTGGAGACCACAGATCACCTCTATATATTATTCTTTTTCCAAAAGAACCCTAGTTTTGCAGTACTTGGACAAGTTCTATCAGGTGGTGTATGTAACAGAGCGTCCAAGCCACAGCCTGGAAAGTGGGTGTGGCATGTGAGAGGGTGGGCAGTATCAAGGGTGAGAAACACTGCGAATGTCGATGTAAACGATACCGATTGGTGCTGCATTCTCTGATGAGTCAATAAGCCCCTCCATCTCCTCTAAACTGTTGACTCAACATCGTCTTAATTACAGTGTACTAAGGGTGATGTATAAGACTGCTTCAGTCCGTGCCTAAAAACTTCTGGATGTTTTTTTTAAATGATCTTTAATCAATTATTTGTTATAAAATTGAAGTAAATTACTTGAGTTTACTGGGCCAGAGTAATCATTTTCTTGAAACTCTCTAGTTAAATATGTGCAAAGCCAAATAAATGGTAAGGAACAATAGAGGCCTTTCTGTTCAGCAATTACGTATATAGTTATCTTGTGGCAAGATGATTGGTTCACGAGCACGACAGCCAGAGTGACCACTATATTCGTTAATGTTCTGTTGTGTCCTTGTATGTATGTATGTTGTCTGTCCAGAGCACACTTCGTGGGATGGTGATATCCGGATTTGGGATGAAAACTTGAATATGATGTGAAATATCATGTCTATATCTGGCGATGGGCCGTACCCACGCCCATTGTGGGCGAGCCACGCCCACTTGTATTTTTGTTTTTTTGTCATATTTTTTTCTCGATTTTTTATCGAATTCCCCGCTCGAGAAATTGTGCGCATGGGCATCTGTACAACAATATAAAAATTCAGTTTGATCGGTCAATTTTGAGGGAAGAAGATAGGTTTGAAGAATGGGCCGGTGACAGATTAATAGGGTAGCAGCTAAGATTGCCCATTGTGGGCGGACCACGCCCACTTGTAATTTTGTTTTTTTGGTCACGAGCGCCAGCCAGAGTGACCACTATATTCGTTATGGTCTGTGTGTCCTGTTGTGTCCTGTCTGTCCAGATCATAAATCCGTGCACTTTGATCCGATCTGATGAAAACTGGTTATGTGTTCGATATCAATGTCTAGTTATTGTGTTTTCCTGGATGAGGGGTGCTACGCCCATTATGGGGTCAGAAGCCACACCCCAAAAAATAGCCATTTTAGGGGGTAGTCGGATTAAAAATGTACTTCTCCAGGGAATTTAACTGAATGGAATGGGTTCTTCATAATTTGAATAGCAAAAATGAATTATTAAAACTGGTTGTCCCAATTTCATTTTCGTCCCCAAAGGTCAAGGTCACAAGGTCAAAAACTTAGAAAAATGCGAATTTTGACATAAAATCATACGACCGCCCAAACTTTGAGAGCTAGGATGACAATATTTTTTATCATAATCCTGGAGGTTCATTTCCCCAACCTAAAGTCTTGAAAACCGTTTTTGCTCTATGCTCGAACACCTTGCCCGTGGCGCCCCCTTCAAGTTTTGTTTTTTCGCTGATTTCATCAAAAGTTGGGATATCCGAGGAAGTTGCGAAATGCCATATACTAAAGACGTTAAAATATTGTTCCTGGAATGTTCCAGAGGAAATTTTTGCACCAAAGTCAAATAATCCCTTGCCCTTTGACCTTTAAGGCCACAAAGGTCAAATTTTCAAAGTTGTGGGAATCGAAACCGGGTTTCGACCTTCTTCGATCGACTAAACTCAATAAGCTATAAGCACATATCCTGTTTCCTTATTTTAAATGTCCACAACATTATTTTTGTGACCTTTAAGGTTATGCCAAGGTCAAATTTTTGAAAGTGTTGAACAAAACCCGGCTTTGTTGACATTTGCAGCTAATATACCTGTCACTCGTAGCACAATCAATGTTGATTCATTTAAACTTGGTCAAAATATCACATTGTCTCTCCTTAGACTTTTGAAAACAATCTACATCGTCAAATAACCTCTCGTGAACCATCGTCGCCTCCCGGCTTGTCCAATTCTAACTTTTGTTTTAAATCTTGATTTTAATTTAAACTGGTATATGTTTTAGGTTTTTGTTTCCATCATGTGCAACTTGTCCATTCACTAGTTAACCATTGTTGAACCTTGCACTCTTTGCCTGTCTAGCTTTTAATAGCAATGAAGTTTACATGGAAAACAACTTTGTTCCATCACAGGTGGACTCACCTGTTTAAGTTTTTGTAGTTTTCATGTGTCAGTGCTCAGGAGTTTTGAAACATCAAACAAGGCACACCCTGCAATAGTAACTATGCCCTAAAGAGCGACCACACCCAGAATCAGTGGTTGCTATTGGCCCTGAAAACAACATTTTTAAGATAGGAAAATTCGCTAATTATTCAGAAACACAAACTTGTCACAGATGCGGATATGTGAAATATATCTTTAACAATATAAATCTAACCTATTATACTCAATTCCTAACCATAGCACTTACAAAAGAGATATGACTGATGACGTCCTTAAATTATTTCAGTTCATTGCAGGGAGTGTTTATTTTAAAACCTCAAACACCAAGCCTATCAGGCTGTCAGAAGATTTGACCAATCAGTGGTCTTCAGAAAGTATTCACACCCTTGACTTTTTTCAAACATTTTGTGTGTTACAGCCTGAATTTAAGTGATTAACTTTGATTTTTTTGCAGGATCTCACATAATAACCCAATATGTCAAAAGTGGAATTATTTTTTTTAGAATTTTTTACAATAAATAAATGAAAAGCTAATTCTTGAGTGAATAAGTATTCAACCCCTTTGCTATGACACACAAATGAGCTCAGGTGCATCCATTTTCCCTTGATCATTTCCTGAGATATCTCTACAACTCATTGGAGTCCTACCTGTGGCCAAATATCAATTGATTAGATGATTTAGAAAGAAACACACCTTCTAATAAGGTCGCACAGTTGACAGTGCATGTCAAGCAGAAACCCGACCCATAAGGTTCATGGAACTGTCCGTAGAACTCTGAGATATAATGTGAGAAGGCATAATCTGGGGAAGGGCATAAAACAAATTTCTAGTGTTGAAAATTCTCAAGAGCACAGTGAGCTCCATCATTAGGAAATGGAAGATTAAATGAACACCCAGACTCTTTCCCAAAGCTGGCCGTTCTGACCAACTGAGAAAACTGGCAAGAAGGACCTTTGACAGGGAGGTGATCCAATAACCCACTTGAACCACTCTGAAGAACACAGGTTCACTTGGCTGAGATGGGAGAACCCTCCAAAGGACACAAATCTCTGCACACTTCCACAAATCTCGGGCCTATGGGAAGTGGCCAGACAGAAGCCACTTCTGAGAAAAAGGCACATAACAACCCGCCTGGAAGTTTGCAAAAGGCACATGAAAGACTCAAAAGAGCATGAGCAATAATATTATTGGCTATGATACAAAAATTGAACTCTTTGGCCTGAATGCAAAGCGCACATCTGGCAGAAACTGAGTACAGCTCAACAACCCATCGAACACGACATTCTCTCGTGAAACATGGTGGGTGCACATCATGCTACGGGGGTGCTTTTCAAGTGCATGGGACTGGGAGACTTGTAAGGGTAGAAAGGAACAATTATTGGAGCAAATACAGGTAATACCTTGAGGAGAACTGCTTCAGAGCGCATAAGACCTCAACCTGTGGTGAAGATTTACATTCCAACGTACAATGACCAAAGACAGCCAAAAGCAACACTGGAATGGTTTCAGAACAAGAAGTGAAAGTCCTTGAGTGTTCAGCCAAAGCCTAACTTGAATCCCATTGAATGACTGTGGAAAGGACTTGAAGATTGCTGTTCACAGACAGCTCCCCATCCAACTGACAGAGCTTGAGCAAATCTGCAAGAAAATGGAGAAATCCCCAAAAATCCAGGTGTGCCAGGCTGATACAGACATACACAGAAGACCGAAAAGCGTAAATCGCTTGCCAAAGGTGTTGATACAAAAATGAACTCAGGGGGTTGAATACTTATTGATGCAAAACATTTCAAACTTTTCATTTTAATGAATTTGTAAAAAATTTCGAAAAACATGTTCACTTTGGTCATTACGGGGATTTTGTGCAGATCGGTGACAAAAAAATTAAAATTCATGAACTGTAACATAAATGTGACAAAGTCAATGGGTTGAATACTTTCCCTGAAGACCCTGTAAAAAACATGAAAGACGCAATCAGGGAATTGCAGACCCTTGCCAGGACTTTGTTTTGTGTGCAAATAAATGGAAAGGATGTACTAAATGGAAAAGGTCTAAATGTCAGTTGTGAAGGTCAGAAGTCCTGAAAAGTTGGAAAGATCAAAGGGTCCAAAGATGAAAAAGGTCCAAAGGGGTCTTCTGGGTATTAAACGTAATGAAGGGTCTAAATGGTAAAAGGAGTCGAAGGTTATTTGGGTCTAAAGGGTAGAAGAGACTCAAGAGTCCTCGAGGTCAAGGGTTCTAAAGGGTGTAGCGGGGTCTAAAGGGTCTTGGGGGGGGGGTCCTTAAATGGCCTTGGGTCTAAAAGGGTCTTAGGGGTCTCAAAGGTCTTTAGTTTCTCAAGGCTCTAAAAAAGGTTTTTCTTGTCTTTGGGGGTCTTATGGTCTTCTGGATTTCCCTTAGGGGTATATAGATGCAGAAAGGAACATTAGACCCATCAAATGCCCGAACTAATTTATTTTCCAATCTCTCTAGTTGTTTGTTCCTGTGCTCTATGCCTTAATGCTGCAATATAAAAGCAAGGAACAGCATGTACCATTTTAAAGTCTTTGGTATTAAGTATACACTGTCAGGGTTTCGAACCCGACATCAGACTCGGACAGACACTCAAGCATTACGCCCACAGAGGCTGGTCAAAACTTTTGAACAGAACACTTGTATTTATTTCTTTTCATCATGGATAATCTGAGTTTTGTATTTAAAATCTACCTCCGAATTGTTTCTCACCCACTTTGCTGTCTTCATCATCAATATGCCCATATGTTATTGTGTGTAATGGTATCATCTTTCAAATGGTTTTGATATCTTTAATATACGAATCAATTTCGACTCCTTGATGCACATCTGCTGTTTAAAAGTGACAACCTAAAATAGATCCTCTTCCTTTGCGTTTTAGCTCACCTGGAACTTTAGTCAGGTGACTGATGTGATCGAGCAAGTGTCCCGAGTGAGTGAGTGAGTCAATCAAGTCAAGTGAGTCAGTCATCCGTAAACACTTCAGTCATTATCGCTGAACCAAAACACACGATATTGATGAAAACTAGGCCACAACCTTCATCACTCCAAGGTAACCAAAGTGTAAGTCGACCGCATCAAAATCTGCACTCATTAAAGGGCCCTAAGGGTGGGGTGGGGGTGCGTGGGCTTGAGACCCCCGCAAAATAGATATTTGCTCTCTTATCCAAAACTAACACCACACAATTTTGATGAAACTTGACCACAACATTCCATCACTTAAAAATGTACCAAAAGTGTATCGACGCATCAAAATCGCACCATAAAGGTCCTACGGGGGGGGGGGGAGTGCGCGGGCTTTGAACTCCAAATAAGTATTTGCTCTTTCTCCAAAACTACACACACAATTTTTGATGAAACTTGACCACAACAATTCATCACTTGATGTACCGAAAGTGTATCGACCGCAATCAAAAATATTGCACTAAATTAAGGGTCTACGGAGGGGGGGGGGGAGTTGATCCCCCAAAATAGGTATTTTGTATTTGCTATCTCCTCCCAAACTACACACACGATTTTTTATGAACTTAACCAACAACATTCATCACCCGGATGGACTTAAGTGTATCGACCAACAATCAAAATCTGCGCTCATGAAGGGTCTAACGGGAGGGGGGGGTGTTCCTTCGGGGGGGGGGGATTGACCCCAAATTGGTATTTATCTCTCTGAAAACACACACACGATTTTGATGAAACTTGACCAAACAACATTCTCACTTCCGTGAGTACCAAAGTGTGTCGACCGATGTCAAAATCTGCGTTAATTAAGGGAGTCGACGGGGGGGGAGGGGGGGGTTTTCTGACCCCCCAAAATAGGTGTGCTCTCTCCCGAGCCTACATACAGAATTTTCAAATGAAACTTGACTACAACCTTCATCAACCCTTGAATGCACCAAAGTGTGTTCATGGCATTAAAAATATTCAGGGTTATGGGGTCTGCGGGGTTGGAAGTGACTTCTCCTGATCCCTGGTGAGCTTCAGGACAGGTGGGTCCTATTTTTGTACTCCATCGTTTACCTTTGAATTGTATTTCTTTCACCATCTAAATTCTTTCTTGCAGATAACTTGGGAATGACGCAACCATTGCTTGCATGAAAATGCACTGGGGGGATGCAATAAATCACAAGCTTGACTTTTATATGACATTTTTATAGTAAGAATTACAGAAAGATACCAAATATCCATCAATATAATTTTGAGTGGTGTACTTCGTAAGTAATACATTTGTTAAAGATGATAAACAATTAGATAAAGCATTATTGCTTCACCCTTAATGTTTCAATTATTTACTGTTCAGGTCCATTTCAGGTCGTGAACAAAAAACACTTGATCAAAGCTCAAGTCAGATTGTCCAGAAGGTCGACCTTAGGAGCTAGTCCTGTAAACTGCTGTCTCACACTCCTTGCTTCTTATCGGTTTGTGTCATTAATCCTGGGGCTCACTCAACAGTAAGTTGTGCCATCAAACTTTTCCCAAATGCCTCATCCATCATCTGGTGTTTGCCTTATTATTTGTCATTTTATTGCTGCTCATTTCACAAGATATTTCAGACGACGGCTGTTTGCACTCTGGAAAAAACGTCTCACACAATGGCCCGCTATTCCACCGAGAGCTAACAAGGAATTATCAGCCATTTGTGTGTCCATGTTAAGGTAAATGCTGCCACTGTTTATTATTTAAAGGGTTTGTTTTCTTTATGTTTTATGGCCAAACTGAGGATCAATCCTGTTGCTTAGAAGCCTACGGATGTTGCTTAGAAATCAAAAGAGAAGAACCAAAGGACGTTGAAAGAATAGCTGTCGAAAAGCAATCAGATCTGACAAGTTAAGTTGGAATTATTTCTGTTTTACAATGTTTTGTTTATTTTTTTCAAAACATACAAACCAAATTTTACGTTATGATATACACTGTAACAAGGGTTGTACTGTTACAGGAATATATGAGAAAAAAGAAAAGTCTGGACAGGGGTGAGAGTGGGGGTGGGGAATTGTGGGGTTGGTGGATACTGTTGACCACCCGACATCCTTTTATATTTTTCTGTCTGTTTTTGACTTACCTCTGCACCCAAAGGTGAATGGAGGTATGTTTCCCCCTGTCTGTCTGTTGTCCCTGTCTGTGAGCAGTCTGTCTGTCACAAAAGTTATGGACTGATTCAGACCGAAACGTGGATGGAACCTGTTAAGTCTGCTCGTACGCTTCCCTCCCATTCCATCCTCATCTCAATGTGTTACTGAAAACTCTGTCAGAGATAAGCAGCAGTGTCAAACTCTGTCTTTGGCCTCCAAATCCACTGGTACAACCAAATCCATCTTGCTTCCTTTGTATTCCCCCCCCCTCTTTATTTCCTAAGCGGCCGCCCTTCACCTTTGCTGCCTCCCTTGCTTGAAAGTAAGTAACATCACTCCCATCCACAAGTTCCTAAGTAGAACTGAATAAGTGCATGATTGTGCACATGATTGAATAGGCATCGGCTGTAGGCTTTGCTCGTGTCGTCTCCCCTATCCCCATTCATTGACTGCATGCCTACTGGAAATAAATGCCCCATTGTTTGAATGTCAACCTGC
>CM068952.1:65048432-65070065 GCA_035128595.1 Eptatretus atami
AGTATAACACACAGCACACACACACACATATATATATATATTCCGTATGCGAAGCCGAGCGGTTTGATATCGCCCAAGTCCCGCGGACCAGATTTACTTTTATCTGCTTTAAAAGCCAGTTAATTCCGCGATACGTGCCGTGGCAGTCAATGCAGGGAAAATGACACAAACGAGCAGGTGTGACATTCAAACAATGGGGCATTTATTTCCAGTAGCATGCAGTCATGAATGGGGATAGGGGAGACGACACGAGCAAAGCCTACAGCCGATGCCTATCAATCTCATGTGCACAATCATGCACTTATCAGTTCTACTTAGGAAGAACAAGGTGCCACAGGACTTTCATCCAAAACCAAGGAAAAGAATAGGGCTTACGAGCCTTTATTTCAAACTCGGAGGCCTGGTTGACCAAGGGGCTCCAAAGAGGCCGGGCAGGTTACCTGGCCACCCTGGTGGTGGCGACTCGATGGTCTTCGAGATCGGCAACACCTTGTGTCTCTGTTCGGTCTGGTGCGTCGCGAAACGGCGCCATGCGCTTGGGCGGCTTGACGAGCAGCTTGAACGGCTGCTTGAACGGCCTCGGTGGCCCGCCTTCGTGCGCGGCCCCTTCTGCTGAGCCTGGCCGGTGACGCTTCGGAGGAGCGAACGGGTCTCTTGCTCTTTCAGAGTTGATGTCTTAGACCCCGTTCACTCTCAGCGTCGCCGACCGTATCAGGGCCGTCGCCCGACCCCCGCTCCGATGCTGCCGCTAGCTCCGACGACTCCAAGCTCCACCGGTGAACGACCCGTGAACAACGACGAACAACCACTCCGCTCGCCAGCTCACCACCAACTGCTTCTGTCGGCGTCTCCATCGCGCCTTTTTATAGCCCCGAGGGGAGAAGCCACTTGTAGGCTTCGCCACCGAAATCGGCGCCTTCCCCCTTTCACCTTTGAACCTTCACCCCAGGCTGGCTCCGCCCCTTCACCTCTGATTGGCCAGTTCCCTTCAAGCAGAGGTTGTTTGATCCGTTTATGCAAATCAGCCCTCTCACGGCTGTCTGCACACGGACGTTCCGATTGGCTGCTTTTTCCAAGGCAAAGCCCGTTTTGATCCGTTTATGCAAATCAGCCGCAAAACGAGCTGACTGCACACGGAGGCTGGAATGTGGTTCTTCCTGTCGCGCCTGCGAGTTCGTATCGCCGGCATTTTGCCGCTGTCGCTCAGGCGGGCGTGAATGGCGTCGCGATGTGATTGCACTGTGGTGGGGATGGCGTGGTTGTTGAGTTGTTGGCATTGTGGTGGAGGTGGCGTGGTTGTTGAGTTGTTGGCGTTGTGGTGGAGGTTGGCGGGGTTGTTGAGTTGTTGGCGTTGTGGTGGAGGTGGCGTGGTGTAGTTGTTGAGTTGTTGGCGTTGTGTGGTGGTGGCGTGGCTGTAGAGTTTGTTGAGGGATGTTTGTTTAAAATAAAAGATAGAAAAAGAATAACGGCTAACCAAAGATTCACAGCCCGTCACACGAATAAATCCCTTAACCCGGTGGGGATTCCTAACCTGAAACACTTACTTATTGAAATAACTGATCTCTGGGGAACCTGAATGGTGTTCTGTGAATTTCCACCACCGTAACAATATGTTATATGTATATACGAGGTGTGTTCAAAAAAGTATCCAACCTTAATTTTTCGTGCGTAAACAAATGAAGCTAGGGAGGCGTGGTTTGGTGCACGTATGTAGGCAATCCTATTTCGTATGCGTGAATATTTTCCCGCCTGCAGAAGCTGTCAGTCGCCAACAGACCGCTCATGAGTGAGGAAGTGTAAGTGAGCGCCGTCGATTTTCGTTTTTGACAAAATTGCGGAAAAACTTGAACAACGCTACTGCATCAAATTTGGTAAAGCTTGGCGATTTCCCAAGTGGAAAACGATCCGCAAGATTCACAGACCTTCGGGAACGAAGCAATGGCACCACAAGATAAGAGTGGTACAACCGCTTCAAATGGTCGCACATCAGTGGAAAGTGAAGCACGTTCTGTAGGACCCTCAACATCCCGAAATGAGATCGTCATTGACCAAGTGAGAACTCTGCTGATGCAGGATCATCGAATCACGACAAAGACTGCAGAACGAGGCGGGCGTCAGCATTGGATCCGTTCATTCCATTGTGGACTGAGGATTTGGGCTTAAAGAAATCTCAGCGAAGTTCGTGCCAAAGCTGCTAACGATCGAGCAGAAACAACTCCGTTTGAGATCGCACAGACATGCTGGAGACTGAACAAGCGATCCCAACTTCTTCAACCACAGTGATCACTGGCGATGCGACTGGTTTATGGGTATGACCAGAAACCAAGTTCCAGTCATCACAATGGAAGCATCCAACATCCCTGAGGCCAAAAAAAAGCAAGGAAGGTCCGCAGCAATGTCAAAGTCATGCTGACCGTCTTCTTTGACTCCAGTGGCGTGTTCATCACAGTACCACCACACCGCACAACCATCACCAAAGAGTACTACCAAGAGGTACTGCGGTCGCCTTCGTGACGCTGTGCGACGCAAACGGCCGGACCTGTGGGCAGCGCTCAATGGCAGCTCATCACAATAACGCACCCGCAAAATTCTTCACATTTGATACAGAGTTCCGGCCAACCACAACACACCTGTGCTTCGTCAGCTCCCTACTCTCCCGAAATGGCCCGTGTGACTTCTGGCTTTTCCCCAAGCTGAAAATGCCCCTGAAGGGACCAGATTTCAGTCCAGAGAAGACACATGCGCGGAATGCAACGGACCAGCTGCGCGCCATCCAAAAGAGGCGTTCCAGCGCTGCTTCCGACAGTGGCAGAACCGTTGGGAGAAGTGCGTGGCAAGCCCAAGGGACTACTTTGAAGGAGATTCATGTAAGTTTGTTGTATCTGGATACAAGTATTTTTATGAACAAAAGTCGGATACTTTTGAACACATCTGTTATGACAATAATATGCAACTGAATGATATTACATAAACATAAATACACATATACATGGTATATACAATAATATATATATATATATATATATATATAATAAATATATATATATATACAAAAGTAATGGGGGCCAATACACACCCTTTACGAACTCCACTGAAATAAGTCAGAGATGGTGTCACCACATCTCACAGCACTCGTTCCAGAGTATAGTTGAGACATCAATGGATCAGTTTGTTGGACCCCAACCCCAAAAAAAAGACCAAGAATCCTCCAGAGGGAATCCCGATTTCACTGAATCAAACTCTTTACAGAGATCAACATAGACTGCAAGCAGCCCCTGCAGAAACTTCTTCTGCGTTGGTGAGGATCCGAGGAGTCAAGAGTATGTCAATCGTTGACCTCTTGGTGTAAAGCCTGACTGCTCTCGCTCTGGTGCTCAAGCAGATGGTGGCGAACCCTATCAATAATTATCCGAGCAAAGACGTTGCCTGGCACGGAGAGCAGCATCACCCCTCGGTAGTTGTGCAATCCTGGCGATCACCCTTCCTTTCCAGAGAAGGCACAACAAAGGCCCCTCTTCCAGTCAGTTTGGGATGATGCCTATGTTCCACGCAGAGCACAGAACTGCATTTAACGACATGACATTTCCACCAGCCTTGAGAAGTTCAGCATCAATATCAACAGATCCCAGGAGCTTTTCCCCATTCAACCAGTTCACCGCAGCCTGTGTTTCCACAAAACGAAGGTGGATCACAGTTGATGGGAGGGTCAGCAATAGGGATAGTTACACCCCTGACATCCAACTCAACAGCTGGTGGATCAGCCTGGTACAGCCTGTCAAAATAACCGGCCCATCGGGCCTTCACTTCGGACTCCGTCAAGAGCCCATCACCCTCCTCTCTAACTCCATGGGTTAGATGGGTCCGCCATCTAATACTGTTTACTCAAAGATCACATGATCTAATTACCAGGAACATGCCCTCGGTACGCACTTGCTTAAACTGGATCACCTTACCAGATCAGATGCAGCCGAGCGGAACTGCAAAGCACATACCGGCTAAGGAAACAGATCGTTGGGAAAAGCGTCCCTGCCAAACTAGGGCGCGGGCCATGCTGGACCAATGAAAAGAAAACACGAAAATGACTGGGAACATTTCTATACAGGGCATTTATTTACAACCAAGCAAGGAAAGGTATATGGCACAGTGAATGGGTTTTTTTTATGTACAGCAGGGCATGCAATGAATTATTGGGGTGTGGCAAAAGAACAACAACTTACAAAAGCAGACACAGCAGGTTATCCCTGACTATATATCTACAATCTTACTTAATCTAGGACAGGCGCCATCTCTCTCTCTCACACACACACCGAGGAAAGTTAGATAGCCAAGAAAGAGTGAAAAAGATGAGGAATAAGCGCCCTCTAAAATACCTGGTGTGGTCGGATGACCAACGCGGTCCAGGACGCTAGGAAAAGGTAGGTGGAAAGATACTGGTGTCTATGTGTGGGAGTGGGAGGTGTGATGTATGCGACGTGAGAGGGGTGTGGTGTCATGCCAGAGGAAAATGTGATTGCGAATCAGTAACACGTTCTTCTTTGTGCGTCCACAGTAGAAGGGATAGAAGGGTGATAGAGAGAGGAAAATAGATGTTTGAGAAGAAAAGACCCCTAATCTAACTGTGTAAAGACTGTATTTGTAGTGTACCTCCGGGGACGCTCCGCTGAGCGATACTCTATGATATGACGCTCCCACCTCAATGCTATGGTGTTATTTCCTCCTTATTTATTTGTCGGGACTCGTGGCAACGTGCACTCCGCACTGATCTGCCATCTGTGGCCGGTGGTGAGCCTGTCTGGCTTCGCGGGGTGGCGGAACGTCGACAGCACGGCAGGGAGTCACCTGCATCCTCTCGAAGGACGGCAGTCGCACACAGATACTGTCTCGACTAATAAGCTCTCTCAGGACGGCAGTCGCACACGCGATAATGTTCTTAAAGAAAAAGCTCTCTTCAACGGCTCCACGCTACTCCATTTTATAAGCCCCAGGCGAAGGATGGGGCGAGATCCGGAGTGACACGCTGTGCCCAAATCCCGCCTCTATTGGGCCACAGCGGCTCTAGCCATGCCCCGCCAGGCTCCGGGACCGGAAACCAGTTCAGATGCCCACCAGCTTCGGCACAGATCGGAGCTCCCGACCCACATGGCGAGCATTGCTCCCCAAGCGGCACCCCGGCCCCGAACTGTGCACTGAGTGTAGTTGTATGTAGGATGGTAGCGAACTTTCTCCGCTACCCATGGGCTCCTTCACGAGCCACAATGCACATTCGAGGCCCAACAAATGCCTGGATCGACCTCCCACGACCCCTCTTCGTTGCTTACGGTCTTGCCGTGTTCTGATGACTGGTTGAAGGGCTATAATAATTCTGGACGCTCACCCGAGACGTTCCAGGTAAATACGGTGGAAGAATATAGCGTCTTAGCGTGGTCGAGCATCGTGCGGCGCCAATAACAATGCGCGACGCATCAGGTGCTTGAAATGGAGTGGTGATTGTAGAGCATGCAGAGGTAGAGGGGTGCGGAAGTATTTTTCCCCGTGTCCGGAGGCGTTTGTGATCAAAGGGGTGAGATTTGGTGAGCGAGGAGAGGAGTAAGGTGAGGTGCTGGTTAAGAATTGGCACACTGTTTGATGGAAATGCATGCAAATTCCCGAGGAAAGGTTGTCTTGTGTGCAACGGAACGATCTGAGCCAGGGGGAGGCATTCGCGGTGTGCCTATTAAACAATTTGTCCGTTGAATGGCATTTGCTTGCATGCCTTTTTGTGTACTATGGCTAAAAGGAAGGGTCAGAGTACGGATCAAAAGAATGTTTATTTGACCTAACTACGAGTCCCCACGCGATGCAATTCGTCCCGTTAACCCACTAGACATGAAGAAAGGACTAACTACACGAATACTAATGAAATAACTGCCTGGGTATCACTGTATGTTGGGTGCCATTGCCTTAGAAAGCATGTGGTTTTGCAGAACCACAACATATACTTTACTGGGGACAGACAAATATAACAAGAAATAATGTAGGGGTCCTAACACTAACAGCATGTTCTTGCGCATTTGCCAATACAATGCCCACAATCCAGGGACAATGAACAGGGCCAAACATCTTCAACAGGGGATGAGAGTCCAGGTTGGAATTTAGGGAAGAGGGGTTGGTGGGGGTAAGGGGGGGGGCAGTGGGGAGGGTTGTAATCATAAAAACGGAGGAGGGGAACCCTCCTTCCAGCCCCATGCCTCTCCAAACACGCACAAGAAAGAGGACAAATATATCCATTGTATTTCCATTTCAATAAAGCAAGGTTTTGTTGTTCCCTGAATTGTCTGTTCCATTGGCCTGCTCTGTTAACCAGTCTTACCCACTGACAAACCACAAACCACACACACACACACACACACAACACACAACCACCACAAAAACAAGTTAAAATATGTTGTTTTCCAAGGTGCACATTCTGCAGTAAATATATAAATCAAAGACTATATTCATAAATCCTTGGTACATAATTAATTGGCAGCTTTATAATCATACATAATCCCAGTGCTGATTAGTATTTTTAATAATGTTCCCTCTCTCTCCTCTGTAACGATACTTATTAATTTGTTGCCTTTAAAAATTTGAACTTTCTTACAAGAAATACACAAATCCAATGTTAGACTTTTTTCATTCCTTGATGTAAATACCTCTCTAACTACTGCCAAAAGTTTACAAAGTATGATAATCCATTTAAGTAAATGCTTTGATTCCTCAACAAGGAGAATGAGAAAAATTTCCCCACTTTTGGTTGTTGTATCACATAGTGTTTTAGGTTACTTCTTCTCTGTAGTTAGTTTTCTTGACTTCTAACCTAATGAATGGAAGTTCCTGAACACTCAGTTCTCGACCACACCTATATACCATTTGTATTCGCCACTAATAACATAATTCCGACCAAAAGTCTTTCATTATTACACTGATAACCCAATTTCTGTTCTATCCATATATAATCTTACTTTGACTTGTTCCTTGTCCCTTTGCGTGCATCAACCACGCTAATACACTAAATTCTTCAACTCTAAATGGGAAAAAACGGACAATTTTCGTTCAGTTCCGCACGGCTCCAAAAAGAATATCCAAGCTTTGCAGTGACCTTGTTCAACATAAAACCATTTCTACTTCACCAAAATCTATTAGACCCAGGAGCTTGGGCACTTTAAATTTACCCGTCTGAGGCCCATAAGGTTGAGATGTTTTCCTAATAGAAATTTGTGTACATTCGAAAATCCATTTCTTAATGCCAAAGCCTCTGCGTCTATGTGAAAAATACATTTTCTTAATTGTGTGGGCATTTCTGCAAAAATAGAAAATTATCAGTTTCAGCTTTCATGGCTAAATCACATGGCAAACCTAGCATGTAGGGTAATCAAATTAAAGCTAATGACCGGGAAGGTTACTATATATAAATAATGGCAAGGGAGAATGATCCTAATGGTATTAGTGCTGTTTATGGCCAAAAATTAGAGAAAATATCCTTCCGTGATGTCATTTTGGGAAAAATCACTAATGTAACATCTTACTTACATACTAGGGTTGGCGTTATATATCTAGTGAATTTTGTAGCCTTGTCAATAGAACACTTAGCATTAAAGGTCTTTTTGAAAATTAATACTGTGCTATATTTCATATGAAATAACGCAAACCTTTGTATCAATAAGTCGACTAGTATAAATAATGATGTCCTGGATGTGCACACAATTCTGCTAGCACATAGAACCTTTGAATGGTTAGCATATCAGAGCAATGAGAAAGTTTTTGCTTGTAAATTTACTTTGAGTGTTGTGTTGATTTTCAGAAGCTAACCTGGTAAAAATGGCTACACCATCAATAACACGTTCATGTGTTTTGCACAACGGGAACATCGCAGCAAAGATGAAATCAAACCATTTGACAAGTAGAACCTGGATAAATTGATGCCTGCTAAAACTTCCAGACTACCAAACTCATAACAAGCTCCAAATAATTCATCAGTATGTGCAAGTTTACCCACAGACTATAATGACAGTGACAGTACAGGATATCACACAATCTGTTACAAAAATTTCACAGCAGTTCCCAACACTAACAGAAGCACCAGTTAAATCCCATTAGCAACACTTTAACAGATCTGCCAAACAAAACTATTAAGATCACAATATACAGCATCAGGAAGCCTTATCTAATCTGGGTGTTTCAAGACATTTTATTCTTCTGTAGACAACAAACGTAAAACTGTGAATCAAAAGTCCATTGATAGGCAGTTGTGAAACCAAAAGAATGCTGAAGCAACCATAAAAGATTGCTGCGATTATACTTCAGGACACACATCTTCTTGCCAAAATTGGACATGTGGACTTTGTTGCAAAGGAAAGTCAAATATCACCATTCTTGTGTAAAAGCATAAGTGTCAACAAAGCCACAGGGCCAGTAGATTCATCAAGTGAAAAGACTGATTATGGAAAATCGGGACATTCATACAAAAGCCTTGAGATGATTGTCCAGTACATAAAAAGAACATGTCAAGATGACAAGCATGCTTGAGCTCATGACTTCTATTCAGTCGGTTACAAATCAATATTGATAACTTAGGACTTGATGGTGCAGGCATATAAAGTTCAGTTATTATCTGAAAAGATACTGCCATCATTTTGGAACTGAATCTGGTGTTAGAAAAGTCATGTAACCAAGAGGGTACTGTTTTGTACAACAAAATATGTCTAAAGATGATGCAAAATATGTGCTAAGCAGTATGCCAACTTCCTTTGAGTTAAAGACTGGTAAGAAAGCATACAAATTGGAAGTAACTGATGACAAAGTCCCAGATGGAACGAGTCCCGGTCTGTTTGCAATCATCAGGAGGCAGATACCAGGCTGATTTGGCCACATAAAACATATGTGTGAATGCTCTCGAAGATGGCAACATTATTATCAGGGCCTCGACAACTGAGTCCTTTGTTATTTTGCTCAACACATAGCCACCTCTTACCAGCTTCATCTATGGCTGAATGTTGGAATTAGCGTCCACGAACACCAGAAATACATTGATTACTTCAGTTAGCTACTAGTATTGGGCCCACAGTTGTGTTGCATTGCAAAGGACTGCATGCCTTCACAAGGTTGTGACTTTACAGCCCAGTTTCTTACGCAAAGGGAAAGTGTGCCCTCTGGCTGGATGGAAAAAAAAATGAAAAGTTCTTGACGCATTCAAGAACTTGGGAATCTCCTGCATACCACTAGATTAATTGACAGACTTGAAGGCATTTGTTGTACATTGTATGGGAAACCACCACTGACATCAGTCAATTTAGCCAGGAATGCACTAATTTTCAACAACATTTGCCCCAAAGAACCGGTTTCAAACCTATTGGTAAATCAATAGGAACGGATCCTAGCCAACCGCCTCCTTGCATGATCTGACTTACTCTGAGAAGTTGAAATGCACGCAATCTGGTAGTATCAGTGTGGAAAACAAGCAAAAAATCTCACACTCCTGCAGCTGGGACCCACAGGAAAATGGATGATACCAAGGATGGCCCATTAATGCCCTAAAGTGGTTGAAGGCGTAACAGTACCAGAAATTATGCAATCAATATTGATGATGACTAGAATGCAGGAGTTGACCAAATGATGATGAAAGACCAAGTGAATAACAACTCTTCCCAGATGAATCTGAAGAATGACTTTGAATAAAAGTGAGACCCTCAACAAACAAAAAAAGCACAAACATATATCATGCTTGAATGTACCATACAAACTTGCTTGGTGAGTTAAGCTAGAACTTTGAGAGATATATTAAATGGTTATGGTTCTTATGCTACACTTAATGGTTTTCAAAATGCACTTGTCTATTTCCACCTGAAATTCAATAATAACAGTATTTTTAAACTTATCAATCAAATATGACAATTCATACTCCATTATTTGTGTGATGAAACTGAATTGTCAGCCTTGCCTGAAAACCAGAAAGTCGTGGTTCAACATTGTTGTCAATTTCATTTCCTTTATGTTTTTCATTGAAATACTTCTAATTATAACCCAGAACACTGTTATGTAGACTGGAACAATAACAGCTGGTCTGAGAAAGATAAAGTTAATCATGTAGATATTTTGGATACAAATATGTACTAGCGAAGTGAATTTTATTATCAACTATTTTGAAGATAAAACTGCCTATAATTCACCTAAAACAAATGTAATGATGTTGTTTATACATATTTGTATTATTCAAGGTCATCTACCTTGATTGATACCCTAATGGCCATGTAGCCTGGCAATTTTGTATCATGTTAAGACCACGCTTTTCTTCTCACTTTCACCAAAAACACCACCCATAACAATAAGAAAACTTATTTTCACAAAGAACGCAGCTTTGAACATCAAAGAAATGGATTTTCTGATCCTGGCATAAAAATTCTGAATTAGAAAACATCCTCAAACCTTATGGCCTCAGACAGGTAAATAAAAGGCCAAGGCCTTCTTGGACTATATAATCTTACAATTTATACAGACTAGTCAAATAATGCTGGATATGGTTGAAGGAGAGAAAAAGAGAAGAGGCAGACTCTGTGCTGGACAAGGGTAAAGGCTGCCACCAAGCTGTCTCTGCCAGAGCTTGGAAGCAGTGCAGGATAGGAATGTTTGTAGAATCTGATCATGAATTCACCAGAAGTCGGATACGACTTGACGGAACGAAATAACTTCGTCATACCTGCTTCCTCGGAACGAGAGGATTTCTTTTCGAATTGGGTTCCCACCTGCAATAACCCCCCCTCCAGCAGAAGGTCAGTGGCTCAACAATTTTGCGCTCTTCTAACGAGTTGTCTCCCACAATCACGGGGACCGAAAGGAGTTGGGGTGGGGGGGGGGAGTATTTATGCCCCTGACCTGACCCTGGGTACCTCAAAGCACGAATCCAATTGGTGGAGGTTGGCTAAACCGTTTTGGATTCCATAAAGAACAGACATAGACATTGCTTATTTTTATATAGTAGGAAAGGATTTAACATACGTTTTCAAATCCTCTATTCCCAAAACGATGCAACTATACATTACAATGTACCAGTAAACATGTTGCCAAAGTCCCGTTTTGTATTGATCAGTAAAAGGGCTATAACTATTGGTTTGCTCTTTAATCATTCCATGTCTTTGACTGTTGTAGCCACTAATTTCCGTGTTCACTTCATATGTTCATTGGTTCTGATTATGCCACAAATGATTGTTCGAGCAGTCGCACAAAATATTGTCATATCACCCTATTCTTTAAAGTAGCTTCATGTGGCTTTCTATTCAGGAATAATCATTAAAAAATCAAGCTTGCCACTTATAAAGCCCAAATCCATCCAGCCATCATGTATTGCTGATCTAGTCCATCATTATTGCTGATCTTTAACACTCTAATCCAGTCCAAAATCTCTGTGTCTGCAATATTCGTCCCGATACTTTGCCTTTTACGAGATTGAAAATGGTCTGTGGTTGGCCCTTTTGATTGATTCGCGTCCCCGGCCTTTGAACTCTCTATCATCTTTATGTTCTTTCTGGCTCCTAACTGTATTTGTAAAACCTCCTTAAGACAGCATTTGTTTTTTTTATCGACATTTTGGGTCATCAAATCCCCATCCTCCTTCACCCTAACGTTCCTTGTCTTTGTTTATTTACTTTCTATGCTAAATTTTTAGTTTTTCCCAGTGAATGCAGTTTCTTTATCTTTTTCTTTTATTCTGTTCATTGCATCTAAATGTTTTTTTTCCAATGAAAGGTGCAGTGTAAAATTTAAATTTGATTGATTCTTCTTCTTCATCGCCTCAACATTCCCTTCATTCCTCTCTTTTCTCTGCAGTGCATTGCCTTGTGGTTGTGTTTCAATCTGCAGTAACTTTGGCTTGAGTCTTTTCCTGTGATCCTTGATTTGGCAGGACAAGCCCTGGACAAACCCAGAGCATTGGAGTGACATTCATTTCTTTGGCAAGCCCCACTGGCTTTACATTTTCACCTCTGTGAACCATTTTAAAATTTAAAGACATACAGTCCTGTATTGGTTATCCTTTCAGATTTTTACTTTTTTGTGAACTTATGACGAGATGCAACGTGAATAGAGAGCCAATATTTTTACAAAGCTGTCACTCCTAATTTTGATGCCACAATCTTTTTTGTTGTTGGTGAGACCTAAAGTTTCAAGCCCTCTAATCAAGGCATAAACTAATAGCTTTGTATATCATCCTGAGCTATATCTAATCATGTCTTCATTTCAGGCTGGCTTTGTGCAGCCACTCACTCGGATGCGTCAGAAGTTGAGACTAATTCCGATACCGTGCCATCTCGTGATCCCATTTCAACAGTAAAAACCGCAGAGCCAGGCACGTACGGACTACCGTGGAGCACCTTTTATGGAGACGGAACATATCGCAAGGAGCTTGACCCAGATACTTTCAAGCAAGATGGAGAAGTTTTCGCAAGGTATGCATGGTTAAAGAGAGATGGATGTAAAAGCATGCCAATTGTGAGTTAGTACCCTGTGAAGCAAAGTGGAAAAAGGGTTTAAGCAATTGGTTCATGTCCATCGTCTGTCTGTCCTGCCTTATCAGTTGTGGTCGTGCAATTTATAAAATCGAGGAGCAACTAATTACAAATTGAATGTTAATATTTTGAACACGAATCCGAACATTAATAGAAAGACCAAGGTTTGCCGTTTTTACTTTTCTTTGGCTCTTAATTTTGTCCTGACTGCACATGCACATGGAGAGGATGAAGATAAATTTTACTCTGCCGGCTTGGCAGTCAAATAAAATTGAAAATAATTCCTAAACAGGAAAAATTTGTTTTAAGGATGTTATATAAGGACAAAAAACAGGCCATGAAATAAGTAATGTACAGTGTTAGATAGAGTTGATGTAAATAGTACTGGTAAAAATGATGGCGAAAACTCAGAGATTAATTACTTTTATACACCTTTAAACCTTTATTTAAAATTTATTATATACTTGAACACCTGGAGACCACAGATCACCTCTATATATTATTCTTTTTCCAAAAGAACCCTAGTTTTGCAGTACTTGGACAAGTTCTATCAGGTGGTGTATGTAACAGAGCGTCCAAGCCACAGCCTGGAAAGTGGGTGTGGCATGTGAGAGGGTGGGCAGTATCAAGGGTGAGAAACACTGCGAATGTCGATGTAAACGATACCGATTGGTGCTGCATTCTCTGATGAGTCAATAAGCCCCTCCATCTCCTCTAAACTGTTGACTCAACATCGTCTTAATTACAGTGTACTAAGGGTGATGTATAAGACTGCTTCAGTCCGTGCCTAAAAACTTCTGGATGTTTTTTTTAAATGATCTTTAATCAATTATTTGTTATAAAATTGAAGTAAATTACTTGAGTTTACTGGGCCAGAGTAATCATTTTCTTGAAACTCTCTAGTTAAATATGTGCAAAGCCAAATAAATGGTAAGGAACAATAGAGGCCTTTCTGTTCAGCAATTACGTATATAGTTATCTTGTGGCAAGATGATTGGTTCACGAGCACGACAGCCAGAGTGACCACTATATTCGTTAATGTTCTGTTGTGTCCTTGTATGTATGTATGTTGTCTGTCCAGAGCACACTTCGTGGGATGGTGATATCCGGATTTGGGATGAAAACTTGAATATGATGTGAAATATCATGTCTATATCTGGCGATGGGCCGTACCCACGCCCATTGTGGGCGAGCCACGCCCACTTGTATTTTTGTTTTTTTGTCATATTTTTTTCTCGATTTTTTATCGAATTCCCCGCTCGAGAAATTGTGCGCATGGGCATCTGTACAACAATATAAAAATTCAGTTTGATCGGTCAATTTTGAGGGAAGAAGATAGGTTTGAAGAATGGGCCGGTGACAGATTAATAGGGTAGCAGCTAAGATTGCCCATTGTGGGCGGACCACGCCCACTTGTAATTTTGTTTTTTTGGTCACGAGCGCCAGCCAGAGTGACCACTATATTCGTTATGGTCTGTGTGTCCTGTTGTGTCCTGTCTGTCCAGATCATAAATCCGTGCACTTTGATCCGATCTGATGAAAACTGGTTATGTGTTCGATATCAATGTCTAGTTATTGTGTTTTCCTGGATGAGGGGTGCTACGCCCATTATGGGGTCAGAAGCCACACCCCAAAAAATAGCCATTTTAGGGGGTAGTCGGATTAAAAATGTACTTCTCCAGGGAATTTAACTGAATGGAATGGGTTCTTCATAATTTGAATAGCAAAAATGAATTATTAAAACTGGTTGTCCCAATTTCATTTTCGTCCCCAAAGGTCAAGGTCACAAGGTCAAAAACTTAGAAAAATGCGAATTTTGACATAAAATCATACGACCGCCCAAACTTTGAGAGCTAGGATGACAATATTTTTTATCATAATCCTGGAGGTTCATTTCCCCAACCTAAAGTCTTGAAAACCGTTTTTGCTCTATGCTCGAACACCTTGCCCGTGGCGCCCCCTTCAAGTTTTGTTTTTTCGCTGATTTCATCAAAAGTTGGGATATCCGAGGAAGTTGCGAAATGCCATATACTAAAGACGTTAAAATATTGTTCCTGGAATGTTCCAGAGGAAATTTTTGCACCAAAGTCAAATAATCCCTTGCCCTTTGACCTTTAAGGCCACAAAGGTCAAATTTTCAAAGTTGTGGGAATCGAAACCGGGTTTCGACCTTCTTCGATCGACTAAACTCAATAAGCTATAAGCACATATCCTGTTTCCTTATTTTAAATGTCCACAACATTATTTTTGTGACCTTTAAGGTTATGCCAAGGTCAAATTTTTGAAAGTGTTGAACAAAACCCGGCTTTGTTGACATTTGCAGCTAATATACCTGTCACTCGTAGCACAATCAATGTTGATTCATTTAAACTTGGTCAAAATATCACATTGTCTCTCCTTAGACTTTTGAAAACAATCTACATCGTCAAATAACCTCTCGTGAACCATCGTCGCCTCCCGGCTTGTCCAATTCTAACTTTTGTTTTAAATCTTGATTTTAATTTAAACTGGTATATGTTTTAGGTTTTTGTTTCCATCATGTGCAACTTGTCCATTCACTAGTTAACCATTGTTGAACCTTGCACTCTTTGCCTGTCTAGCTTTTAATAGCAATGAAGTTTACATGGAAAACAACTTTGTTCCATCACAGGTGGACTCACCTGTTTAAGTTTTTGTAGTTTTCATGTGTCAGTGCTCAGGAGTTTTGAAACATCAAACAAGGCACACCCTGCAATAGTAACTATGCCCTAAAGAGCGACCACACCCAGAATCAGTGGTTGCTATTGGCCCTGAAAACAACATTTTTAAGATAGGAAAATTCGCTAATTATTCAGAAACACAAACTTGTCACAGATGCGGATATGTGAAATATATCTTTAACAATATAAATCTAACCTATTATACTCAATTCCTAACCATAGCACTTACAAAAGAGATATGACTGATGACGTCCTTAAATTATTTCAGTTCATTGCAGGGAGTGTTTATTTTAAAACCTCAAACACCAAGCCTATCAGGCTGTCAGAAGATTTGACCAATCAGTGGTCTTCAGAAAGTATTCACACCCTTGACTTTTTTCAAACATTTTGTGTGTTACAGCCTGAATTTAAGTGATTAACTTTGATTTTTTTGCAGGATCTCACATAATAACCCAATATGTCAAAAGTGGAATTATTTTTTTTAGAATTTTTTACAATAAATAAATGAAAAGCTAATTCTTGAGTGAATAAGTATTCAACCCCTTTGCTATGACACACAAATGAGCTCAGGTGCATCCATTTTCCCTTGATCATTTCCTGAGATATCTCTACAACTCATTGGAGTCCTACCTGTGGCCAAATATCAATTGATTAGATGATTTAGAAAGAAACACACCTTCTAATAAGGTCGCACAGTTGACAGTGCATGTCAAGCAGAAACCCGACCCATAAGGTTCATGGAACTGTCCGTAGAACTCTGAGATATAATGTGAGAAGGCATAATCTGGGGAAGGGCATAAAACAAATTTCTAGTGTTGAAAATTCTCAAGAGCACAGTGAGCTCCATCATTAGGAAATGGAAGATTAAATGAACACCCAGACTCTTTCCCAAAGCTGGCCGTTCTGACCAACTGAGAAAACTGGCAAGAAGGACCTTTGACAGGGAGGTGATCCAATAACCCACTTGAACCACTCTGAAGAACACAGGTTCACTTGGCTGAGATGGGAGAACCCTCCAAAGGACACAAATCTCTGCACACTTCCACAAATCTCGGGCCTATGGGAAGTGGCCAGACAGAAGCCACTTCTGAGAAAAAGGCACATAACAACCCGCCTGGAAGTTTGCAAAAGGCACATGAAAGACTCAAAAGAGCATGAGCAATAATATTATTGGCTATGATACAAAAATTGAACTCTTTGGCCTGAATGCAAAGCGCACATCTGGCAGAAACTGAGTACAGCTCAACAACCCATCGAACACGACATTCTCTCGTGAAACATGGTGGGTGCACATCATGCTACGGGGGTGCTTTTCAAGTGCATGGGACTGGGAGACTTGTAAGGGTAGAAAGGAACAATTATTGGAGCAAATACAGGTAATACCTTGAGGAGAACTGCTTCAGAGCGCATAAGACCTCAACCTGTGGTGAAGATTTACATTCCAACGTACAATGACCAAAGACAGCCAAAAGCAACACTGGAATGGTTTCAGAACAAGAAGTGAAAGTCCTTGAGTGTTCAGCCAAAGCCTAACTTGAATCCCATTGAATGACTGTGGAAAGGACTTGAAGATTGCTGTTCACAGACAGCTCCCCATCCAACTGACAGAGCTTGAGCAAATCTGCAAGAAAATGGAGAAATCCCCAAAAATCCAGGTGTGCCAGGCTGATACAGACATACACAGAAGACCGAAAAGCGTAAATCGCTTGCCAAAGGTGTTGATACAAAAATGAACTCAGGGGGTTGAATACTTATTGATGCAAAACATTTCAAACTTTTCATTTTAATGAATTTGTAAAAAATTTCGAAAAACATGTTCACTTTGGTCATTACGGGGATTTTGTGCAGATCGGTGACAAAAAAATTAAAATTCATGAACTGTAACATAAATGTGACAAAGTCAATGGGTTGAATACTTTCCCTGAAGACCCTGTAAAAAACATGAAAGACGCAATCAGGGAATTGCAGACCCTTGCCAGGACTTTGTTTTGTGTGCAAATAAATGGAAAGGATGTACTAAATGGAAAAGGTCTAAATGTCAGTTGTGAAGGTCAGAAGTCCTGAAAAGTTGGAAAGATCAAAGGGTCCAAAGATGAAAAAGGTCCAAAGGGGTCTTCTGGGTATTAAACGTAATGAAGGGTCTAAATGGTAAAAGGAGTCGAAGGTTATTTGGGTCTAAAGGGTAGAAGAGACTCAAGAGTCCTCGAGGTCAAGGGTTCTAAAGGGTGTAGCGGGGTCTAAAGGGTCTTGGGGGGGGGGTCCTTAAATGGCCTTGGGTCTAAAAGGGTCTTAGGGGTCTCAAAGGTCTTTAGTTTCTCAAGGCTCTAAAAAAGGTTTTTCTTGTCTTTGGGGGTCTTATGGTCTTCTGGATTTCCCTTAGGGGTATATAGATGCAGAAAGGAACATTAGACCCATCAAATGCCCGAACTAATTTATTTTCCAATCTCTCTAGTTGTTTGTTCCTGTGCTCTATGCCTTAATGCTGCAATATAAAAGCAAGGAACAGCATGTACCATTTTAAAGTCTTTGGTATTAAGTATACACTGTCAGGGTTTCGAACCCGACATCAGACTCGGACAGACACTCAAGCATTACGCCCACAGAGGCTGGTCAAAACTTTTGAACAGAACACTTGTATTTATTTCTTTTCATCATGGATAATCTGAGTTTTGTATTTAAAATCTACCTCCGAATTGTTTCTCACCCACTTTGCTGTCTTCATCATCAATATGCCCATATGTTATTGTGTGTAATGGTATCATCTTTCAAATGGTTTTGATATCTTTAATATACGAATCAATTTCGACTCCTTGATGCACATCTGCTGTTTAAAAGTGACAACCTAAAATAGATCCTCTTCCTTTGCGTTTTAGCTCACCTGGAACTTTAGTCAGGTGACTGATGTGATCGAGCAAGTGTCCCGAGTGAGTGAGTGAGTCAATCAAGTCAAGTGAGTCAGTCATCCGTAAACACTTCAGTCATTATCGCTGAACCAAAACACACGATATTGATGAAAACTAGGCCACAACCTTCATCACTCCAAGGTAACCAAAGTGTAAGTCGACCGCATCAAAATCTGCACTCATTAAAGGGCCCTAAGGGTGGGGTGGGGGTGCGTGGGCTTGAGACCCCCGCAAAATAGATATTTGCTCTCTTATCCAAAACTAACACCACACAATTTTGATGAAACTTGACCACAACATTCCATCACTTAAAAATGTACCAAAAGTGTATCGACGCATCAAAATCGCACCATAAAGGTCCTACGGGGGGGGGGGGAGTGCGCGGGCTTTGAACTCCAAATAAGTATTTGCTCTTTCTCCAAAACTACACACACAATTTTTGATGAAACTTGACCACAACAATTCATCACTTGATGTACCGAAAGTGTATCGACCGCAATCAAAAATATTGCACTAAATTAAGGGTCTACGGAGGGGGGGGGGGAGTTGATCCCCCAAAATAGGTATTTTGTATTTGCTATCTCCTCCCAAACTACACACACGATTTTTTATGAACTTAACCAACAACATTCATCACCCGGATGGACTTAAGTGTATCGACCAACAATCAAAATCTGCGCTCATGAAGGGTCTAACGGGAGGGGGGGGTGTTCCTTCGGGGGGGGGGGATTGACCCCAAATTGGTATTTATCTCTCTGAAAACACACACACGATTTTGATGAAACTTGACCAAACAACATTCTCACTTCCGTGAGTACCAAAGTGTGTCGACCGATGTCAAAATCTGCGTTAATTAAGGGAGTCGACGGGGGGGGAGGGGGGGGTTTTCTGACCCCCCAAAATAGGTGTGCTCTCTCCCGAGCCTACATACAGAATTTTCAAATGAAACTTGACTACAACCTTCATCAACCCTTGAATGCACCAAAGTGTGTTCATGGCATTAAAAATATTCAGGGTTATGGGGTCTGCGGGGTTGGAAGTGACTTCTCCTGATCCCTGGTGAGCTTCAGGACAGGTGGGTCCTATTTTTGTACTCCATCGTTTACCTTTGAATTGTATTTCTTTCACCATCTAAATTCTTTCTTGCAGATAACTTGGGAATGACGCAACCATTGCTTGCATGAAAATGCACTGGGGGGATGCAATAAATCACAAGCTTGACTTTTATATGACATTTTTATAGTAAGAATTACAGAAAGATACCAAATATCCATCAATATAATTTTGAGTGGTGTACTTCGTAAGTAATACATTTGTTAAAGATGATAAACAATTAGATAAAGCATTATTGCTTCACCCTTAATGTTTCAATTATTTACTGTTCAGGTCCATTTCAGGTCGTGAACAAAAAACACTTGATCAAAGCTCAAGTCAGATTGTCCAGAAGGTCGACCTTAGGAGCTAGTCCTGTAAACTGCTGTCTCACACTCCTTGCTTCTTATCGGTTTGTGTCATTAATCCTGGGGCTCACTCAACAGTAAGTTGTGCCATCAAACTTTTCCCAAATGCCTCATCCATCATCTGGTGTTTGCCTTATTATTTGTCATTTTATTGCTGCTCATTTCACAAGATATTTCAGACGACGGCTGTTTGCACTCTGGAAAAAACGTCTCACACAATGGCCCGCTATTCCACCGAGAGCTAACAAGGAATTATCAGCCATTTGTGTGTCCATGTTAAGGTAAATGCTGCCACTGTTTATTATTTAAAGGGTTTGTTTTCTTTATGTTTTATGGCCAAACTGAGGATCAATCCTGTTGCTTAGAAGCCTACGGATGTTGCTTAGAAATCAAAAGAGAAGAACCAAAGGACGTTGAAAGAATAGCTGTCGAAAAGCAATCAGATCTGACAAGTTAAGTTGGAATTATTTCTGTTTTACAATGTTTTGTTTATTTTTTTCAAAACATACAAACCAAATTTTACGTTATGATATACACTGTAACAAGGGTTGTACTGTTACAGGAATATATGAGAAAAAAGAAAAGTCTGGACAGGGGTGAGAGTGGGGGTGGGGAATTGTGGGGTTGGTGGATACTGTTGACCACCCGACATCCTTTTATATTTTTCTGTCTGTTTTTGACTTACCTCTGCACCCAAAGGTGAATGGAGGTATGTTTCCCCCTGTCTGTCTGTTGTCCCTGTCTGTGAGCAGTCTGTCTGTCACAAAAGTTATGGACTGATTCAGACCGAAACGTGGATGGAACCTGTTAAGTCTGCTCGTACGCTTCCCTCCCATTCCATCCTCATCTCAATGTGTTACTGAAAACTCTGTCAGAGATAAGCAGCAGTGTCAAACTCTGTCTTTGGCCTCCAAATCCACTGGTACAACCAAATCCATCTTGCTTCCTTTGTATTCCCCCCCCCTCTTTATTTCCTAAGCGGCCGCCCTTCACCTTTGCTGCCTCCCTTGCTTGAAAGTAAGTAACATCACTCCCATCCACAAGATATACACACACACACACACACACACACACACACTCAAAACATTAAGAACACCTTCCTAAAATATTGAGTTGCACCCCCTTTTGCCATCAGAACAGCCTCAATTTGTCAGGGCATAGACTCCACAGGGATGTTGGCCCATGTTGACTCCAATGCTCCCACAGTTGTGTTAAGTTGGCTCGGAGTGGATCTCTACTCCAAATAACTCGTTCTATCTCATCCCACAGATGCTCAATTGGATTGAGATCTGGTGACTGGGTAGGCAACTGCAGTAAGCTGAATTCTCTATCATGTTTGTGGAACCATTCCTGGACAATCCTCGCCTTGTGGCATGCGGCATTCATTATCCTGCTGAAGAAATCCATTTGCAGATGGTTACACTGCTGCCATGATGCATCTGAAGGGATGCACCTGATTGGCAATGATGTTCAGCTATCCTGTGGCATTCAAACGTCCCAGGCAACAATGCTCCAGTTAGAACTACAGTATGAGAGTAGTACTCTCATATACTGCAGTTTGTAGCAGGTCCTACTACATTAGTCTGCAGAGAATTACTACAGGAAAGGAATGCTATTTTTGCATGGGGTATATTTGCTCCACTTTTATCAACGAACTCAATGTGTGCCATGAAAACACACCCCACACCATCACACCATCACACCACCACCAGCCTGCAATGTTGAAACATGGCATGATGGATGCATGTACTCATGTGGTTTTCTCCATACCATAGTCCTCCCATCAGCATGAAACTGCAGGAACTGGGATTCATCAGACCAAACAATGTTTTTCCAATTCTCCATTGTCCAGTATTTTCGTTCCTTAGCCCAATGCAACTGCAGGTTCTTGTTTTTTGCTGAAAGAGGTGCAACTCTGTACGGTCGTCAGCTGCCATACCACATTTGTGTTGAGGTACGACGAGTTGTGCATTATTTTATGGGTCTTTCAGCACCAACGTTGCACTGGACTCTCAGTTGCCTAACTGTAGCCCGTCTGTTGCTCTGCACAATT
>CM068952.1:65138951-65155784 GCA_035128595.1 Eptatretus atami
CACACACATTTTCAAATACATACATACACACATCCAAAAAACATGGGTGGATGGGGAATCCCCGTTGAGGTGAAGTCTTGGTCGACCTATGTGAGTGTTGTTTGAACATGAGCTGGACCATGAGCATGCATGTTAATTACCTATTATTGGACCATGACTACGTCTATTAATAATGGACTATTGGAACATACCTTTTAGACATTTAGACCTTCACCACAACTTAGGTAATTTTGGAACCCTTTTACTCCTTAAACTTTTTCACCCTTTCAACCGCGTGACCCTTTCGACCCCTCGAGAGCCGAAAGACCCTCAGACACTGATTTCCCCTCAGGCCTTGTAGACCATATAGACCCTGTTATAACCCTTAGACCTTGTTCGAACCCTGAGACCCTTTATAACTATTTGACCCATTCGAGTATGTAGACCCCTTTGACACTTTAGACCAGAGGTCTCCAACCTGCGGCCCGCGGGACACATGCGGCCCCTTAGACGGATTTATGCAGCCCGCGGTGCCATATTAAGTTTACATTACAATGCGGCCCGTGATACTGCCAATTTGTCAGGGTCAATGATCAAAGCTTCTGTAATTTTTATGATGATTTTGATTCATATTAGACACGTGTGTTTTTAACACGATTATTCATTTATCATATTCGTTGGCAAGAAAAATATATTCAGCACTAATTTTTGTTTAAATTTCCGCATATTAATTATATATATATATTTTTTTTTTCCGGAATTTAGCGTCCTTTTTTGGGTGCGGCCCTCCGCCCCTCACCACTTTGGTTTTGTGGCCCTCCGCCCAAAAAGGTTGGAGACCCCTGCTTTAGACCTTTATACCCTTTAGACCCATAGAACCTTTAGACCCCACAGACCCTCAAGTCCCTTGACTCACTTTAGACTCCTTACACCCTTCAGAACCTTGAGATGTTAGACAGCTTTAGACCTCTTTAGACTGTTTGGACCTTTGACTATTTTGAGCTTTCGACCCTTTAGACCACTTCAACCTTTTAGACACCTTTACACCCCAGAAATTGACATCCTTAACATCCTTTAGAGACCCTTTATCCCCTAAGGCCCTTTGGAGATAGACCTTAGCTACTATTGGAATGTACCCTTTAGACCTCTTAAACAATCTAGAACCTTTTAGATGCATAGCATACAAACATTTGTAATCTTCTTGTAAAACAGAATATACTTTTTTCAGCAAGGAATGTGCAAACTTGACCCACCCAGAGAGCGGTTACTGTGCTGGTGCTATATATAAAACTGAAAAACACTGGTGGATGATGATTCATCGAGGTGAAGCCTCTGTCGACCCACATGACCATGTTAAAGGTTCAAGAAATCAGAAATATAGGTACAAGTTTATTCAAACAACACCACAACCAAACACACGAACCCTAAGCTGCAGGCCATCACCGGGAATGGGTGCATAAAACGTCATACATCATACCAAGGAGTTTTTCCAATATCCAACAGACGATGGATCAAAATTACGTCTATTTATTATGCACTGTTTGAACGCGAGTTGGACCATGAGTACATCTCTCAAATATTTATGATTGAACATTGATTACTTCTATTAATTACGAACTATTGCAAAATACCTTTCAGACATTTGGACCTTTTGATCCCTTAGGCCTTTTAGACCCCTTTAGACCATTCTAGACCTTTTAAAACTCGTTATACCCCTTAGACCCTTTTGACCTTTACACTCTTTGGACCATATTTAGATACTTTAGACCGATAGACCCATTTATACCCTCTTTGGACACTTAGATCCATTGACCCTTTCAACCCATTTAGATTGCTATACCTTTTAGACCCATTAGACCCTAATTACATTAGAAAATACCCTTTAGATATTTAGACCCCTTATAGACCCTTTTTGAGATGATATATCCCTATAAAGCCTTTGGACCACTTAGACCTTTACACCCTTGACACCCCTTAAACCTTAGACTCTTTAAACTTGTAGACCCGTTAGACCTCCTTCAGACACACACAGCACAAACATCTATAGAGTCTTCTTGCAATATCAAGACTACTTTTTCAGCAAGTAATGTGCAATCTCTACTAGGTTGAATAGAAATTGCATGTTGGGCTACTGGATTTGTTCACCAATCAAAACCGAGGACCACATTGTTTTTGAGGTCTAAAGTTCAAAGGGTCAAAGGTCAAGGTCACATAAAATCATCAATTTTCATGTGATAGAGTTAAAATTTGAACAGGATTTGTATATATTGGCTCACAGACCTAGTTCACCAAAGTTCAGAACGATCGATTTAGCCTCTTTGACATGTCAACGGTATCCATGACAACAATTTCACCACAATATAATCAAATGAACCTTTTAGTGAATTTATCATCACCAGCTATTGACGGGTTATGACAAAACTTGGTGGATGGGTTGCGTAGGTGACAAGAACAAGACGATTCGATTTTGGTTCAGGTCTGAATCCAGATCCGGCCTATCAGTGGGTTACAAAAATGTAAACCGTTCAGCCTGGCGGGGGTTATGCGCTCCAATTCTCTTTTCAACACTTTGGAAGAAACGGGGATCAATCCCCCATTCGAAAAGTGCTCAAATTTAAAGTGTACGAATTCCTGTGGCATCTTGAACTTCAATTAATCCGAGCCCCAAGCAAATTTTTGTGGCAGTTGATGGATGATGTATAAATGTTCAACTCGTTGGAAATTTAAATTATTCCATCAAATCTCTCCGTCTGCAAACGAGTGCAAGCAAAACTAGAGTAATTCGACTGCGTGCAGTCGACGGGTCTGCCTCCGCTCTCCCGCACAAACACTTGAGTATTGACATAGTGACCTTTGACCTTTATCATATCTGGCCCAAAATCTAATCAGTTAATTACCCTGTTTTACTTTACATTTGTACAAAGTTTAATGCAATTCTGTCTTTTATTTCTTGAGTTAGGGCGTAAACAGTGAAATTTCGGAGTTTGACCTTTGACCCTTGACCTTTACCACATCTGTCCCAAAATCTAATCACTTAATTGCCCTGTCTAACTTCCTTTCATCCACTTTTCTTTGCTCGTATCTCTTGAATGTGTGTGTTGTCACACTGAGCTGACATTCGACATCATGATGTATCGCTAATACTCTACGCTTTCTTATGTCATGATCCACCGATCAGTGTCATGATTGGAAATTCATCTCATGAATACATCGAGTCATGATTTCAACACTTCATTCACATAGAAGTTTTCAGTAAGAAATTATTTTACCTGAAAAATACTTTACAGCAATACAGGAAAATCACTTATTATGCACAGTCACAGTTACGTTACAGAAGTAAAAACAGCAAAAAGAATAAAATGCTCACAATCTCATATATATATATTTGTCTTTATATATTTATATCTTTTTTTTTGTATAGAAAACAACAGTGAAACCTTTGATGTCAGACTTGAGGTCTGGTTAGTCAAAACAAAAACATCAGCTAAGACCGGACCGTTCCTCACCAATTCTCTCGATCTATCGTTTCTGCTCTCTCCTCTCCTCTCCCTCTCTCCTCTCGCTCTCCTTTAATTCCCCCCTTTCATAATTCATTTTTACACTGTGTGTTTTGAGTTCTTTTATATTGGTGAGTATAGATAGATTAAAAAGATCAGAATTCACTCATTTATGCTTCTCCTTTGTTTTAACATATTGAAGTCAAATTGGTAGATCCTACATGAGACGTCAGCAAATCATTACTTTCACTATTTCAAATAATTTTATCAGCATTAATTACATGCACAAAATAGAGAGTAAATATTCTTATACCAACCTTTTTTTGTTAAAAAAAAAAAAGATATATCCCAAGTCCAGACTTAAATCAAAATCTGTATATCAATGCATATATATTCAATGCTATATATATATATATATATATATATATATGTGTTTATGTATATTATTATATATATATTGTTTGGCCGGGTTATC
Source organism: Eptatretus atami (assembly GCA_035128595.1). NCBI lineage: Eukaryota > Metazoa > Chordata > Myxini > Myxiniformes > Myxinidae > Eptatretus > Eptatretus atami. Next base: position 65,142,903 of record CM068952.1, read on the forward strand.
GTGTTGGCGGCGAGCACGACGCCAGATGAGCAGTAGAGTCGCTCTACCAACGCCACGAATCTAGATCTCCTTTCCGATAACTGTCTGTATATGTGTATGTGTCCCTTACATGGCTGAATCGTCAATAATTCACCCGTTGGACAGTATTTGCCAAACTTCAAAATACCTAGAGGCCCACATGGCGAGAATTTTCACACCCCCGACGCCTCAAGGGACGAGACGTGTTTTGTGTGTGGTGCTTCGACCGTGCGATGTTACCGAGGTCCGTCTTTCTATCCAAAGCCACAACTACCAGCAACGGCCTTTTTAATCACCAACACGCACCGTGCTAAACCAATGAAGAAAGGACAAGGAGAAGCTGAACATTCAACAATAGGTTATTTATTAAACAATAAATTATGTTAATAATGTTATATAATTTATAATAAACAATATTCATTGTTATACAAGTGAAACACGATGGTTCACGAGCGTGTTGACGATATAGATTGTCAGAAGTCAAATAGAACAATGTATAATTTGACCAAGTTTTGTAAAATGATCAACATGAGTGGTACGAGTGAATTTATTAGCTGCAAAATGTCGAAAACGTTTCATTCAACAACTTTCAAAATTTACCTTTGCATAACCAAAAGGTCACAAACAATTTTTGACATTAAAAATAAGGAAGTAGTGTGTATCGTGCTGTATTATGTTTATCGTCGAAGAAGAGGAAAAACCGTTCGATTCACAACTTTAAATTTGACCATTGTGAACTTTAAGTCAAAGGTCAAGATTATACCTTTGTCAATACTTCCTCTCACATCCGATAAACAATTATCAACGTCATATAGCTTTCATGGCATTTCGCACTCTCATATCCTGTATAAATCAGCTTAAAACAAACTTGAATAGGCCCACGTCCCAATTGTGTGTGTGTTCGCATTTCTTTTTTTCTTTTTTTTTTTTTTTTTTTTTGTCGAAGCTGTCTATACGCTTCTATTGTTCCTTCACAATAGCTTGTTCGAGATGGAGCAAAAGAGTTTCAAACTTTGGTGAATGACCTTCAAGACATATGCAAAAAAATATTTTCTGTAGTTCTCAAAGTGGCGTCGTAATGATTTATGTCAAAATTCGAAAATTTCTAAGTCGTGAACCTTGTGACCTTTGACCTTGGAACACCAAGAAAATTTCCGAGCTCCTCGGGCATGGAGCGGGTACATTGGTGCTAACCAAAATCACCCGTATATCCTGCCAATTCGACAAACCCCTTTGAATAGATGGCATCTCTATGTCTAAACTTACGCATTTCTAAGGTCGGAACCTCGAACCTGACCTTGGGACAATAAGGAGAAAACTATACTCCATAAGCCACCGGTCCCTCCCGTCAGGCTGTATATTCTGCACGAAGGCTGCACATTGGCTCCCAAACTACCGAAAACCTGGTGCGCCTTGCAACCATATTTCGCACTATAATACCCCCTCTATTAAGAAGTCATGCAACATTCGTGCCATAACACACTTCCCGTCTACCCCCCTACTCCCTATCGTACATATCGCGCATCTGAAGTCACTCATCTATCATGTCTAATAGCCCACTATTAGACTCTGACCTTGGACAAAAATTGAAAAACGGCTCGTGGACTAGCAGTCCATTGGCTAACCAATATACCGATATCCCTTGCCAATTCGACAACCCCTCAACAGAATAAATTTTTTTGTCAAAATTCGCATATATTTCTAAGTTCGTGATCACTTTGACCTTGACCTTAGGACGAAAATAAAAATCGAGCTCGGTTGGCTATGCACGTGCCATGGGTCAACAAATACCGGAACCCTTCAGATTCGTACAAACCCCTAGAGGAGAGCAAATTGAAAATCGGCTAACCCCCTAAAAACACATGGTTTTGGCGTGCTCCGCCCAAATGCGCCACCACGCCCATTTTCAGAAAATCACAATCTAGATCATATATAAACCTACCCACCAAAATTTTATTCAATCGGATCAAAAACCATGGAGCTAATGCTACGGACCAGACAGACAACATACAGACACACAAACTTAACGAATTATAGTGTCACTTTATTTTTCGTAATGTTTTTCACTTTTTGTTAACCAATATTCTTTTTCGTAAATTATTTTTCACTTTTTCTGTGAACCTAATAATATGCAATAATTATTGCAATAATAACGATTATATATCGGGGCGGAACAGGGAAGCACTAAGATGCAGAGTTTTAAACTGACTAAGCACGCAATCAGTACAAGCGTACAAAGAGCAGCCTTGTCAATTCCTACTTAGCCTAGTGTCATCATTCTGCACGACGCGCCGTGGTCTCCAAACATCTACGGCGACTGCAATTATACGGCCGGCCGCAGTATTTCACGTCACACCAATGTAGCATCACATATGTTTTATTTTTTCGGGGTGCCGCACGGCGTTATTTCAGGCTACAGTACATCTTGCCACGCGCCTGGGCGTCTCCATAAAATTCTACGCCTACTAGCAATTATACGGCCGCTCCTAGTATTTCCACTGTCACACAATGAGCATCACATATTTTTATTTTTCGGGACTCACGGCGTATTATAAATTGTAGACCGAAACGTGCGCGTTGCCGTTACGTCTTATGTCGACGGACCTTTTTTATTTTTCTCTGTCTTCTCTATATTTATCATATTTGTTTATCTCTGTCTATTGTCTATACGACCGCAAGGCGATCGCAGGGGGACCAGGGACCGACGGGGTCCCTAAGCGATTGCGCCAGATCGGAGTAAAGAATGGGTAATTTTTTTATTTTTTTCGCTGTCGAATTGCTACGGCGAACGTAGAAATGAAAAAAGTTTTAACTCCGTTTTATAATCCACGCGACCTTACGCCTGTAACATATAGCCTAACGCTAGCCACCTAGCCACCGCAAAACTCTCGCCCGCATCGTTCTTCAATTCAGAGGGCCTGTGTGTGCTCGTACGGCCACCTGTATCCTCGCCATAGAGCAAATGTGACTTACCTTTAGGTCTTAGAAACTGTTGAGACCGAAAACTGGGTTGCCATACGTCTTATTTGATTGTCTGCGACCGTGACCTAAGGGCCCGCGCGGCCATATAATTTTCAAGCAGACGGAACGGTGCCCAAGGATGCCCAAGGCGACCGCAGGCGGCCCTAAGGCAACGTGCGGCCAACGACGTAATCGATGTGTTAAATTTTTATTTTTCTTAATCAGTTTTTTTTTTTTCGGCTGTCACACCTCCCGTCGGCGAAACGTAGAAATAAAAATTATTCAACTCCGCTTATAATTCCCACGGCACCTACGAACTGTAAAATAAGCCAAACGCGTTAGGCACCCTAGCCACCCAGAAACTCTGCGCCCCGCACTTTCGTCACTTCAAGAGGCGTACGGCCGCGTTATCCTCACGTTAGAGCAAATGTACTTAGCCTTACAGACGGCCCAAGACACACACACACACGGCACACACAAACCCAAATAAGTGATGGCCACGGCCTTTATTAGAATTCCCAGCTCGAGGAGAGCATAGAAGGAAACGAGTATCTCTGGAACTTCCCGCCTCATGCAGTCTTTGACTCCTGGATCGACGCTCGAACCCGCAACTCGATGCCGCTGCAAGCACCGGTATGGAGCGCAGGCTCGGCTTCCCGCCCACTCCTCCGGATGCCGACAGACCACCCAGCCAGCACAAGGTTGAGACCAGACATCCAGCTACGACACCGAGACCAAACACCAGCAAACAGACGAACAGAATACACCACGACACGACGAGACCAAAAACGAACGAACTAACCGCTTCTCGTCCATCTATTTTTTTCCCTCTCTGCGGTCAGGGCGGAGTGTCTCATTCCGCTCGACACTTCATTCGGGCATTGATCGCGTCTCCATGTGGAGGGCGTTGTCGGTGGCTCTCGAGTTCCCACCCCAAGAGGCTTTTGCTTCTCTTGGAGCTCGATCTGCCACCCATTTGCTTGAAAAAAATGACGCAATACCCCATATTTGGCACCAGCCAGAACGAAACCTTCTGAGCGCGCTACACACGGACAATGCCGCGTAGCAGGTTTGTTGTTTTGCTTTCATAAGTTTAAGAATCCTCATCTATAATAATAAACTTCGCCACACTTTACACTTAATTCCCATTAACTAGGGGAAAGCGAGCTATCATCCACATTACTTATCAAAATAACTGAGCTATGGACTCGAAAGTGTCGATGCTTATTGGCTGCCAGAATTCGTAACACAAAATATATTATACATATTTTTTTCTCTGAACCTTTTTTTTGACGACTTTAAGTACATTCTTGTATTGCTCTTTTAATAAGGGAACTTTTTATGCACTCGTGACATATCTGAATAAATTTGATGTTAACATGATATGTCGAGTTTGAATCTCATAAGTAAAATATGCATATCATTTTCATCCTCCTTTGATTACAGCAAAATATTTATGGCAGTATTTTACTTTCATATTATATATATTATATTATATATATATATTATATATATTATTATAATATATTATATATATATATTGATTAATATATGATATACTTCGTTGTGGAATTCACTAGGAAAACCATTCGTTCCCAGAGATCATATATGTCTGATAAGTTGTGTGTCCAGGTTATTTCCCCAACCAATGTCTAACGGGGATTATTGCGTGAGACCGGCCGTGATCTTTGAGTAACCATTGTCGGATTCTTTTTCTATCTTATGTTTAAACAACAACATCTTCCTCACCATTCATCTCCACAACACAACAAGTTCTCCACATTCATCTCCACAACTAACAACATTTCACAAACAAACAACACTCCTCACCATCATCTCCACGGCGCCGCCATCTTTCCCCAGACAACAGATCCTCCAACACACCAACATCTCTCCACAGCGCGAACACGATGCATCCCCTCGCAGCGGGTCAGGGATGTTTTCAACACACAAGCCGCGTTGTGAGAGTGGATCTCAAACACGTCCAGCGCATGACGGGCAAAACCGGATCAAAACGACGAAAGGGGCGGAAGCCCGCCGGGGTGAAGGTCCAGGTGAAGAGCACCAATCGCGCTGGAACGCCCCCCCCCCCCCCGATAAAGCCGGGTGGCACACGCACGAAGTTAGTGAGCATTGGCTGGCCGTTACCATGTCCAGAGAGTCGAGCCTGCAGTGAGTTTGAGTCCAGTTGTGTTGGGAGTACCGTGTGGAGTGTGGGTCCAAGTTCAGAGGATGTCGTGCTGTGGAGAGCGCAGAGTGGTCGATTTGGTGAGTGCAGCGCAGAGAAGGTCGCCAGCCAGCTACATAACGGTGTCCGAGCGACGCTGAGACGTGAACGGGCTCTTAAAAGCAGCAACTCAGAAAAGGCAAGGTCCGTTCGCCCTTCCGACAGCGTCGTACCACCCGATGCGACCATGCCGTCGACGCTAGGCCCTGACCAACCGAACCGCCGTCTCAGCAACAGCTGGCCGCTATGGACGCCGACACTAAGGAGGGTCCGTCGAGCCCGACGAAAAAGTACACTCTAGTGCCTTCAAGTGGTGACGATAGTAAACTCTGGCACAGCCTCGCGGAGCTCCTTCGCTCATCCCAGACCGTAGGAACATTATAAGCTTATGAGCCCAGTTCTCTTCCTTTCTTTTCTGGGTTTTTGCATGGAAGTCTCTATGCGCCTTGTCCTTATACTTGTGAATCTGACTAGTGCATGGCATTTTATAATATAGGATAACGCTGTAGGTTGTTTGCTATCATCGGTCTTGTCCTCTACCCCCATTTCTTGGAGGCCTTGCCCTTGCTTGCAAAAAATAGTGCAATGAAAAATGTTCCAATGCTGTTTTGCAATATTCACCTTCTCGTTTGCGGTCCCTTCCTCCATTTGAACTGCCGTTTTTAGTTTTTGCATTCGTAATAAGTAAGCTGGCTGATTAATAGGCCGATAAAACGATTACATCTTTCCGCGGGCTTGGCGATATAAACGCTCTGCAATCGCAACGAAGCTGGATTAAAGGCGGCTCGTTTTACATCAGGCTCCGTTGAGTGGTAAACGCCCGCATTTCTGTCGTCTGCGTTATAATAGGTTACATCGACAATTCCGCGATCACCCTGGTAGCGCGTGCAGAAAGTTGGCTGATCTATGTTGTTACAAGACCCGTATCGGGTTCGCGTTGATCCAGCAAAGCATGTCACTGGATTGCCACGTTCGGTGGCGTCGCGCTGGCACCAATTGCGATAAAGCGCGGCCGGTCCCGCATGGCCGCTATGGCGAGATCCACCACTATAATATAATTAGTGTGTCCCAAAAAAAAGTACAACTTGTTAAAATGCTTGTTTGTATCCTAAAAAAGTCATAATTTTGTCACTAATGCTTCATTTTTCTATTGCAGAGACCTGAAAGTTTATTTTTGATACAAGACAAAGCGACCAGAAATGCCAAGCACTGACCGTACAACAACGACGAAAATTGTACTTTCACCAGACGAAAAATGTCATACAGCGTGCTAACGTCTTATCGGACATTGTGCGGTATCCACTTGCCAATGCACCAAACTTTCGGCAACAAAAGTACCACGCAAAGTTTACCATGTGACATCTTGACCTTCACAAGTCACATGTCCGGAAGAGTAATCGCTATGAATAATTGTGGGAAATGGTCTGGCAGTGGGGTCGTTCAGGAGTCCAGAAAATAATCGAATTTCGACGACTTGCTTCCGAGACAAACTTTCATAAGTACACCTCGAGACCGTCGCCATTCAGTTTCCATACAAACGAAGGAGGTTCCTGGACGGACTGATCAACATGAAACTGCAAACGACTTAGGGAGCTTTGCAAAGTTGGTCAGGAAAGTTGGAGGAAGATGCAGGACTTCCTCAAAAAACTTCACTGATACGGACTGGGCCATGGGCTCACTTTGTCTGGGAGGTAATCACAAGCAAAACTTTCGTTTGAAACTGGAGAAATCCTGGGATTAATGCATCAACTGAACTGTGACCTCGATGCTGTTTCTCGAAGAGCAGTATGTGGGTGGCGTTGGTTGCGTATGGGATCATTGTCCATTACTTCTGAAGATGACCAGGACCACTGCACGGTAAACCAGAGGATACTAAAATCGCGAAATGATTCAGAATTCTAAGTCTGCCAACTACTACTTCAGCCCGTAGGTAGAAGACCAGAGCCGATGCCGAGGAGTAGAGCGCGCGATCGTCCAGCAGATGGGCAGCCGGCCGCAGACAGCCATGAAACAAGGTTTTTCTCAAGCCGAGAGAGTGTTGGGGGCCTGTTATCTGCGCTCTACGAAGAGCTTTGAGTGCTACCGGGCGGTATGTCGCGGGGTACCTTACTCTCTCGAGATCCTTTCTTCTTGTGGGGGGCGTCAGTGCGGTCATCTTCTATAGGAAGAGCTGATGGAGAGACCGCTAGGGCGCGCGACTCTGATCACATATCTATCAGTCCTCAGACCATACTGTACGTAGCGTATATACTTACATTGAGCATACACACACAACATTTCTAACTATCTCATACATCCACATCTCAAAGGAAGACACGGGTGGATCGATGGGGAATCCCCGCTTGAGGTGAATTCCTTGTCTACCTATATGAGTGTTGTGTTGGAACAGAGCTGACCGTAGCCATGGCGTAATTAAAGCCTATTATTGGACCATACTCGTTCTGATAATAATGAGATTGAACCAAACTTTAACATTTAACTCTCAAACACAACCTTAGTAATTTATACCGACTTTTTACTCCTTAACTTTTTTCCCTTAATCAACCGCGTACCTTTCACGCACTCGAGACCAAAGACCTCAAGACACTTGATGTCGCCCTGGCAGGCCTGTAGAGCCAAGAGCGCGCGGGGGAAACCCTTAACCTATGTTGAGACCTAGACTTTATAACTATTGTACCTCATATCGAGTATGTAGAGCCGCTATTGACACGTTCGTAGACCAAGTCATCAAGCCTCGCGCCGCGGGACAAACAATAGATCCGCAGTTAGACGTGATTATCAGCCCGCGTGCCATATTAATATATTACAATGCGGCCCGATGATACTGCAAGTTGTCGATGGTCAATATCAAGTCTCTGTAATTTTAATTATTTCATGATATTTTAATATATATACACTTTTTTAACACATTATTCAATTTATAATACTTCTGTGCATAAGATATAATTCAGCAGCTAATTTTGTTTAAATTTCCGCATTAGAGTGTAGTATAATATATATTGGTTTTTCCGAGTAGGGTCCTTTGGGGCGGCGCGCGCCGCGCTTCGCACACTTTGGTATTTGGCCTAGGCGCCCAAATAAGTTTGAACGCCGCTGCTTAAGAGCTTGTATACGCCTTTAGACCCATGAAGACCTTAGACCCCACAGATACCCCAAGCCCGCTCCATCCATTAACTCTTACAGCCGTTCAGAACCCTTGATATTAGACAGCTGTAGCCTCTTTAGAGCTAATGGACCCTGGTGGGGCTATTTGAGCTGTTCGACCCTGGGTGGTGGTAGTATCTCTCAGACACCGTTTACGACCCGTGCAAGTGAGAAAGGTTCAAGACATCCTGTGAGGACATCCTTAGAACCCTGTGATCCGCGAAGCGCCTGGTGGAGTGAGCCTTTAGCGAGTGATTGAAATGTACCCCTGTTATCCACCTCTTAAAACAATCTAGAACCTTTAAGATGCATAGCAACTACAAACACTTTGTAGTCTTCTTGTTAAGAGACAGAAATACTTTGTTGCAGCAAGGAATCGTGCAAACTTGACCCAGCCCAGGAGACGGGTTATGTGCTTATGTGTATATATAAAACTGAAACACTGGGTAAGTGATGATGATTCATCGAGGCTGACAGCTCTCTGTCAGCAACGGGAGTGAGAGCCATGTTAAATCCAAGAAAGCAGAAATCATATGTACAGTAGTTATTCAGAGCAACACCAAACCAAACACACGACCCTAAGCTGCAGGCCAATCACTGGAAATGCTGTGACATGAAACTCATACGATCATATAAGAGTTCCTAAGAGTTTCCATCAGACAGACGAGTGCGATCATAAACTACGTCTAGTTATTTAACCTCCCCATCGAGATGATGGAGGGGGGTTACTGTTTTCACCCTTTCTGTTTGTTTGTTGTTCTGTCTGTGTGTTTGTGCAACATTTTACGCGAAAAAACTCCTCGACGCATTCACGACTCTCTGCGGGTTAGGTATTGTCCAAGGATCATGCCATTAGATTCTTGCGAACTTGGTCCAAAATCCAATGTTGGCCCTATGCCGCCCATTTTGAAAGAAAAAACTTTGAATTTTTTTTTTTGCATCTTTCTACATGTTTAAGTGAATAATATCCAAACCCCGCGCGGCGGCGGCCAAGGAAAAAAAGACATTTTTTTTTGATTGTGCGAAGCATGTTTTAAGTGATTGCAACCCCGCCCCCCCCAAAAAAAATTTGTTACCCCCCATAAAAAAAAACTTGAGAATTTTTTTTTTTGCCACTTTCTACATGTTTGTTAATTATTTCCAACACCACCCCCCAAAAAAAATTTCACCCCCCCGCCGGAAGAAAAGATTTTTTTTTGCATTTCTACATGTTTTAAGTGATTTACCCCCCCCGCAAAACCGAAAAAAAATGTTACCCCCCCCCCAAAAAAAACATTGTTAGAGAAAAAAATTTTTTTTTTTTGGCATTTCTACATGTTTTAAGTGATTTCCAACCCCCCCCCCAAAAAAAATTGTCACCCCCCCAATAAAATTTTTTTTTTTTTGCATTTCTACAGTTTTAAGTGATTTTCAACCCCCCAAAAAAAATTTACCCCCCCAAAAAAAATTGAGAAATAAAATTTTTTTTTTGCATTTCTACATGTTTTAAGTGATTCCACCGCCCCCCAAAAAAAATGTTAAAGAGAAAAAATGGTGGAAGTGTTTTTTGAAAATGAACTTTTTTCCAATTTTCGTTTTTTTTGCATTTTCTACATGTTAGTGATTTCCACCCCCCCCCCCCCCCCCCCCCAAAAAAAAAAATGTTGCGAGAAAAGAACATAACTGTCAGCACTGTTGACATCATATTTAAGAATAAGGAAAAAGGTTCACTTGAGTGACCAGCAGTATTGGTGCGCGAAGGTTTTGCACTCTCCCGAGTGCTCCCCTCTAGTTATGCACTGTTGAACGCGAGTTGACCATGAGTACATCTCTCAAATATTTATGATATTAACATGTATTACTTTATATAATTACGCACTATTGCAAAAATACCTCAGACATTTCGACCTTTTATCCCGTTAGCCTTTTAGACCCTTTTAGACCATTCTAGACCTTTTTAAACTCGCTCGTATACCCCTTAACCCTTTTGACCTTTACACTCTTGGACCAATTATTTAATACTTTAGACGATAGACCCATTTATACCCTCTTTGGACACTTAATCCATTGACCCTTTCAACCCATTTAGATTGCATACCTTTTAGACCCATTAGACCCTAATATTACATTAGAAAATACCCTTAATATTTAGACCCCTTATAGACCCTTTTGAGATGATATATCCCTATAAAGCCTTTGGACCACTTAGACCTTTACACCCTTGACACCCCTTAAACCTTAGACTCTTTAAACTTCGTAACCCGTTAGACCTCCTTCAGACACCACACAGCACAAACATCTCATAGAGTCTTTTGCAAATCCAAGACCACTTTTCAGCAAGTAATGTGCAATCTCTACTAGGTGAATAGAAATGCATGTTGCGTGGCTACTGGATTGTTCACCAATCAAAACCGAGGACCACATTGTTTGAGTCTAAAGTTCAAAGGTCAAAGTCAAGGTCGCATAAAATCATCAATTTTCATGTGATCGAGTTATAAATTGAACAGATGTATATATTGGCTCACAGACACTAGTTCACCAAAGTTCAGAACGAGATAGCCCTTTACATGTCAACTGTATCCATGACAACAATTTCACCACAATATAATCAAATAACCTTTTAGTGAATTCTATCATCACCACTATTGACGGTATTACAAAACTTGGTGGAAGGTTGCGTAGCTGACAAGAACAAGACGATTCGATTTTGGTTCAGGTCTGAATCCAGATCCGGCCTATCAGGCGGTTACAAAAATGTAAACCGTCATCCCTGCGGGTTATGCGCTCCAATTCTCTTTTCAACACTTCGGAAGAAACGTGTATCAATCCCCCATTCGAAAAGTGCTCAATTTAATGTACGAATTTCCTGTGGCATCTTGAACTTCAATTAATCGAGCCCCAAGCAAATTTTTTCGTGCAGTTGATGGATGATGATGTATAAATGTTCAACTCGTTGGAAATTTAAATTATTCCATCAAATCTCTCCGTCTGCAAACAGTGCAAGCAAACTAGAGTAATCGACTGCGTGCAGTCACGGTTCTGCCCGCTCTCCCGCACAAACACTGGATATTGACATATTTGACCTTTACCTTTATCATATCTGGCCCAAAATTAACCCATTTACCTTTACTTTACACAGTTTACATGCAATTCTGTCTTTTTTTCTTGAGTTAGGGCGTAACAGTGAAATTTGATTGACCTTTGACCCTTGACCTTTACCACATCTCTGTTCCCAAATCTAATCACTTAATTCCCTGTTCTAACTTTACATTGTACCAAGTTTAATGAAAATTCTGTCTTGTATTTTGTCACTCTTCATTAGGCCCATTTATAACATGTGAAATCAGAGCTTACTCTCGACCGTTTGACCCTTCCTTTACCACCATCCTGTCCCTAAATATTCTAATTCATCTAAGGACTCTGTGCTAGCTTTACCTTTAGTACACAAGTTTGATGAAATTCCTGGTCTTTAATTTACTGAGTTAGCGTGTATAACAAGGTGAAATTTCAGAGCGTTGACCTAACCTTGACCCTTGACCTTACCAACATCATGTTGTGCCAAAAGTCTAATCATTAATTGCCCATGTTCAACTTTACTATTTGTTACAAATGTTTATATGAATTCTGTCTGTTATTCTGATGTTAGGTCTGTATACATAGTGAAATATTCAAGTCTGCCGACCTTGACCTTTGACCCGTTGTCTATTTATCCACATCTGTCCAAATCAATCAACTTAATTCTCCTGTCACACTTTACATTGTACAAAGTTTAAATGAAATTCTGGTCTTTCTATTTTCTTAGATGTTTATGGTGTAACATTGAACATTTCAGGTTTTGACTTTGAGCCCTTTACCCTGACTTTACACATCTTCTGTCCCGAAAATCTAATTCACTTAATGCCCGTCTTACACTTTTACTTTGTGCCAAAGCTTTAATGAATTCTGTCTTTTATTTCGGTTGATGTAGGTTTAAGGACTGTCAGGAATAGAGTTGCCTTGACCTTTACCTGACCGTTTTTACCACTTCCTCAAATCTAAAACTCACTTTAATAGCCCTGGTCTAACTTTATCATTTGCTACAAAAGTTAACTGATAATTCTTCTTTCCTTACTCCCTCTATGTTGTTCGTTAGCGGTCTGGTTAAATCATAAACTTTCTAGAGTTGACCGTTGGCCTTTGACCCTTGACCCTTTACCCATCTGTCCCAAAATTCTAATCAGTTAATTGCCCTGTCTTACATTTACATTGTACAAAGTTTAATGAAAATTCGCTTTTATTTCTTAGTTAGGGCGCTAAACGGAATTTTCAGATGGTTGGCCTTCGACTTCTTACCCTGACTTTTCACCACATCTGTCCCAAAAATCTAATCACTTAATTGCCCTGTCTAAACCTTACATTGTGTACAAAGTTAATGAAATTCTGTTTTTATTATTTTACGTTAGGGTCGTAACAGAACATTTCAGGATTTGACCTTGACCTTTGACCCTCGACCTTATCCACATCTGCTCCCAAAACCCTATCACCTTAATCCCCTATGAATTACATTGTACAAA
>CM068952.1:65155809-65169053 GCA_035128595.1 Eptatretus atami
AACTTTATTTGTACAAAGTTTCAGAAATTGGTCTTTTATTTCTTGAAGTATGCATAACAGTAGATTTCATGTTTGACCTTGATCTGTATCACTTCTGTCCCATTCTATCACCTATATTTGACCTGTCTTCTCTTTGTACCAGGTATTGATGAATTTGTCCTATCTTGGTCTAGGGCGTAAACAGTGAATTTCGGGGTTGACTCAACCTGGACCCTGACTCTCACCACATCTGGCCAACAGTCTAGGCAGTCTGGACGGGGAACTGGGCCTGTGGACCAGGGGGGAGGAAAGGCGGTCGGGGAGTTGGGGGTGGGCGTACAGTGAAAGGGCAGGGGGAGTGCGACCGGGGCGGGACCAAGCTGGCCAAACGATGGCAGGGAAAGGGGCCGGTCTAACGGGAAGGGGGACAAGGGAAAGGAAAGTCGGGAGGGCGGGGAGGGCGAACAGGGAAGGGTGGGGACCGCGACCGTTGACTGGACACGAGCGGAGCCAAAGCGAGCCGTAAGGCCGGCGAACGGTACAGGGGGACAAGGGGAAGGAGGCGGGCGGGGGGCGAGGGAGGGAGGAAACAGGGAAGGCAGGCGGGCGGGGCGGGGGACCCGGTGTGACGCGGCACCACATGCTGGCCCAACGGCGAATGCCGTAAGGGCGCCGGGCTAATGTACCGGGGGACAAAGAGGGAGGCAAGGCGGCGGGAGGGCGGAGGGGCGGTAGACAGGGGAAATGGCAGGGGCCCGGGGCCGGAGGACCCCGAACGGGTGCCACAGCGGGGCCAAAGCGAAGCACTGAAGGGCCGGGCGAAGCGGGACACGGGGACAAAGGGTGGAAGGAAGGCGACGGGAGGGGCGCGTGGGGAGCGCGGTAAACGAAACGGGACGGACGGATCGGGATCGGGACGGACGGACGGACCAAACCCGGAAACAGAGGGCCGCCGGACCCGCGGGGGAGCAGAAAAAGACACAGACAGATCAGAGCGGGCAGGCGGCGGCGCCAGGGCCGGCAGCGAGGAGAAGGGTGGCGCCGAGCAAGAAAGAAGAGAGCAGCGCGCCAGCCGAACAGACGAGCCGGAGCGAGGAGCGCGAGATAAGGAAGAACGATCGGGAGAGGGTGAACCGCGAAGGAAGCGGGACAGACAGAACGAGAGAGGAGGGGGGAGGCCCGGCGGCAGGGGGGGCAGAAAGACAAAGGAAGAGGAAGCCGGGAAAGGACCGGATAACACAGAGGGGAGAAAAAACCAAAGAGCGCTGAAACGGCCAGGAAGAACGGACGCGCTGCGAGGGGGGCGGCGAGGGGGAACGGCAAGGAATAAAGAACAATACGACAGGGGAGAGAGATAGCAGAAGAATGGGAAGAGAGCAGAGACACCGGGGAGCACCGGCGGACTGGAGGAGGGCCGGCACACACGGGATGCTCGCCGACGAGGCGCGGAGGAGGAGGGAGGGAGGGGGCCGGGGACACGGGGGGGAGGAAGATGGGGCCGGAGGGGGTCCCATGTTTGGGCTTTTTGTGTTGGTCGAATTTTGGTGACGCGCGGCAGCAAAGCAGGCGGTGGAGCGACGGGAGCCAAGGGGGGGGGGGGTGGATAGGAGAGGGGGAGGACAGCCGAGGAGAGGGACGACGTACCTGAAGCGCAGCAGGAGAGGAGCACCATGCGCGCCGCGCGGGCGCAGCAACAGCCGGGGGAAGGGAAGCTGGGGTAGAGGGTAGAATACAAGCAAGGTGGTGTTCATTTTTGGTTTTTTTTTTTGTTTGTGGGCGGACGCGGCGCAGGCGAGGCCGGGCGCGAGTAGGGAGAAGGCGGGGGGGGGGGGGGGGACGGGGGGGGGCCCGGGGGGAACCGCAAGGGCGGCCAGGGCGGTGGAGCGGGGCCGCACCGGCGGGCCCGGGACGCACACAAGGCCGCAGGCGGGAGTTTTTGTTTGTTGTGTTTTATTGTTATTTTTTGTTTGTTTGTGGCGGCGTGGAAATGATGGGGGACGCCAAGAACAGGGAAGGGACCAGCCAGGGGGGCGGCGCGGGGGTGGAAGCAGGGCGAGCAACGACGGAGCCGCGGGGCAGCAAAGGGTAAAGGGAGAGAGCGGCGGCGGGGGGCGACCGAGGCGGGGCCGGGGCGGGGACACGTGGGAATACAAAGTTTAATGAAATTCTGTCTTTTATTTCTTGAGTTAGGGCGTAAACAGTGAAATTTCAGAGCTTGCCGTTAGCTTTTGACCCTTGACCTTTACCACATCTGTCCCAAAATCTAATCACTTAATTGCCCTGTCTAAACTTACATTTGTTACAAAGTTTAATGAAATTCTGTCTTTTATTTCTTGAGTTAGGGTGTAAACAGTAACATTTCAGGAGTTTGACCTTGACCTTTGACCCTTGACCTTTATCACATCTGCTCCCAAAATCTAATCACTTAATTGACCTGTCTTACTTTACCTTTGTACCAAGTTTGATGAATTTCTACTACTGTATTTGCTTCTTGAGTTATCGCGTAAACGAAAATCTGGACGGACTGACAGACTGACTGACTGACTGACTGACGGGACGGACAACCCCGGAAACATAATGCCTCGACACCCTCGGTGTGGAGGCATAAAAAGACAGACATCTTGACAGCAGCTTGCTCCATGACCGGCATCGATGAGAAGTCATGCGCCTGTCAATAAATTAAATAAATCATCATCGCCATCGAAACAGACGATCCGTATCGATTACTCGAGAAATAATAAAACGAATGTGTATTTTGAACCGAAGAAGCTGCAGGACAGAACGAGAGGATTATTTTTTTAATTTCCCGATCTGCATTGTTTGCATTAAATACAAAAGGTAATAATTGTAAATCTCGGGAAGGACCGGACAACCACAGAGAGAGAGAAAAAAAACCACAATATCGCTTAAAACGCCGATTAAAATAACATATACGGACTCTGCGCATTGGTTTATGCTGTTTATATTTTTAATGCAATTAAAATAACAAAACGACGATGTGATACTAATAATAATAATAATGATAATGATAATATACACCGTTCGACTCACCTGCTGAGAGGATTTCTTCCGGCACACACTGCGCATGCGCGAACGAGTTCTGCGTTGAATTTATATTTATTTATTTATTTTTTCCCTTTTCAAGGACACGCTTGGACGGAGGAAGGGGCCGTTTGGCCCATCATGCCTGTGCTACATCAACGCCGCTTCACATCAATCCAAATTAATCGGTTTTATCGACTTGAATCCAATGGGTGGGGGATGAGATGAGAACAGAGGCGGGAATTGACATACCGGATGATATTAAATACTACATTACCAATAATCATCATCGAGAGGGATCACCCAGCTCTCCTCTCGTCTCCAAGCAACACTCACGTCAGAGAAGGAAAAAAAAAATACAACTTGTGGAGAAATTGGAAGAAACAAGCAATCTCAAGGTGTCTTTACGCTGCGCAGTCGAAATAGTCGTCTTGCATGCCATGATTATTTAATTAATCTTTTTTTTTTTTTTTTTACGTTGTCGGTTTCTGCCCTTTGTGGTGACAACCGGCAATGGTGGTGTAGTTGACGCCAGTGCGTTTGATCGTTTGTCCGCACCGTCTGTCCCAGGACGACACACAATTCCTCAATGCTGGATTTTTTTGTCAATCTGTGCTTTCACATTTGTAAAGAGTTATAACATCACAAGACAAATGAGAAGGGACATCCCATGTGGTTGACGAGCTCAGTTGGGCCTAAATCTAGTCGAGCAACATACGAACTCACGCGAGGCCATCAAGTTAAATGATATTTTAATAAATCGATTCCCGTCCGGCGTGGCCGACCCTAGTCCTTGTCCGTTTCGCTGTGACACGTGAAACGGGTCTGAGTTGTTCGTATCATTGTTTATTTCAAATCAAGATGCGAAACCTCACGGCGGCATTCTAATCGATTAAAGCTTTTCGGCTGCCGTGGAAACGAAGCACCACTCGCTGGACGGACACTAGTCCTCTCTGTGAAATCGGACGGAGTTCCAGCTTTTTAAAAAGTGTAAGGTGTCCACTTCATTGACCGTGTGCTGTGTCCATGTCCACTTCATTGACCGTGTGCTGTGTCCGTGTCCACTTCATTGACCGTGTGCTGTGTCCGTGTCCACTTCAGTGACCGTGTACGTCTGTGGTCCCGTGTCTCACTCATTGAAGACCGTGTTGCTGTGTCCGCCGTGTCCCACTTCATCTGACGTGTGCTGTGTCAGTGTCCACTTCATTGACCGTGGTTCTGTGTTCCGTGCCTAACTTTAACTGACGATGTGCTGGTGTCCGGTGTCCATTCATTGACCGGTGTGTCCCAGTGTACCACCCTTCAATTGACCGGTTGTGCTGAGTGTCCGTGTCACAAAAACTTCCAATAACCGACGGGTTTGTTGTGCGTGGTCCGTCGTACACTTACCACCTTGTTGACCGTGGTGCTTTGTCCCGTAGTCCACTTCAATTCATTGACCGTCCAGTGCTGTGTCCAGTGTCCCAACTTATTGGACCGTCGTGCTTGCCCGTGTCCACTTCAATTTGTTAGCCGTTGTGCTGTGTCCCGTGCCACTTCAATTCCGAACTTTGTGTTGTAGATCCCGTGTCCACTTCAATTGAACCATGTGTTGTGTCCCCGTGTACCACTTCAATTGACCATCCCAGCTGTGTGTCCGTGTCCACTTTCATATGACCATGTTGTTGTGTCCGTGCCCCACTCCACCTTTGCACCACCGTGTCGGGACCACCGACCAATTTTCACAGTCACCTCTACTCACATTGATCCATCACCGTGTTGTGTCCGTTCAGAGTGTCCCGGGTGACAACCTACCATTGAGCCCGTGTTGTGTCCGGTGTCCACTTCATCCATTGACCGTTCGTTGGTTGATGTCCCCCGTGGTCCCCATTCATTGACCGTTTGTCTGTGTACCCCGTGTCCACTTCATTGACCGTGTGCTGTTGCGTGTCCAAAGACGGCCACTTCATTGACCGCGGGGTGTGACACCCCCACTGTAATGTCGTCCGTGTCTCACATGGGGAGTCATACGACTTACCCTACTCATTGACCGTCGTGCTGTGCCTACCGTGTCCCACTTCCACGGTTGTCATTCGACAAGACCCCGTGGCTGTGTCCGGTCGCACTTCGCACTTTGACCATCAGGTGCTTGTAGTCTCGCCAACTCTTCATCACGTCGGAGGTCTCCTAATCAACTTTCCAATCCTGACTCCGTCACTTCACGGGGTGTCGTGACTACTGTGCTGTCATCCCGTGCCTACTTCCACGATTCTGCTACGCATATTGTCAAATATTGACAGGTGGTCCGATCACTGATCTGTCATACTAATCGTAGAAGGAGGTTATGAATTGCAGAAGAGTCCGACAGGAAGTGAGTGTATTGGTGTGGCTGAGTGAAATGAGTGGTGTGTGTGACGTGAATCGTAATCGGTGGGGTGATGAAACTGTAACGTGGGGGTGAAGTGAACTGTATAGTGGTGGGGTGAGTGACTGTATCTGCCGGTGGGGTGAGTGAAGCTGTATACGCTGGTGGGGCTGAGTGAACCTTTGTACGTTGGTGCGAGGGATCGTGTCACGCTGATGTGACCTAGACTCGCGGTGGGGTGAGTGAATCTGTACCGCGCTGGAGTTAGTGTGTACCATCGTTGGGGCGGGTGAGTTGCAGGTGCTGCGCTGAAACAGTCGGGGTGAGTGTAGGCCACCATTGAGTTTCGACAGGTGACGCTGGTTAGGACACTCACGTTTACGAAAGTGGGAGGAGTGTAGACACCCAAACGTTGAAGTCGAAAGTGCGGATGAGTGCACGGACACCAGTTGAAAGGTGGGGTGAGCTAGCAGGCACCGTTGAAGGGGGGTGGTAGCAAGGCACCGTGAAGGTGGGTAAGTGATGGCAGGCAAGACCCCAGCGTTGAAAATTGGCTGGGGACGGTGTCTAGCTGAGTCGCAGGCACCATCCGTTGAAGGTGGGGATTGAGTGCAGGCAGACCCCAAGTTGGAAGGTGGGTTACCCTTCAAACGGTGCTACAATCACCTCCAACCTGACCCCACCTTCAACGGTGGTGACACTCACCCCACCTTCAACGGGTCTACACTCACCCACCTTCAACGGTGTCTACACTCACCCCACCTTCAACGGTGTCACACCACCCACCTTCACGGTGTATCACTACACCCACCTTCACGGTGTCATCACCACCCACCTTCAACGGTGTGACTCACCCCACCTTCACGGTCCGACACTCACCCACCTTCAACGGTGCTCACCTCACCCCACCTTCACGGTGCCACACTCACCCCACCTTCAACGCTGCAAACTCACCCAACCTTCAACGGTGCCTACACTCACCCACCTTCAACGTGCCTACACTCACCCCACATTCACGGTGCTAACTCACCCCACCTTCAACGGTGTCTACACTCACCCCACCTTCACCGGTGTCTACCTCACCCACTCACGTGCTACCTCACCACTTCACGGTGCTTACACTCACCCACCTTCAACGGTGCCACACCCCACCCTTCACGGTGCTACACTCACCCCACCTTCAACGGCTGCACTACCCACTCACCCACACCCCTTCAACGGCCCTGCACTCACCGCACCTTCAACGGTGCCTGCACTCACCGCACTTCAACCGTTGTAGTGTGCTGCACCCGCACCTTAACGGTGCCTGCACTCACCCCCCCTTCAACGGTGCCTGCACTCACCCCACCTTCAACGGTGCCTGCACTCACCCCACCTTCAACGGTGCCTGCACTCACCACCTTCAACGGTGCCTGCACTCACTCCACCTTCAACGGTGCCTGCACTCACCCCACCTTCAACGGTGCCTGCACTCACCACCTTCAACGGTGCCTGCACTCCACCCACCTCAACGGTGCTCTGCACTCACCCCACCTTCAACGGTGCCTGCACTCACCCCACCTTCAACGGTGCCTGCACTCACCCCACCTTCAACGGTGCTGCACTCCACACTTCAACGGTGCCTGCTCACCCACCTTCAACGGTGCCTGCACTCACCCCACCTTCAACGGTGTCCTGCACTCACCGCACTTCAACGGTGTCTACACTCACCCACCTTCAACGGTGTCTACACTCACCGCACCTTCAATGGTGCCTACACTCACCCCACTTTCACCAGCACCTGCACTCACCCCCAACATGGACACACTAATCCACCGCGTACAGTTCATCACCCCGCGTACAGTTCACTCACCACCAGTACAGTTCATCACCCCACGC
Source organism: Eptatretus atami (assembly GCA_035128595.1). Lineage (NCBI taxonomy): Eukaryota > Metazoa > Chordata > Myxini > Myxiniformes > Myxinidae > Eptatretus > Eptatretus atami. The sequence continues at coordinate 65,163,053 of CM068952.1, forward strand.
ACAGTTCACTCACCCCACCGCGTACAGTTCACTCACCCCACATACAGTTCACTCACCCACACCACGTACAGTTCACTCACCACCATACAGTCATCACACACACCACGTACAGTTCACTCACCCACACCACATACACTCACTCCTTCGACCTTCTCAATTCATACCTCCTTTACATTAATATACAGATCTCGGTCAGACATTGCAAAATGAAGTAGGCACGGACACAGCAAGGTCAATGAAGTGCACGGACCACACATGTAATGAATGGACACGGACACAGCACACGGTCAATGAAGTGGACACGGACACAGCACACGGTCAATGAAGTGGACACGGACAACGACGAGACGTGGACGACACAGCCCGGTCAATGAAGTGGACACGGACACAGCACACGGTCAATGAAGTGGACACGGACACAACACACGGTCAATGAAGTGGACACGGAACCAAAAAACACACACGGTCAATGAAGTGGACACGGACACAACACATGGTCAATGAAGTGGGCACGGACACAACAATGGTCAATGAAGTGGACACGGACACAACAATGGTCAATGAAGTGGACACGGACACAACACATGGTCAATGAAGTGGACACGGACACAACACAAAGTCGATGAAGTGGGCACGACACAGCACACGTCAATGAAGTGGACACGGACACAGCACACGGTCAATGAAGTGGACACTGACACAGCACACGGTCAATGAAGTGGACACGGACAAAGCACACGGTCAATTAAGTGGACACGGACACACACAAGTCGATGAAGTTGAACGGACACAGACACGTCAATGAAGTGGACACGGACACAGCACACGGTCAATGAAGTGGACACGGACACAGCACACGGTCAATGAAGTGGACACGGCACAGACACGGTCAATGAAGTGGACACTGAACAGCCACAGCACACGGTCAATGAAGTGGACACGGACACAGCACACGGTCAATGAAGTGGACACGGACACAGCACACGGTCAATGAATGGACACGGACACGCACACGGTCAATGAAGTGGACACGGACACAGCACACGGTCAATGAAGTGGACATGGACACAGCACACGGTCAATGAAGTGGACACCTTACACTTTTAAAAAAGCTGGAACTCCGTCCGATTTCACAGAGAGGATAGTGTCCGTCAAGCGAGTGGTGCTTCGTTTCCACGGCAGCCGAAAAGCTTTAATCGATTAGAATGCCGCCGTGAGGTTTCGCATCTTGATTTGAAATAAACACATGATACGAACAACTCAGACCCGTTTCACGTCTCACAGCGAAGCGACAAGGACTAGGGTCGGCCACGCCGGACGGGAATCGATTTATTAAAATATCATTTAACTTGATGGCCTCGCGTGAGTTCGTATGTTGCTCGACTAGATTTAGGCCCAACTGAGCTCGTCAACTACATGGGATGTCCTCTCATTTGTCTTGTGATGTTATAACTCTTTACAAATGTGAAAGCACAGATTGAAAAAAAAAATCCATTGAGGAATTGTGTGTCGTCCTGGGACAGACGGTGCGGACAAACGATCAAACGCACTGGCGTCAACTACACCACCATTGCCGGTTGTCACAACAAAGGGCAGAAACCGACAACGTAAAAAAAAAAAAAGATTAATTAAATAATCATGGCATGCAAGACGACTATTTCGATGCGCAGCGTAAAGACACCTTGAGATTGCTTGTTTCTTCCAATTTCTCCACAAGTTGTATTTTTTTTTCTTCCTGACGTGAGTGTTGCTTGGAGACGAGAGAGAGCTGGGTGATCCTCTTCGATGATGATTATTGGTAATGATGCATTTAATATCATCCGGTTGTCAACCCCGCCTCTGTTCTCATCTCATCCCCACCCATGGATTCAAGTCGATAAAACCGATTAATTTGGATTGATGTGAAGCGGCGTTGATGTAGCACAGGCATGATGGGCCAAACGGCCCCTTCCTCCGTCCAAGCGTGTCCTTGAAAAGGGAAAAATAAATAAATAAATTCAACGCAGAACTAGTTCGCGCATGCCAGTTGTGTCGGAAGAAATCCTCTCAGCAGGTGAGTCGAACGGTGTATATTATCATATCATTATTATTATTATTAGTATCACATCGTCGTTTTGTTATTTTAATTGCATTAAAAATATAAACAGCATAAACCAATGCGCAGAGTCCGTATATGTTATTTTAATCGGCGTTTTAAGCGATATTGTGTGTTTTTTTCTCTCTCTGTGGTTGTCCAGTCCTTCCCGAGATTTCAATTATTACCTTTTGTATTTAATGCAAACAATGCAGATCGGGAAATTAAAAAATAATCCTCGTTCTGTCCTGCAGCTCTTCGGTTCAAAATACACATTCGTTTTATTTCTCGAGTAATCGATACGGATCGTCTGTTTCGATGGCGATGATTGATTTATTTAATTTATTGACAGGCGCATGACTTCTCATCGATGCCGGTCATGGAGCAAGCTGCTGTCAAGATGTCTGTCTGTCTTTTATGCCTCCACACCGAGGGTGTCGGAGGCATTATGTTTCCGGGTTGTCCGTCCGTCAGTCAGTCAGTCAGTCAGTCTGTCAGTCGTCCAGATTTTCGTTTACGCGATAACTCAAGAAGCAAATACAGTAGTAGAATTCATCAAACTTGGTACAAAGGTAAAGTAAGACAGGTCAATTAAGTGATTAGATTTTGGGACAGATGTGAAAAAGGTCAAGGGTCAAAGGTCAAGGTCAACACTCTGAAATGTTACTGTTTACACCCTAACTCAAGAAATAAAAGACAGAATTTCATTAAACTTTGTACAAATGTAAAGTTAGACAGGGCAATTAAGTGATTAGATTTTGGACAGATGTGGTAAAAGTCAGGGGTCAAAAGTCAACGGCAAACTCTGAAATTTCACTGTTTACGCCCTAACTCAAGAAATAAAAGACAGAATTTTATTAAACTTTGTACAAATGTAAAGTAAGACAGGGCAATTAACTGATTAGATTTTGGGACAGATGTGGTAAAGGTCAAGGGTCAAGGCCAACGGCAAACTCTGAAATTTCACTGTTTACGCCCTAACTCAAGAAGTAAAAGACAGAATTTCATTAACTTTGTACAAATGTAAAGTTAGACAGGGCAATTAAGTGATTAGATTTTGGGACAGATGTGGTAAAAGTCAGGGGTCAAAGGTCAACGGCAAACTCTGAAATTTCACTGTTTACGCCCTAACTCAAGAAATAAAAGAGAATTGCATTAAACTTTGTACAAAGGTAAAGTTAGACAGGGCAATTAAGTGATTAGATTTTGGACAGATGTGGTAAAGGTCAAGGGTCAAAGGTCAAGGTCAAACTCTGAAATGTTACTGTTTACACCTACATCAAGAAATAAAAGACAGAATTTCATTAAACTTTGTACAAATGTAAAGTTAGACAGGGCAATTAAGTGATTAGATTTTGGGACAGATGTGGTAAAGGTCAAGGGTCAAAAAGCTAACGGCAAGCTCTGAAATTTCACTGTTATACGCCCTAACTCAAGAAATAAAGACAGAATTTCATTAAACTTTGTACAAATGTAAAGTTACATAGGGCAATTAAGTGATATAGATTTTTGGGACAGATGTGGTAAAAGTCAGGGGTCAAAGGTCAACGGCAAACTCTGAAATTTACTGTTACGCCTCTAACTCAATAAAAAAAAGACAGAATTTCATTAAACTTTGTACAAATGTAAAGTTAGACAGGGCATTTAACTGATTAGATTTGGGACAGATGTGGTAAAGGTCAAGGGTCAAAGGTCGAGGTCAAGCTCTGAAATCTTCACTGTTTAAGCCCTAACTCAAGAAATAAAAGACAGAATTCATTAAACTTTGTACAAATGAAAGTTAGACAGGGCAATTAACTGATTAGATTTTGGACGATGTGGTAAAGTCAAGGGTCAAAGGTCAAGGTCAAACTCGAAATGTTTCTGTTTACACCCTAACTCAAGAAATAAAAGACAGAATTTCATTAACTTTGTCAAATGTAAAGTTAGACAGGGCAATTAAGTTTAGATTCTTGGGACAGATGTGGTAAAGGTCAAGGTCAAGGTCGAGGTCAAGCTCTGAAATTTCACTGTTTACACCCTAACTCAAGAAATAAAAGACAGAATTTCATTAAACTTGTACAAATGTAAAGTTAGACAGGGCAATTAATGTTAGATTTGGGACAGATGTGGTAAAGGTCAAGGGTCAAAGGCAACATCAAGTCTGAAATTTCACTTTTACGCCCTAACTCAGAAATAAAAGACAGAATTCATTAAACTTTGTACAAATGTAAAGTTGGACAGGCAATTAGGTTATTAGATTTTGGGACAGATGTGGTAAGTCAGGGTCAAAGTCAACGGCAAACTGAAATTTCACTGTTTACGCCCTAACTCAGAAATAAAGACAGAATTTCATTAAACTTTGTACAAATGTAAAGTTGGACAGGGATTAACTGATTAGATTTTGGACAGATGTGGTAGAGGTCAAGGGTCAAAGGTTAGTCAAACTCCGAAATTTCACCGTTTACGCCCTAACTCAAGAAATATTGGACAGAATTTCATCAAACTTGGTACAAGAGGTAAAGTAACACAGGTCAATTAAGTGATTAGATTTTGGGACAGATGTGTAAAAGGTCAAGGTCAAACTTCTGAAATTTTACTGTTTATGCCCTAACTCAAGAAATAAAAGACAGAATTTCATAAACTTTGTACAAATGTAAGTTAGACAGGGCAATTAAGTGATTAGATTTGGGACAGATGTAGGTAAAGGTCAAGGTCAAGGTCAAACTCCGAAATTTCACTGTTACGCCCTAACTCAGAAATAAAAGACAGAATTGCATTAAACTTTGTACACAATGTAAAGTAAAAACAGGGTAATTAACTGATTAGATTTGGGCCAGATATGATAAAGTCAAAGTCAAATATGTCAATATTCAAGTGTTTGTGCGGGAGAGCGGAGGCAGAACCGTCGACTGCACGCAGTCGATTACTCTAGTTTTGCTTGCACCTCGTTGCAGACGGAGATTTGATGGAATAATTTAAATTTCCAACGAGTTGAACATTTATACATCATCCATCAACTGCCCACAAAAATTTGCTTGGGGCTCGGATAAATTGAAGTTCAAGATGCCACAGGAATTCGTACACTTTAAATTTGAGCACTTTTCGAAGTGGGAGATTGACCACCCGTTTCTTCCGAAGTGTGATAAAAGAGAATTGGAGCGCATAACCCCCGCCAGGCTGAACGGTTTACATTTTTGTAACCCACTGATGGCCGATCTGGTCAGACCTGAACCAAATCAATCGTCCCCTCTCGTCTTTGTCACCTACCAACCGCACACCCATCACAATATTGTCATCACCCGTCAATGGTGTGATGATAAATTCACTAAAAGGTTCATTTGATTATATTGTGGTGAAATTGTTGTCATGGATATCCGTTACATGTCAAAGCCTAAATCGTCGTTCTGAACTTTGGTGAACTAGGTTTGTGAGCCAATATATACAAATCCTGTTAAATTTTAACTCGAGATCACATGAAAATTGATGATTTTATGCGACCTTGACTTTGACCCTTTGAACTTTAACCTCAAAAAACTGTGGTCCTCCAGGTTTTGATTGGTGAACAATCCTACCAACATGCATATTTCTATTCAACCTAGTAGAGATTTGCAACTACTTGCTGAAAAAGTATCTTGATATTGCAAGAAGACTCTATACAGATGTTTGTGCTGGTGTGTTGTGCTGAGAGGAGGTCAAACGGCTACAAGTTTAAGAGTCTAAGGTTTCAAGGGTGTACGGGTGAGGTCTAAGTGGTCCAAGTCAGCTATATAGGGATATATCATCTCAAAAAGGGTCTATAAGGGTCTAAATATCTAATGGTATTTTCAATGTACTTAGGGTAATTGGTTCTAAAAGGTATAGCAATCTAAATGTTTAAAGGGTCATTGGATCTAAGTGTCCAAAGAGGGTATAAATGGGTCTAGATATAATAAAAACTTATATCTA
>CM068952.1:65169078-65187984 GCA_035128595.1 Eptatretus atami
TCTGTCTTTTATTTATTGAGTTAGGGCGTAAACAGTGAAATTTCAGAGTTTGCCGTTTGACCTTGACCCTGACTTTACCACATCTGTTCCAAAATCTAATCACTTAATTGCCCTATGTAACTTTACATTGTACAAAGTTTAATGAAATTCTGTCTTTTATTTCTTGAGTTAGGGCGTAACAGTGAAATTTCAGAGCTTGCCGTTAGCTTTGACCCTTGACCTTTACCACATCTGTCCCAAAATCTAATCACTTAATTGCCCTGTCTAACTTTACATTTGTACAAAGTTTAATGAAATTCTGTCTTTTATTTCTTGATTAGGGTGTAAACAGTAACATTTCAGAGTTTGACCTTGACCTTGACCCTTGACCTTTTACCACATCTGTCCCAAAATCTAATCACTTAATTGCCCTGTCTAACTTTACCTTTGTACAAAGTTTAATGCAATTCTGTCTTTTATTTCTTGAGTTTAGGGCGTAAACAGTGAAATTTCAGAGTTTGCCGTTGACCTTTGACCCCTGACTTTTACCACATCTGTCCCAAAATCTAATCACTTAATTGCCCTGTCTAACTTTACATTTGTACAAAGTTTAATGAAATTCTGTCTTTTACTTCTTTGAGTTAGGGCGTAAACAGTGAAATTTCAGAGTTTGCGTTGGCTTTGACCCTTGACCTTTACCACATCTGTCCCAAAATCTAATCAGTTAATTGCCCTGTCTTACTTTACATTTGTACAAAGTTTAATAAAATTCTGTCTTTTATTTCTTGAGTTAGGGCGTAAACAGTGAAATTTCAGAGTTTGCCGTTGACTTTTGACCCCTGACTTTACCACATCTGTCCAAAATCTAATCACTTAATTGCCCTGTCTAACTTTACATTTGTACAAAGTTTAATGAAATTCTGTCTTTTATTTCTTGAGTTAGGGTGTAAACAGTAACATTTCAGAGTTTGACCTTGACCTTTGACCCTTGACCTTTATCACATCTGTCCCAAAATCTAATCACTTAAGACCTGTCTTACTTTACCTTTGTACCAGTTTGATGAATTCTACTACTGTATTTGCTTCTTGAGTTATCGCGGTAAACGAAAATCTGGACGACTGACAGACTGACTGACTGACTGACTGACGGACGGACAACCCGGAAACATAATGCCTCCACACCCTCGGTGTGGAGGCATAAAAAAAGACAGACAGACATCTTGACAGCAGCTTGCTCCATGACCGGCATCGATGAGAAGTCATGCGCCTGTCAATAAATTAAATAAATCATCATCGCCATCGAAACAGACGATCCGTATCGATTACTCGAGAAATAATAAAACGAATGTGTATTTTGAACCGAAGAAGCTGCAGGACAGAACGAGAGGATTATTTTTTAATTTCCCGATCTGCATTGTTTGCATTAAATACAAAAGGTAATAATTGTAAATCTCGGAAGGACTGGACAACCACAAGAGAGAGAAAAAAAAAAACACCAATATCGCTTAAAACGCCGATTAAAATAACATATACGGACTCTGCGCATTGGTTTATGCTGTTTATATTTTTAATGCAATTAAATAACAAAACGACGATGTGATACTAATAATAATAATAATGATAATGATAATATACACCGTTCGACTCACCTGCTGAGAGGATTTCTTCCGGCACACACTGCGCATGCGCGAACTAGTTCTGCGTTGAATTTATTTATTTATTTTTCCCTTTTCAAGGACACGCTTGGACGGAGGAAGGGGCCGTTTGGCCCATCATGCCTGTGCTACATCAACGCCGCTTCACATCAATCCAAATTAATCGGTTTTATCGACTTGAATCCAATGGGTGGGGGATGAGATGAGAACAGAGGCGGGAATTGACATACCGGATGATATTAAATGCTACATTACCAATAATCATCATCGAGAGGGATCACCCAGCTCTCCTCTCGTCTCCAAGCAACACTCACGTCAGAGAAGGAAAAAAAAATACAACTTGTGGAGAAATTGGAAGAAAACAAGCAATCTCAAGGTGTCACGCTGCGCAGTCGAAATAGTCGTCTTGCATGCCATGATTATTTAATTAATCTTTTTTTTTTTTTTACGTTGTCGGTTTCTGCCCTTTGTTGTGACAACCGGCAATGGTGGTGTAGTTGACGCCAGTGCGTTTGATCTTTGTCCGCACCGTCTGTCCCAGGACGACACACAATTCCTCAATGCTGGATTTTTTTTTTCAATCTGTGCTTTCACATTTGTAAAGAGTTATAACATCACAAGACAAATGAGAAGGGACATCCCATGTAGTTGACGAGCTCAGTTGGGCCTAAATCTAGTCGAGCAACATACGAACTCACGCGAGGCCATCAAGTTAAATGATATTTTAATAAATCGATTCCCGTCCGGCGTGGCCGACCCTAGTCCTTGTCCGTTTCGCTGTGAGACGTGAAACGGGTCTGAGTTGTTCGTATCATTGTTTATTTCAAATCAAGATGCGAAACCTCACGGCGGCATTCTAATCGATTAAAGCTTTTCGGCTGCCGTGGAAACGAAGCACCACTCGCTGGACGGACACTAGTCCTCTCTGTGAAATCGGACGGAGTTCCAGCTTTTTAAAAAGTGTAAGGTGTCCACTTCATTGACCGTGTGCTGTTGCCATGTCCACTTCATTGACCGTGTGCTGTGTCCGTGTCCACTTCATTGACCGTGTGCTGTGTCCGTGTCCACTTCATTGACCGTGTGCTGTTCCGTGTCCACTTCATTGACCGTGTGCTGTGTCCGTGTCCCTTCATTGACCGTGTGCTGTGTCAGTGTCCACTCATTGACCGTGTCTGTGTCCGTGTCCACTTCATTGACGCTGTGTGCTGTGTCCGTGTCCACTTCATTGACCGTGTGCTGTGTCCGTGTCCACTCATTGACCGTGTGCTGTGTCCGTGTCAACTTCATCGACTTTGTGCTGTGTCCGTGTCCACTTAATTGACCGTGTGCTTTGTCCGTGTCCACTTCATTGACCGTGTGCTGTGTCAGTGTCCACTTCATTGACCGTGTGCTGTGTCCGTGTCCACTTCATTGACGTGTGCTGTGTCCGTGCCCACTTCATCGACTTTGTGTTGTGTCCGTGTCCACTTCATTGACCATGTGTTGTGTCCGTGTCCACTTCATTGACCATCTGTTGTGTCCGTGTCCACATTCATTGACCATGTGTTGTGTCCGTGCCCACTTCATTGACCATGTGTTGTGTCCGTGTCCACTTCATTGACCGTGTGTTGTGTCCGTGTCCACTTCATTGACCGTGTGTGTGTCCGTGTCCACTTCATTGACCGTGTGCTGTGTCCGTGTCCACTTCATTGACCGCTGTGCTGTGTCCTGTCCATCTCATTGACCGTGTGCTGTGTCCGTGTCCACTTCATTGACCGTGTGCTGTGCCGTGTCCACTTCATTGACCGTGTGCTGTGTCCGTGTCCACTCATTGACCATTGCTGTCCGTGTCCACTTCATTGACCGTGTGCTGTGTCCGTGCCTACTTCATTTTGCAATGTCTGACCGAGATCTGTATATTAATGTAAAGGAGGTATGAATTGAGAAGGTCGAAGGAGTGAGTGTATGTGGTGTGGGTGAGTGAACTGTACGTGGTGTGTGTGAGTGAACTGTATGCGGTGGGGTGAGTGAACTGTACGTGGTGTGGGTGAGTGAACTGTATGTGGTGGGGTGAGTGAACTGTACGCGGTGGGTGAGTGAACTGTACGCGGTGGGTGAGTGAACTGTACGTGGTGGGGTGAGTGAACTGTACGCGGTGGGTGAGTGAACTGTACGCGTGGAGTTAGTGTGTCCATGTTGGGGGGTGAGTGCAGGTGCTGGTGAAAGTGGGGTGAGTGTAGGCACCATTGAAGGTGCGGTGAGTGTAGACACCGTTGAAGGTGGGTGAGTGTAGACACCGTTGAAGGTGCGGTGAGTGCAGACACCGTTGAAGGTGGGGTGAGTGCAGGCACCGTTGAAGGTGGGGTGAGTGCAGGCACCGTTGAAGGTGGGGTGAGTGCAGGCACCGTTGAAGGTGGGGTGAGTGCAGGCACCGTTGAAGGTGGGGTGAGTGCAGCACCGTTGAAGGTGGGGTGAGTGCAGGCACCGTTGAAGGTGGGTGAGTGCAGGCACCGTTGAAGGTGTGGTGAGTGCAGGCACCGTTGAAGGTGGGAGTGCAGCACCGTGAAGTGGAGTGAGTGCAGGCACCGTTGAAGGTGCGGTGAGTGCAGGCACCGTTGAAGGTGGGGTGAGTGCAGGCACCGTTGAAGGTGGGGTGAGTGCAGGCACCGTTGAAGGTGGGGTGAGTGCAGGCACCGTTGAAGGTGCGGTGAGTGCAGGCACCGTTGAAGGTGCGGTGAGTGCAGGCACCGTTGAAGTGCGGTGATGCAGCACCGTTGAAGGTGCGGTGAGTGCAGGCACCGTTGAAGGTGGGTGAGTGCAAGCACGTTGAAGGTGGGGTGAGTGTAGACACCGTGAAGGTGGGGTGATGTAGGCACCGTTGAAGGTGGGGTGAGTGTAAGCACCGGTGAAGGTGGGGTGAGTGTAGGCACCGGTGAAGGTGGGGGTGAGTGTAGACACCGGTGAAGTGGGGTGAGTGTAGACACCGTTGAAGGTGGGGTGAGTGTAAGCACCGGTGAAGGTGGGGTGAGTGTAGGCACCGGTGAAGGTGGGGTGAGTGTAGGCACCGTTGAAGGTTGGGTAGTGTGCAGCGTTGAAGTTGGGGTGAGTGTAGGCACCGTTGAAGGTGGGTGAGTGTAGGCACCGTTGAAGGTGGGGTGAGTGTCGCACGGTGAAGGTGGGGTGAGTGTAGACACCGTTGAAGGTGGGGTGAGTGTTGACACCGGTGAAGGTGGGGTGAGTGTAGACACCGTTGAAGGTGGGGTGAGTGTTGACACCGGTGAAGGTGGGGTGAGTGTCGACACCGTTGAAGTGGGTGAGTGTAGACTCCGATGAAGGTGGGGTGAGTGTCGACACCGTGAAGGTGGGGTGAGTGTAGACACCGTTGAAGGTGGGTGAGTGTAGACACCGTTGAAGGTGGGGTGAGTGTAGACACCGTTGAAGGTGGGGTGAGTGTCGACACCGTTGAAGGTGGGGTGAGTGTAGACACCGTTGAAGGTGGGGTGAGTGTCGACACCGTTGAAGGTGGGGTGAGTGTAGACTCCGGTGAAGGTTGGGTGGGTGTCGACACCGTGAAGGGGGTGGGTGTGACTCCGCGTGAAGGTGGGGTGGGTGTCGACACCGGTGAAGGTGGGGTGGGTGTCGACACCGTTGAAGGTGGGGTGAGTGTAGACTCCGGTGAAGGTGGGGTGGTGTCGACACCGGTGAAGGTGGGGTGGTGTCGACACCGGTGAAGGTGGGGTGGGGTGTCGACACCGGTGAAGGTGGGTGAGTGTCGACACGGTGAAGTGGGTGGGTGTAGACACCGGTGAAGGTGGGGTAGTATTGACACTGTTGAAGGTGGGGTGAGTGTAGGCACCGTTGAGGTGGGGTGAGTGTAGACACCGTTGAGGGTGGGGTGAGTGTAGACACCGTTGAAGGTGGGTGAGTGTAGACACCGTTGAAGGTGGGGTGAGTGTAGACACCGTTGAATGGGTGAGTGTAGACACTGAGGGGGTGAGTGTAGACACCGTTGAAGGTGGGGTGAGTGTAGACACCGTTGAAGGTGGGGTGAGTGTAGACACCGTTGAAGGTGGGGTGGTGTAGACACCGTTGAAGGTGGGGTGGTGTGACACCGTGAAGGTGGGGTGGGTGTCGACACCGGTGAAGGGTGGGGTGGGTGTCGACACCGGTGAAGGTGGGGTGAGTGTCGACACCGGTGAAGGTGGGTGAGTGTCGCACCGTTGAAGGTGGGGTGAGTGTAGACTCCGGTGAAGGTGGGGTGGGTGTCGACACCGGTGAAGGTGGGGTGGTGTCGACACCGGTGAAGGTGGGGTGGTGTCGACACCGGTGAAGGTGGGGTGTGTGTCGACACCGGTGAAGGTGGGTGGGGTGTAGACACCGGTGAAGGTGGGGTTAGTATTGACACTGTTGAAGGTGGGGTGAGTGTAGACACCTTTGAAGGTGGGGTGAGTGTAGGGACCGGTGAAGGTGGGTGAGTGTAGGCACCGGTGAAGGTGGGGTGAGTGTAGGCACCGGTGAAGGTGGGGTGAGTGTAGACACCGTGAAGGTGGGTGAGTGTAGACACCGTTGAAGGTGGGGTGAGTGTAGACACCGTTGAAGGTGGGGTGAGTGAGACACCGTTGAAGTGGGGTGAGTGTAGACACCGTTGAAGGTGGGGTGAGTGTAGACACCGTTGAGGTGGGTGAGTGTAGACACCGTTGAAGTGGGGTGAGTGTAGACACCGTTGAAGGTGGGGTGAGTGTAGACACCGTTGAAGGTGGGGTGAGTGTAGACACCGTTGAAGGTGGGGTGAGTGTAGACACCGTTGAAGGTGGGTGAGTGTGACACCGTTGAAGGTGGGGTGAGTGTAGACACCGTGAAGGTGGGTGGAGAGTAGACACGGTGAAGGTGGGGTTAGTGTTGACACTGTTGAAGTGGGGTGAGTGTAGACACCGGTGAAGGTGGGGTTAGTGTTGACACTGTTGAAGGTGGGGTGAGTGTAGGCACCGGTGAATGTGGGGTGAGTGTAGACACCGTTGAAGGTGGGTGAGTGTAGACACCGGTGAAGGTGGGTTGAGTGTAGACACCGTTGAAGGTGGGGTGAGTGTAGACACCGCGTGAAGGTGGGGTGAGTGTAGACACCGGTGAAGGTGGGGTTAGTGTTGACACTGTTGAAGTGGGGTGAGTGTAGACACCGGTGAAGGTGGGGTTAGTGTTGACACTGTTGAAGGTGGGGTGAGTGTAGGCACCGGTGAATGTGGGGTGAGTGTAGACACCGGTGAAGGTGGGTGAGTGTAGACACCGTTGAAGGTGGGGTGAGTGTAGACACCGGTGAAGGTGGGTTGAGTGTAGACACCGTTGAAGGTGGGTGAGTGTAGACATAGTGAGTCGGAATCTGTGACAGCTGAACTATTCCCTTTTGCCAAATATCTGGGCCGATTGAAGAATGAGGTGACAGAGGGTAAAAGGCACAAAACTGAGTGGGTCGAGGCTGCAGTTTGACACAATAAGCAAGGGAATGAACGAACAGAAAAAGAGAAGAGAGGAGGGTAAGGAACATGGTAATCTGTGAGTTAGATGGTTGAGTGAGGTAAGGTCAATACTAATGCCCTTGTAATTCACAATAATGTACACGAATCTCAACTAGTGTTTGTTCTACACATTATTTATGTGAGGGCTCCTCGACGAGCCTTATAATCAATGATGAAAAATAAAAATGTAACGTGAGGCTAAGAGGTCATCATTGTGTGCAGGTACCCTGACCATAGTTTGTGTATCGATTAGATGTGATATCCAAGTTAGTTATAAATGTATGTGCAGGTTGATTCGACAAGTTACTGGTAAAAATAAGCTTAATACGTATAAAGGTAAATAAGGTGCTACCTCCCCATGGTTGGGTTGTCACCGATGAAACTGACACCTCTCTCTGGCTTTGCTTGTGGTGAGGGTGACTCTGACACCCTGCCAGGACTAAAAACAACACCTGACAAAGGGGTGAGAGTGTGAATGAGCTCCCTTCAGGAGACAGCGGCCCTCCAGTACAGAGATGGTGTCTCCAAAAAAACATCCACTGGGGGAAGGAAAAATTATTTTCTCACTGGCCTCGTGACCCCCTCCTCTCCTGTACAGTGGGCCTGTGAAGAGATTTCCTTGTTTCAGGACTGGGTGAAGGTTTTGCTCGTTTTTTCCTCTTCTTTTTCTCTGTAGCCCTACACATTTCGTGGCACTCAGCCTTGTTTAGGGCAAATTGCAAAAAAATTAATCGATTAAGTTGATGGATTGAGGACATCGCAGATGCAACAACTCTCGCCATGTGTTTAAGTTTCTTCATGTATGTTTTTTCCCTTGCAGACCATGCCTGAAACTGATAACTTTTCATCCTGGTTGAGATCCCAGGGCCTGAGAGCAACTACAGCTGAAGCCATGGTCACAGAGCTGGGAATTGAGAGCCATGAGGTGTTCCTGGCTTGCACCGAGTCAGACTCAATGAGAGCTGAGCTGTTGTCTTTTGCCAAACAAAGGTTTCCGTTTGCGATGTATGCTGAGCTTCGCAGCTTCTTAGAATCCTGGGTGCCCCAAGTTGTCCGTCCTGCTCGGTCTTCACTGGTGGACGTTTTGTGCTCAATGCTGAAGTCTGTGAGCTGGGAGCTTTCCAGCTGTGCCCAGAAACTAGGTTTGTTGGAATCCTCATCCAACTTTGAAGGTAAGTCTGTTTCATTATTACTTCCTTCCTTCTACTTTACCGTTCTCCTTTAATGGAGCACACCAAATTAGTTTTTGCAATACAAACTGCTTTGTGTGTATAATTAAGTTAACTCACAATAACTTAAAAGAGCACCCATTATCACAAGCACTACATGTTTGCTTTATTTCTCCACCTCCGGTGCTTGCATCACCACCTCGTTTGTCGTTTGTTCCTTCTTTGTTATTGTCACAAATCCTTTACTTCTCTCTGTTAGACATGCTGCGGTATGATATTAAGGGTTGTATGTCTACTATTCTATACGGAACAAATTATTATATATGACTGTGTAAATGTTTGTTGAGACAAGATGATTTTGCAAAACGTAAGGTGAAAATGGGACCAGGTATATTGTAGTTAGACGTTAACCTGTGCAGAAAGATCGCCGGGATGCGACAGCTTTCCTGTTACTTCCAGATATAGAATTGTCTAGCAAGTACAAGCGGGTCGTAGAGGGAGGGCTTTCCATGAATATTCTCTCTCCACGATATATAAATGGGAAAGCAGAGTGGAAGGGAGAGAAGAATAGCCAGTAAAAAGTTGCTTTACTTTATGTACCATGCTGTGGCAGAGTTTTGAATTGATTGCTTTTTCTTTGACTTTGGAATAAACTCAACTTTGGAGTCCACCCACCTGCTGATGGAATGCGTGACTTTCAAAATGATGTATGAATGCTAAACTAGGCCTTTTCCGCATTAATTAACTCACCAAGCCTGCCATGTTCACATGAGATAATCCTGCAAGGTTCAAAATCCATTCACTGACGGGGATGATCGGGGAAGTCTAGTAGAATGCCACAGGCCTGCACAAACCCATATCGTTAGCAGTTTTTGCAGTACGAGATGCAACATATCAACTTTTTGGATGAGTTGATCAGAAAGTTCTCCAAATATTTTGTTGTGCAGATGCACACCCTTTTCTCACAGGTAAATTTCCAAGTAGTTTGGTTTCTTTCAGAAGCTATGTGAACCATTTTATGTTACAATAATTATCTGGCACGCAAGGCATTTGGCCGCCCCAATGGACTTCGATACCAGGGGTTTCTGCGCTTGCACGCCAAGCATTCTAGGGGCAGATTTAGTTATTTTGAAAGTCACGTATTGTCAAGAAAAATAATGTAAAGAGGTTTCCCCCCCCCCCCCACATTTGACAACAAAATTTCATGTTAAAATTTATTTTTCAGTTGGGATAATTGAAATTGAATTTTTAAAGCTGAATGTAATGTACTTATGGCTGCACTGCAGTTGTAAAACTAAAATATTTGTGATTGTGTGCTTGACTTGCTCAGTCTCTCCATAATGTGCTGACAATTAGTTTTGTGCAGGTGAAATGCATGCAACTGAGGAGAGATTGCTCCAAAGTAACATACCAGTTTTGCAAGAGCTCTCTAACAATGCTGGAGAAGAGCAACATCATCATGGACCTACAACCATAGAAGCAAGCAGCATTGCCAACACAACAGATGGTAACCATAAACTGCTGATCTCATTCAAATGAAACGTCACCAGTTTTGATGTGCAGTAAATATCAATAACCAACAATGCATACTCTCCACTAAGGTGTTGCATTGTAGCCTCAGAAATGTCATGGATTTTCAGCCCTTATTTTGCCAATCACAAAGCAAAGCAAATATGTTTAATCCACATTACATTGAAGTTGCTAACATCACTGCCCTGCATAAAAAAGGTGCAAAAACAGATCCCTGCAACTACAGACCAATCAGCCTTCTCCCAATCATCAGCAAGGTTATGGAATACATCATCGCTTTAGACATGAAATCCTTCCTCTTCTCCAATGGCTTGATTTCCGATCATCAATTTGGTTTCAGACCAGGTCACTCTACCCTGGATAGCTGCTTCTGCTCTCCCATCAATGGATGGAGTCCTCAATGCCAGACAGGAAATCCGAGCCGTATCCCTGGACATATCATGTGCTTTTGACACAGTCTGGCACCCTGCCCTACTCACCAAACTCTCTTCCCATGGTATCCAAGGCCATCTCCACTCATGGCTCGCAGACTTCCTCTCCTGTCGCAGTCAACGTGTGGCCCTAAATGGAGTTCTTTCATCCCCTCTTCCTGTCCAGGCTGGAGTTCCTCAAGGTAGCGTTCTGGGCCCTGTTCCTTTTCTGGTTTTCATCAATGATCTATCCGACTCTGGAAAATCCTCTATATCTCTTTGCTGATGACTCCACCCTCTGCCGTACCATCTGTCATCCCTCAGACCGGCAAGCAGCAGCTTCTTCGCTCACTGCAGATCTGGATAAAATCACAAACTGGTCCAACACGTGAACATGTCTTTCAATCCAGACAAATCTCACACTCTCACTATGTCTCTTCGAAAGGACCGTTTAGAAAACCCCCCCATCCACTTTCTCAACAATCCTCTGGAAGAAGTCTTTTCTTTCAAGCTTCTGGGTCTCACTATCTGCCATGACCTTCCTGGGAAAGTCACATTTCCAACCTCGCCTCAAAAGCCAGTCGCCGACTGGGAATCCTCCATCGTGCAAAGACCTTCCTCGGCCCTCTTGAGCTCCTGACCACTTACAAAGCTTTTGTCCATAGCCTGATGGAGTACTGCTCTCCCCTCTGGGCTGGTGCTCCTGCCTCCCACCTTTCTCGGCTTCACGCTGTCGAAACCAGGGAATTTAGGATCATCGGCATCTCCCGCAATGAAGCTGAGTCTTTGGGCCTCTCATCAATCACCGCAGGTTGGTCGGTGGTCTTTCTGTCTTCTACCGTCTCCTCTCCAGCCTTGCCCCCCCCGCTCTCTCTGCGATTTGTCCCCACCACATTTCCACAGGGCGCTCAAGGTCCGCCAACAACCCCCTTCTGGTAAAACTACCAAAATCACGAATCACTGCTCACCTTCACTCTTTCATTCCTCTTTTTTCCCACCTTTGGAATAAACTCCCTCACTCTATTCTTTCCCATTCTTCCCTCCAGGCTTTCAAAACAGCTGTTCACCACCACTATTATCATCCCCCATCCAAATCCTCGATCTTTTCTACCCCCGATAATCCACCCAAGCCCACTTCCTTCAATTCCCCTGCTTCCTTCCTGAAAGTCCCTGAATGTCCATCTTCTCTTCCCCATGTTCCCGTCCCATCCCCATCCTCTCCCTTCCACAGATCTCCTAATGTGTCTGTTCCCCACTGTTTTGTCCCTCCCACTCCCGCCCCTCTTGTCTCATGCCCCTTGCTGTGCGTTGTGTGTTAGCTTCTCATACGATCCTCGACAAGGTATACAAAAAAAAAAAAAAAAGTTTGTGGAGAACTTTCCATATACTAGTTTGGCAGATTAAGCCGTTTTTGTGTCACAATCGACGAAATGATGATACCAGCACCAAGTTTGTATAAACACTCCATTTGTGTCAATTATTAGGAAAACAAACTCAAATGAGTTAAGATCCACATCCTCTTAATGATGACGTCATAAAAACAAATATGACATCATTGTGATGTATCAGGTTTGCGATAAATTATCTGTGCTAATGCCCGGCTTGATTCCCGCAAACAAAATTCAAACAGCTTGCCTAGTTTCGGAGATAATGGTTTAGGCAATTTCCATTAGCGGCGATATTATGACGTCAACTTTTTTTCTAGGAAGAATTTCCAAAATCGGAGATGGTTACTGCCTGCGCGTGGGCTTTCTGCATATACATGGCAAGTTTCACGAAGATCCGATGAAAACTCTGGGTTGTGAAACAAAAAATGTCAAAAAATAGGAATGACGTCATAAAAATTGATATGACGTCATAGTGATGTATCATATGCGCGGTAATTCATCTCTGCTAATGCCCTGTTCGATTCCCGCAAACAGAATTCAAAAAGCTTGCCTAGTTTCAGAGATAATTTTTTGGGAGATTTCCATTAGCGGAGATATTTTGACGTCATAACTTTTTTTCTAGGAGGAATTTACAAAATCGGAGATGGTTACTGTCTGCGCAGGGTATTTTTACATATATATGCCAAGTTTCAGGAAGTTTCGATGAAAACTGTAGGCTGTGAAACAAAACAGTCCACAAGAAAAAGATGAAGAACAACAACGTGAGTAAGACTTAGAGATCCTCCACGAGGATCTAAAAAGTCCACAAGAACAACGTGAGTAAGACTTAGAGATCCTCCACGAGGATCTAAAAAGTCCACAAGAACAACAACGTGAGTTAGACTTAGAGATCCTCCACAAGGATCTAAAAATAGTGTTAGCCACTTGAAAATCCAAGATGGCCACCATTTTTCAAGATGGCCACTAATCATAGCCAAGCATGACATTTTCAGCCATAGAACTTGACACAGGTAATCGATATGAACGATCTTGGTGTTAATTTTTGATGTTTTTGACCACGATGAAGCCGATGATGCATATTTGAGACCTCTCAGATGCTTTATTTTCTCATTTTTAGAGACATTTAATTAAACCCTGTGAATGATTGTTCTCATCAGTCCAGGCATGTGCAACTTCACAGTGCTGTATAGGTGAGGCCAGAGCGATAGCATTTGCACCTTGCATAACATTCCGTTTTGCATCCACATTTTGTCAGTTCTTGGAAAAAAAATTCAATAGGTGGAAGGATACTCCAGCAGATCTGCCAAACATCAGCTTGTTATATCCATCACCAATCCACAGGACTCTGAGTTTCTGGCTGGCACACTGTTGACTGACTCCATAAGCATCCTGCCTGGTAGGCAGCGCACTTTCACTGTTAATTGTAGGAGAGCAGCTCGAATAATTGGGATGGATTTATTTGACCTCTGCTTACGAGCAAAGAGTTCCAGCGATGCATCATTCACATCTGCAGCACTGCTGGATCTATCATACAATGTGACTACAAATTTCTCAAGGATTTCAAGGTCATCATCTCCAACTGTTGGTGGATACTTACTAAGTTATTTGAAGAGACTTGATACCTCATTGCACACATTCCATGTTTGCCATGCAAACTTTTTTTCCTTTAACATGGAATGCAGACATGATATCACAACCACTGAAGGCATGGAAGAAGAGGATTCCACTTGTCTTCTCAGGACCAATTGTAGAAACTATGTCTTGTATTGGAATCTATCTCAGATGAGTTCCTTGACCAAAAGCAATCCACAATTTCTGCAGGCCAAGTTCTTGCAAGGTTGGCAGAGTAGATGTTACAATGACTACAACACTACAACATATATACACATATTGGTGTGGGCCGGGGGTTGGTGGCGAGAACGACCGCTAGGTGGGGGAGGTTACGCCGTCTCCCACCAGACTTCCCTGGAATTGTAGGCCGTCGCTCTGGATAATTCCGTGAGCCGCGGGTCGCAGAACCGACCGTGGTCGCCAATATCTCGATCGCGTGGCGTAGGGTTATTTGTCTAGAGCCAAAATACCTAAGTATCACGCAATCTCGTCTACCGGGGATCCACGCCCTCGTCGAACCAGATTTCCGGCAGCAGTAAATTCACACTACCGACTACCGCTTTGCCACCTACCTTTCCGGCTCATTGCAGTCGAGCGGGGCCTGCCAAGGACGTCCCGGCTCGGATTAACGGATTATCGGGGATGAAACCCCATCTGAACTCAGACCTGGACCATGCTGGACCAAATAAAGAAAGGACGGAAACGAACTGGGAACATTTCTCATAAATTTATTAACAGTAACAGACAAAGACAAGACTGAAAGCGAATATTCCATGCAAGTATTTACAATGGGCAAAAACACTTATGCAGTTCTACTTACAAGACGGGCCCACACGCAGGCACACACACAAAAAGAAAAGAAACCCAGAGTTCTTTATTGGACCCTCCAGCCGATGAGAGAGAAACGAGCTGGGGGTCAGAGTTCGGCTTGTACCTGGTCGTCGGAGGGAGGGCATGCTCCGCGATGCAGCACCTGACAAAGGTCATTGGTCCAATCCCCAGTCGCACGTGGGGGACTCGAGGCTCGTGGCGGAGTTTGGGTGGCGAATAATCGGGGTCCACGGAAGGGGGGTCAGGGTCGCTCTGTCCTTCCTTGTAGAGGGCCAGCAAAAACCCCTTCATACAGCAACGTAGACCCCCTGTGACCACTCTTCGTAATCGCAAAAACCCTTCGTCCACAGAACTCCTCCTGCACTGAACTCTCTCAGAACCCCCAAAGAACTCTCAAAGAACTCCACGAACGACCCCCAAAGAACTCTCAACGAACTCCTCGCTGAGGATGGTGTAGGTCATTTTATGGACCTCCCTCAGCGGGGAGAGGCCTTGGTCAAGTCGACGTCACTGTTCGCACCGATTGGATGGGGCTTCCATGGGTCCGCCCTTTCTGGGCGGGATTTCGGCCAGGCCGGGAAAGCCCCCCCATGTGCCCATACTCGTCAAAAAGAAGTTACAAAGTTTGTGGAAGCCGAGAAGGAACTGCCAGAGATTCTGCCTCGGACAGCGAGTCGCCGGTTCGGCGAGTGAAGCGCTTGTTCGGTGGTGTTGTCGGTTTGTTTGATGGTTTGTTGGATGGAAAGATTTAATAACCTAACTAAAAGAAATCGTAACGCACGTTTTTGATCCTCCCACGAGACAAAAGGAAGGGGAATCTGACTACCACACATACTTAACGCCGGAATAACTGACTTTTGCGGACCTGAATGTTGGTGCCTCATAGTTTCCAGATCAGTAACCTTAATATATATATTATATATATATATATATATATATATATATATAATATATATATATATATATATAAAAAGAAATATTTAAAAAATAAATAAATAAAATCATGTCTGGGTAGAATCGCAAAAAAACAACCAAACAAGGTAGGAATGACACACAATACGACACCAAAATCCTTTTTATTTTACGGATTGCCATTGCGACATCTTTGACATTTTTTCATCTCAACCCACAACAAATAAAAATTCACAATTACATCAACCCACACTACAAATATAACACTCACTCTCACATAGACAGCTTCATACAATTGTCACTATTGCCAAAGAGTCACCTATGACAAAAAGTCACCACCCCACCCCCCCCCCCTCCCATCCACTGTAACAAAAATTCATTTGTGGGCACTGTACACTGGCTGAATAGGAATCCTAGAAGTTGCCTCAATTCCAGCTGAAGACAGCATTATTTCGGCTTTTAGATTAAAAGCTTCTGCAAGCACAGCTTGTTTTAAGAGAATTTATATGTTGAAAATAATCCTTAAAGCCCATCTGACTCACTAATGATCCTCTGGATTCCTAGGTATTCCTACCCCATCTTGTCTTGTTTCCATGCCGTACCAGTCACTTTGTGGTTGACTTTTAACGCCCTCATGGAAACTTGAGATGGGCATTGAAATGCTGATTATTTAAATGAAAATCGAGGATTAAAAAGACAGTACTGCCCAGATACCATAAATAAATGAATTAAAATGGACATCAAATGTCTCTGTATATAAAGGCAACAAAACTTGTCTTTGAATTGACAAGGCAAATAGCAACTTCACCCCTCTTCCCACTGCCCACCCCCTTCCCCCACCCCTCAATTTTTTCATTTGTAATAATCGAAATAAGAATTTTAAATCCCAATGTAATAGACTTATGAATGTGTGAACTGCAGTTGTAAAACCACAATATTTGTAATGGTGTGTTTGATTCGTTAATTTCCTGTCTCGCTAATGTGAGTGAGCTTTGTGCAGGTGAAGTGCATACAATTGAGGAGAGATTCTTCCAAGGAAACATTCCAATTCTTTTACAAGAGCCCTCAAACAATGTTGGGGAACAGCAAGAACATCATGGGCCTACAACCAAAGAAACAAGCAGCATTTCTCATGCAATAGATGGTAAACATAACATTGCATGCATCACCTGCTGGTAAATTCATCAAAGTAAAACGTCACCTGTTTTGATATGCAAAATTTTAACTCTCCGTCATTCCATGGTAGACATCTGTGTAATTTTTCATACATTACAAGCGACATTAATAGACAACGGACACGTGTATACGTTGGCCTGTTTAGCATTCTATTTTGACTGATGCACAGAACTCAGGTTCAAATCCTTGTTTTTTTTAATTTTTATTTTGTATATGTATTTGTCCATTGTCTACTAATATTGCAGTTGGTCTACTAATATTGTATTTGTCCTTGCAATGCACATGATGTTAAGGTACGCTGAGGTCTTCCCATGTATTTGGCCTGTATGTGATTTATGTAAAGCTGTAGATCAATGGAAGAATAAAATAAAATCTATGGGTTATGGCATTTGAACCCTGGTTCCTGGCATCATGAGACAGTTAAAATGGGAACATTGAACAGGCTAACCCAATGTGACTTGCTGATAATCACCTCTGTCTGTTACTTACCTTATGGATAACTTCATAGATTTGGTGCAGTGTGTTTGTTCATGATATATGGCCTTATCTGTCAATCAATTGGATTTGAACAGAAATAGATGATAGTTCTAGCAAGCTCTCTTGGTGGCACAGAATAGTCGATGAACACAGTAACACCCTAATTTAAGTCTCCCTCCCCCTTTGACGTGATTTCGCAAATAAGTCGCCACTTCATTAATATCACTACCTGACTTGCGCCTCAACCCACACTTACGTCGCTGAGAGCATCTGCCCTCTCTCATAGCCATCGCCTTAGCCTTCACATACCCGCTACACAAACTACTTTGCATCATGCATAAGGCTTTTTTTGCCTATACACTAGCCAAATAAAGGTATGCGTCAGAAGAACGTGTTGCATGCTTGAAACAAGATCGCCCGTAGGGCGGGTACTCTGTCAGTTCATCTAAATGTGGCATTATTGGAAGGGGGTGAATACTTTTGCAGGCCATTGCAGATATATATATATATATCATATATATATATTCATATAATTAATAAAAATTATTATTATATATAAAATATATATATATTCTATATATATATATTTATATTATATATATATATATATTATATATAATATATAGTCATGCGCCGCATTACGACGTTTTCGGTCAACGACGACCTCATATACGACGGTGGTCCCATAAGATTATAATGGAGCTGAAAAATTCTATTGCCTCGTGATGTCTAGCCGTCGTAGCTCTGCCAGTCGTATAAAAGTGCAGTATAGCACATCCAATTATGTCCAGTACATAACACTGTTAATGATAATAAACAACTATAGTGTGGCCCATTATAACACGATCGTTGAGGTCCATAAAATGTCATCGCGTGAAAAGCGGGGTTGCGCTAAATCAGGATTCAAGAAAATCAGGTTCAAACTAACCCATGTTGACCTAACATCCTAAATCACCCCTATTGTCACCCTATTTGACACCGTTTTTTTGCACGTTTACCTTCTAGCAAGTAAATTACCTTTGAATTAAAGAATTCCACGAATAAATCGGTTGTTACAGTCAAAATTAAAACACAAATTAATTTTAGTAAAGCTTTTTATGTGGTAAAACATTCGCACTGTTTCCAAAAATATATCACACAACTGACAGGTGCTCGTTTCTTCATTTGTAAATTATAACATCGATGCAATGATTATTTAAAAATCCAAACGCTATTATTCATCTTTCTAGAATCGATGCGAGAGGAGATTGTAAGCAGCCGCTAACAAAACACATGGCCGTCATGAACAGCCCAAAGGTAAAACTAATGTGTCTTCCATCTATCTTGGATGTGTGTTACAATTGCCTACAGTATTCAGTACAGTAACATGCTGCACAGGTTTGTAGCCTAGGAGCAATAGGCTATCCGTATAGCCGAGGTGTGTTGTAGGCTATACCATATAGGTTGTGTAAGTACACTCTATGATGTTCGCACAATGACACATCGCTTACGACGCATTTCTCAGACGTATCGCCGCTCGTTACGTGACGCATGACTGTATATATATATTATAATATATAATATATATATATATATATATATATATATATATATATATACTGAAAAGCCAAAACATTATGACCACTGACAGGTGAAGTGGATAACATTGATTATCTTGTTGCAATGGCCCTGTCAAGGGGTGGGATATATTTGGCAGCAAGTGAACAGTCAGTTCTTGAAGTTGATGTGTTTGATGCAGGAGAAATGGGCAGGAGTAAAGACCTGAGCGACTTTGACAAGGGCCAAATTGTTATGGCCAGACGACTGGGTCAGAGCATCTCTGAAATGGCAAGGTTTGTGGGGTGCTCCGGTCAGCAGTGGTGAGTACCTACCGACAGTGGTCCGAGGAGGGACAAACCACAAACCAGCGACAGGGTGTTGGGAGCCCAAGGCTCATCGATGCACGAGGGCAACGAAGGCTATCCCGTCTGGTCCGAACCGACAGATGGTCTACTGTGGCACAAGTCACAGAAAATTTTAATAGGAATGTGTCACAATCCATAGTGCATCGCACCCTGCTGCGTATGGGGCTGCGTAGCCGCAGACCGGTCAGAGGTGCCCATGATACCCCTGTCCACCGTCGAAAGCGCCTACAATGGGCACGCGAGCGTCGGAACTGGACCTTGGAGCAGTGGTAGGTAGTCGCCTGGTCCGATGAGTTCCGTTTTCTTTTATATCACGTGGATGGCTGTGTATGTGTGCGCCGTTTACCTGGGGAAGTGATGGCACCAGGATGCACT
>CM068952.1:65188167-65201909 GCA_035128595.1 Eptatretus atami
GAACATGTGTGCAGTGTGGCAGGGCGCATTATCCTGCTGAAAGAGGCCACTGCATCAGGGAATACCATTGCATGAAGGGTGTACCTGGTCTGCAACGATGTTTAGGTAGGTGACACGTATCAAATTGACGTCCACACAAATGGCCGGACCCAGGATTTCCCAACAGAAATTGCCCAGAGCATCACACTCCCTCCACCGGCTTGTCGTCTTCCCACAGTGCATCCTGGTGCCATCACTTCCCCAGGTAAACGGCGCACACATACAAGCCATCCACGTGATATAAAGAAAACGGAACTCATCGGACCAGGCGACTACCTACCACTGCTCCAAGGTCCAGTTCCGACGCTCGCGTGCCCATTGTAGGCGCTTTCGACGGTGGACAGGGTCATCATGGGCACTCTGACCGGTCTGCGGCTACGCAGCCCCATACGCAGCAGGGTGCGATGCACTATGGATTGTGACACATTCCTCGTGACCACCATTAAAATTTCTGTGACTTGTGCCACAGTAGACCATCTGTCGGTTCGGACCAGACGGGATAGCCTTCGTTGCCCTCGTGCATCGATGAGCCTTGGGCTCCCAACACCCTGTCGCTGGTTTGTGGTTTGTCCCTCCTCGGACCACTGTCGGTAGGTACTCACCACTGCTGACCGGAGCACCCCACAAACCTTGCCATTTCAGAGATGCTCTGACCCAGTCGTCTGGCCATAACAATTTGGCCCTTGTCAAAGTCCTCAGGTCTTACTCCTGCCCATTTCTCCTGCATCAAACACATCAACTTCAAGAACTGACTGTTCACTTGCTGCCAAATATATCCCACCCCTTGACAGGTGCCATTGCAACAAGATAATCAATGTTATCCACTTCACCTGTCAGTGGTCATAATGTTTTGGCTTTTCAGTATATATATATATATATATATATATATATATATATATATATATATATATATATATATATATAAGTAGGGTGGATATACTGATCTGCGCTCACTTTTCCCCATGTAAATGAATGGGGGATTTTCAGCGATTCACATTTTTTTTCCCCTAAATTACACCCCCTTTTTATCCCAAGGTATATTTGTTTGTCTCCCCTTTTAACCTAGGGAATTCTATTCAAATAACCAATGCGACAAGATAAAGATTGGTTCAAGTAGCAACGTAGTAATGTGTGTTTGTTCAAGGTGATTCTGAAGAGATATCTGAAACCTGTAAGCCTAGGGACACTCATTTTCAAATAACCAATGCATATTGTTTAGCTCAATCATTGACCTATAAAGATTTGTTCATTCTCATATTCCTTTAATAGTTTAATTTTCTTTGCACAATAATCCCCATCTAAAATATTTAAAATAAAACATTTGAATCTTTATATTTTTCAAGATACCCCTTTTGTGCCATTACGAAATGATATACTTCTCTTAATGATCTCATCTGACCACCTCCTGAGTTGTATATATTTTTTTGTATAACCACACCAATAAACAAGTTTTTTTTAATGTTTTCAGTTGTGCTGTGAAAATGAGGAAGTGTTTTTTTTTCGACACGGTCGTGCTGGTAAAATGAGGAAGTGTTTTTTTTTCGACATCGTCGTGCTGTGAAAAAAAAGGAACTATTGTGTGATCGAACACCTCGTGTTTATCTATACCAATTCAGAACACGGACAGGCTTTTAAACATAAGTTTAATTAAGTTAAGCTTCAAGTTTAATCAAGCAAGTAATTAAATCAAGTTTAATCAAGCATTTTAAGTATGTTTCGAAAATGATTCATACAAGAGAATATAATCGCCCAATTATTTTCCAAGCTGTCTCACCAGAGCGTCATTTCCTGTGGCCACACCCGATGTTCTGGAAATTTCCTCATCGCTGCCTTATAAGTGATTCGCCAGACAAAGTTTCTGCCAGACGGGATTTCATTTTTACAACTGAGGCATCAACGATCGTTTCTCCCAACGAACAAAACAGCTCACACAAAGCTGGTAAGTTTGTAGATGGTTTTCTCTTTGAACGATGAAGCAAGTGATTATATATTGAATCGTGATAATTCTGATATATATTTTTCCTGGCAGGTCCAGGCAGAAGAAGAGCAGTTTATATATCACGACGAGGTGCATGGAATTAATTCTCTTGTAGAGGTCGATCATCTGAGAAGAGATTGAAAAGACTTAATGACTCACACGACGTCTTATCAAGCCCTCTGATCTTTACCATCTTGTACCAATGGTAAAAAAAACTGAGCCATGGACTTGCTCTCTTCCGATGAGATAACAGTTCACTACAAAGTTGGTACGTTTTTGTATGGGTTTAGTTCCTCTTTGAACGATGAAGCAAATGATTATAAATTATATCGTGATAATGCTAAAATATTTTTGTTTTGTGGCAGGTGCCTGGATGACGTGGAATTTACATTTGACGATGAGGTCGATGAGATAAATGCCCTTATTGATGAATCAGTGATTTTAGAAGAGAATTGAAAAACATTTGTAATGACTGTATGAAGTCTTATCAAGGCCACTGATCTCGAGTGAATTAAACCAACGGTGAGACGTGTGTGTGTGTGTGTGTGTGTGTGTGTGTTTGCGTGTGTGTGTTTTGTGTGTGTGTATGTGTGTGTATGTGTGTGTGTGTGTGTGTGTGTGTGTGTGTGTGTGTGTGTGTGCGTGTGTGTGTGCGTGCGTGTGTGTGCGTGTGTTTGTGTGTGCGTGCGTGTGTGTGTGTATGTGTGTTTGTATGTGTGTGTATGTGTGTGTGTGTATTATGTCTGTGTATGTGTGTATGTGTGCGTGTGCGTGCGTGTGTGTGTGTGTGTGCGTGTGTGTGTGTATGTGTGTGTATGTGTGTGTTGTGTGGTGTGTGTGTGTGTGTGTGTGTGGTGTGTGTGTGTGTGTGTGCGCACGCGTGTGTGTGTGTGCGTGCGTGTGTGTGTGCGTGTGTTTGTGTGTGTGTGTGTGTATTATGTTATGTATGGTGTGTCTGTGTATGTGTGTGTGCGTGCGTGCGTGTGTGTGTGCGTGTGCGTGTGTGCGTGTCTCTGTCCCTGTCTGTTTGTCTCTCTGTATCTCTCCCTGTCTGTCTTTGTATCTCTCTCTCTCTCTGTTTTCTCTCTGTCTGTCTTTCTACCTACCTCTCTCTATCTGTCTCTCCCATCTATACCCTTGACTCATTATTTATTTTTTTTCAGCTCGATCACACAACATAAGCTGTTGAACCAATCTGATACAACACATGATTTTCTGGGTAAATGTTTCTGAATTATTATTTAGTTATTTGTTTATTTATTCTTTTATTAATATCACTCTTTCTTTGGAATGTCGCCTTATGTTGGTTGCATCATTAGTTTGGACGCGGTTATGCCAGTACACCGGAATTCATTTTATTGGCCTCGGAAGGATGACAGGCTGAGTCGGCCTCCTGGTGTGTTAATTCAGTGGTCAACGAGGCTTGAACTGAGAACCAACACCAGGCTTATTAATATTACCATGTAATTATCTTTATAAAACCTAATTATTATCCACTTTTTGTTTCAAACAGAATATGGTGTCTGAGTTTCGAAATCACAAGACATCTGAAGAAGATTGCTGGGAAAGATTATACATTCTCGCAAATGAATATTTAATATTTTCAATATTGATGAATTATATTTGTTTTGTTTACAATTACTTGATTTTGAATTATAAAAAAGAATCAAGACATGAAGGGGGGTAGGTGCGCTCCCCAATGACCCATCACCTCCCTCATCCCCCCCCTCCCCTCCCCGTGTGTGTGTGGGGAAGGGTGGGGTGGGATGAGGGAGGTGGTGGGTCAAAGGTGTGGGGCGCACAGGGGGGGGGGAGGGATGAGGGGGGAGGGAGAGGGATGAGGGGGGGGGAGGATGAGGGGGAGGGGCTTGTGTGGCGGGGCTTGTGTTGGTGGGGCGTGTGTGGGCGGGCTTGTGTGGGCGGGGCTTGTGTGGGGCGGGCGTGTGTGGGCGGGGCTTTGTGGGCGGGGCTTGTGTGGATGAGGTTTGTGTGGAGAGATGGGTGGATGGTGGATGGGGTGAGCTTGTGTGGATGAGTGAAGAATTTTTTAATTAAATAAACATGTTGTGTGTGGGGAACTAATTAACTAATCACTAATTATGTGAATATGATGAATGTGGGTGGAGCTTGTGTGTGTGTGGAGCTTGTGTGGAGCTTGTGTGGGGTTTGTGTGTGGTGGGGTTTGTGTGGGGTTTGTGTGGGGGGGCTTGTGTGGTGGAGTCAAAAAGGGGCGGAGTCAAAAAAAATTCAATTTATCTTTGTCTTTTGTAATTCTTGTGAATAAAATGAACCTAAAATCTCTTCCCCTTCCAATCATATATCTTATAAGTCCAAGGAACCGTATCTATTACAGAAACAATTTTAAAAAGTTCGTTAGTCCATCGTTTACGAAAACCTTTTTCAAAATGAGATTTCCACCTGTATATTCTTACGATATCACCAACTTTGAACTTAGGTTTTCTGACATTAATCTCGTTTTCATATTTTAATTTTGTAAATGTTTCTGATGGTTTCATATTTGTTGACGTATGAATCGTGTTATTATACTTATCCACAATATCCTGAATAAAAGATAACCATTGTTGTGAACCGAGTTGCGTGAATTTTTTATATAGTCTCTCTTTTAAGGTACGATTAAAACGTTCGACAACAACGGCCTTCCCTTCATTAAAGGTACTGTATAATGTAATACTGTTATTCTTTAGAAAATTCATAAATGTCTTGTTATAAAACTCTCTACCCTCATCAGTCCACAATTTTTTAGGTTTTCCTTACTTTTATTAAATATTCTGTTGAAAGGCTAACATAAGAGTATTACCTGTTTTGTTTTTTAAAGGGGCAACCCATGCGTATCTACTCCTCAAATCAATAACGGTTAAAGCATACTTGTACCCCTTATCATTATTGAGTTCAATCAAATCAGCAGACCAGATATAATCAACTTCCTTGGAATAAACTTTCCTTCTCTGAAACTTTGTGATAATTGGTTTATGTAATTCATCAGCTAATTGCTCTTCAGTCTTAATGACATCATTAGAGCCTATACGTTTTTTGAATTTCCAAGTCCAAGTTTCAATTTAGCACTGATCATCTTCTCACGATGAACCTATCAACTTTTTCTCTCAAGGTTGGATTTTGTATCAGAGACAAATTATACAACATTTCTCTATCGGCTTCATGCTTTTCTTCTAAAGTTGTGGTATTCCCATAATCAATATCGTGCCTCATGCACACTTCATCAACCCTATTGATAGGTTTACTCCATGGTTTAGGATTGTCTGCCTCATCTAATCTTTTATCCAAGTTTGTGCCTGGACCACAGAAAGAATACCCTGGTAGATGTAATTCCCCCGTATTCCAGTCGTTGTAAATTTACTTCCTGATAAAAACTTTTGTATATCTCCTCCGAGTTTGTGTTTGGAGATAAATTGATTTTTTTTGAACCACACACCGAACATAATACCTTTTTGTAAACCTGTTATTTTTACTTTTAATATATGAAATATTTTTTAGTATTAGTTTTCTTTTTACATTTGAGACAATAACTCATTTATTTATGAGAAATTCCTACAGAGTGCAAAAACCTTTTTAGTTTCCAACATGCACATTTGAATCTTAATTTTTAAACATAAAGAATCTTAGAAATGCCTTCACTCTCTCCTGCATTTATTTAAGAAAAAAAAATGAAAAACTTGAATTAACATCAATATCCTCTCCCTGAAAACGATGTCAATAGTCTTGTCGAAAGTATTGCAAATAGACTTTCAATTCTTTGTTTTCCTCCTCGGTGGTTGAGTTATTTTCTTTAATACCTAATCTTTTTTTAATCTCACTGGTTTCCATATTTTGATATTTATTCATTCTCTCTCTTTTCCTCCCTTCCTCCTCTTCTCTTTCCTCCCTCTCCTCCCTCTCTCTCTTCTCTCTCTTCTCCCTTTCCTCCCTCTCTCTCTTCTCTCTATTCTCCTCTCCTCCTTCTCTTTCTTCTCTCTTTCCTCCTTCTCTCTCTTCTCCTTTCCTCCTCTTCTCTCTCTTCAACTCCCTTCCTCGTCCCTTACTATCCTTGAACCACTTACACACATAGAATATCATACATATATTCATCAGGATTTCTTGTTATTCCTGTATCCAAAATAATTTTTTTACAACAGGAAACCCAATAAAATTCTTTTGAATTTCTAAAAGAGCCTTACTTTTTCTTAACTTTATAATTTTTCATTATTTACATTTTAGTTAATTCCAAAGTTGTCGGTTTATCAACATCAGCATAAAGCCAATCTTTTATTGAAAATACATCATTCTTATGTTGTAGAACATATTTATTAAAATACCGAATACCCTTTCTTGAAGGTATGCTTGGACACAGAAATGATAATTTTCTTGAAGCCTTCTTGCCGTCATTTATGTATTAGAAATATATGTTAGAATAATATTATGACACGAACACCTCCCCATCTTCCCATGTTAAATCATTTTGTATTTCCTACTTATTACATATAATCCTGTTTTTTCTGTTTTCATGATATAAACAAGAGCAAAACCATTATTATATTTACCCTTATTAAATTCTTTTATTTGTTGTTTTACTAATCGTGGACGCACAAAACTCATTCTCGATACCAAGTGGATAATATTCTTCCTTACGAGACTGATTTAATTGTTCCAAGGTCTTCGAGGTTAATTTTAAATGACCAATATACCCTAAATCATTCATATCATACCCCCATTGTTCTATCTCATACAAATGATACGCCCTTCTTTAAAAAATTTATTTTAATTCGAACTGTGAATTCTGTATGACCTGAGATAATATCAACACTTCTGTATCTTTGGAATACCGGCCGTTTTATTTAAGGATATATATTGTGATAAATCGCTTAATCTCACCAAGTCATTCGCGTCAGTCGGGCTTGGATAATTTTTTAATTTATAAGCATTTTTCATGTTATATATTTTTGGTTATATTATATTTATGTCGTCAAGTCTGTGCCTTGTGTAATAATTTGATAAATCAATATCCAGTTCTTGAGATCAACCAAGATAGAACCATCTTTACCAACATAAGTCATTTAATTAGATTAAAAAATAATATCATAAAATTTTTTTTTTTGTTGAGTTGAAATAACACATATAGACATAATTGACCACAACACTTAGAATTTAATTCTTGGACTTGAAATTGTTTGATAAACACCATTCTGTAAGAATTTATAACTTCACAGGTGGTGGAAGACCAAACTATCAAAATAATATTTGTCTTGACTATTAAAATACAAACCCAATGAGAACCGTTCCCATTAATATCTCCTAAGTTCATAATAATATTCTTTGTTATGTTTTCGGCACATTTGTTAATTCATCTCTCATACAAATAACCACATTTATGAATTTTTAATTCTTAACAATATTTGACAAGTTGTAAATTTGATGTTGTATTCTTTCCAAATTCTTTTAAACCACTATCAATGCTCATTTATTTATTAGAAAGATATAATCCATTACCCCTTTTAGTTAATTTTACACCTGCTTGTGCGATAGAAGAAGCATATCTCCAACTAACAATCTCGCTTTATCAGGCAGACCTTCAAGTTTTTCAGCAAAATCTACAATTACACCACTTCCACTAATTTGTTTCTCAACTCTTTGTTATGTCTTTCCAATTCTTTTTGAGCCTGGATTGAGCCTTCCTTTCATTGGCAGTTTTCACCGCTGTTGAAATATCCACCCGTAATGCTCCAACCGCACTAAACCAGCAAAATAAGGAATTAGAATGGGAGAAATCCCCACTCGTTCTCTCTATTGAATATTTTTTTCACATTGGTTTTGTCATTTTAATTTTAAGTGAGCCAGTATCGTTCAAGGTTTTAACCTGTTCTCTTGTGAGCAAAACATCAATTCTTACTGCTCCTTTTTTCTCTGAATTGTATTAACGTTTAATCGTACAAGGCTTTTGATTTTGAACACAGATGATAGTTTATGAAGATTGATTTGATTAACATATACCCAGTTGGTACTTTGCCACTCATTTTTTACAAAAAATTAAGTGAGACTAATCATAACACCATATCTGTATTAATCTGTAATTCTGTTTCTTCCAAAAGCAACAATATGCATCAACTTCTTCACTCTCTCCTCTTTCAATGTATAGGGAAGTATCCACTCGATTGGACTTATAGTTTCCTTTTGAGCGCTCAGGTCAAACGCATAGATTGTATACAAACTTTTAAACTGCTGTCCATCATCCAAAATAGGTTCTTTATTTCCATTACTTTCACACACCTTTTGGTAAGACTGTATGCTTCAGCAAAATCATTTTTTTCCCAATTAATTTCCAATCTATCTCGTGGATAAAATGTTCCATCTAGAGAAACACGAAGTTGTTTCACCTTAGCATTACACTCAATGCATTATTTCTTATCAGTCGCAGTATCACCATCTGGCTTTTTAAAAATGATCCACAGATATCGTGGCTTTCCTTCCAGAACACCCAAATTCCAAGTGTAAGGGTTTGGTTGAGTTTAACGTGTTGACATCTTCGTTTGAGGTATGATAACACCGAGTGGTTTCTTTGAGTTAAGTCTTCTATTCAACATCTCTTCTGTTTTTAAGATTAGGAGTATATTCACTAATATACCAACTCATTTCATCAATTTACAAATTTATTGATCACAAAAGCCACTAGCAACACCAAAATAAAATCTATTTTCATTTATCATTCCTTTGTAGTTGAAATCTAATTTTAAGACCATACAGAACTTTATCATGATCACAAATCAAATATACCTTTAAGAGGAACTTGCCACAGTAAAACTATTACCTGCTTTTGTATCATCATTTACATTCCTTTCCTTTGATTATATCCAGGGTCTGTGTTGTTCCCGTTGACATATCAGGAATAAAACCTTCGACAGCCCCCTTTCCCATTCTATCACACAATGAATATAGTGTAAATTTCATCATTTCAGATACAGCAGAGACATAATCAACCGCTTCAACTTCTTGTGTTCCAATGTACAACGAACACTATCAAACATTTTCCAGAAGAAATCATTTACGAGTGTAGCGTTTGTGTTATTCCCAGCTCTTAGGTGAATGTAATTTACACAACAACACTTTCGATAGATTCAAATAGGTTTGTTGATTATTTATTTCAAAATCTTTTTGTCCATTTGCATTCCAGTTGTTCCAGTTATTGCATTTACCTTTGAAGTAATCTTTCTTTTTTAGTGGAGTTGAGATAATATAGTATCATCCAAATCATAGATACTATCAATTGCTTCCATACTTGTATATTTAGGAAAAAAGATGTTAAACTTTTGAAACCTGACCCAAAGTATTTTAATTATTTCTGTCGTTTTGGGGGACAACTGAGTTTTACCTTTCTCCAATTTCTTTTATTGCTTGTAATTTATGAGATCCTTTATTGGCATCTTTTTACTCTTTAAGCACCTGCTACATTTCCCACAGCAGAAGCAGTTGAACAATTAGGTCTTTATGTTTAAGATAGTTGAACGATACCCATTAGAGTATCAATTATCCCATCTCTCGAAATTGATGTCCGACACCCCTTTGTCTCATAGGTTATAGTATCCTTTACCAAGATACATACCTTCGCCCTTGTAGTATGGGGAAAGGAACATTCCCATCCCCTGTAATTATTTTTATATTTTCCCAACTCGTGTTTCTCACATAAACCATCGTATTTATTTATTGGAAAACTTCACGTAGGTGAATTCTGATGGATATAACTTCTCCATTAAGAAATATACGATTATCTTGCGTCGGTTATCCTAAAATTTCTTCTGTGTATGGTTTTTCCTGACACAGGAGATAAACCAAATTTTTGGGTTCCATATTGAATTTATAACCAATTGGGGTTGAGTATGCGCTGAATGAAAATATGTATTGTTTTTATTCCATCATTATAAGCACCATCAATCAAATCACAGTGAATAATACCGAATTTATTCCTGAGGATATTTGAATGACATTATTCACTGTAAAACGTCCATTAGTTTCAATCTTTTTTGAGGAGAAACCCAATAACTCTCTAAAGAATTATCAATTGTGAAATCAACCTTGTAGTTATTTTTAAAGTTTAACGTTGATTTTGAGTATGTTTTTGAAATGTCTATGACAATATTTTTTGGTTCATCACCTGTTCTTTCATAAGACGAGCAATTTCGGAAGATATTGAGACAATCTCATATCCGCTCCGGGTGAGACTGTTCATCGTTTTGTATCCACTTCCCGGATTATAACTAACTTGTCATTTTTATCAGTTATATTAAATAAGGTATTATAAGTTTCCATGACAATAAAGATGCCTCATATTCTGTTGTTGTGTCAAGTTGTAGTGGGTATGGGAATGAAGATGTGTGGTCGCTTGTTGTGAATTGAACTAAGGATTGTGCTTCTCATCTTATTAATATGAGATAAAATGTCTTTTAATGATGTTTATTAATTATTTTCATGTTCATCAACTGGTCTAAAATGGCTGATGCTTCATTAAAACAATTGTTATTTCCAGCCTTCTTACTGCCTAACAACAATAACAGTCTATTAACTAATTGTGATGGTCATTTGAAGAAACTAACACCTGAACCAAGGATTTAAAGCTGAATAATGTGTTTCTCCTTCTCATTCTTCCTACTTTTACCAGAAAGAATAACCCTATAATCAACAAGAGTTCAGCAGCATCAATATATACTTTAATCATCATCATTTTCTCATAATCCAAGGTTTATCATATACTTTGATTCATCCCTCACAGTTTGAACCTTGTCTTCATCTTTTGTGAGAAGAAACATTAATCTCGGAGTTAGTTTGACAGGGGGTCGAGCAGAATTCAAACCTTAATTCATCATTAAATATCAATACCTTTTCTTGAACAAGATGAAATATTGCTGATTGTTCTGTTGGAATGCGCCTGCTTTGGTTTTTGATCCGTCTGAATATTCATTGTTTTGAGAGCATTCACAATATAATCAGGGGCTCGATTCATTCTTCCAGTTGTTGAAATAATATCCTTCATCATCATATTCTAATTCTCCTATAATGCTCTAATTCTTCCTCCGTCATTTGACTGAAATCTTTTAACATTTGGAGCTTTCTAGGATATTATTTTATGTGGAACTGTGGAAACATCTATAATTTTTTCTTGGAAGTTTTTAAAAGTGGTTTAAAAAATTTCTCTTGTTTTCTTCTTTCAAATGCTTCTTCACCCGTTAGTTTTGTCTGCGTTTCTTCTTTATGTCTTCCGTTGTTTTGCAACTTTTGAAACCAACTCTTGATGTCCCTAAATCTTCTTGCTCTTTCTTTCGCATCCATTTATTTATTGAAAAATATCATTAATATCTCATCTTCGTTTCACAACAATAATTTATATTTTCAGTCGTGTGTTTCATGTAATCCCCAAATTCCTTTTTTACTATATATGTAGAACAATTGTCTCTCCAAAAATGTTAATATCTATTGAATTTAACTGAATAAAAAAAAGTATTAGCATTGTTTCTGATGGAACGACGAGGAAGTTGAAAGTACGATTGACTAAGATAAATACAATTACAAGAGAATGTCCTCCCTCTTGTGTAGTAGCTGTCCATTACCGTTTGGTTTTCTCATTAACACAACATCAAAGAAACGAGGTTCTTTTTGGATTTATCCAAATCTTGGGGAGACGGTATAATCTCCGTATTATCACTAAGAATACAAGTATCGGTTTTGATTTCTTTTACATCTCTGTGTATCAAAATAGTTGTATTATATCTTCCAATGTTTTATAATCATTAGGTTTTTTTGAAGTTTAAATAAACCGATTATTATCTTCTTTTTGAAGTCCAGCATTAAAACCTTGTGAGAGTAGTTGATATTCTGGTTGAAAACTCGACTTTGTGAAAATTATTAAATTACATAATCTAAAAAGTTTTGGAAGTGAGGAGCATCTTTAAAAGTAAGCAGGTTTTTCCACATCACTTGAACCCAACTATGAGCATCTTAATGAATTTGGGAGATTTTTATGATTGTTAAATATTTATCTTATTTTCCCAAATGGGTAAAAATCATTCATTTAATATATTTGGAATAACAGGGTTATTAATTCTATCATTGGCCTTTTTTAGAAACTCCTGTTCTTCATCCTCTGTCTCCTAGTCTCTATTCTCAGTCATCCTTTTTCTTCTCCTATCCGCCAATACTTGTGTTGATATTCCTGAAAATCACATTCCATGAAATAATATATAACACAATCCTTTGAACATTTCTCTAATAAGTATCAGTTTCTTCCCTTGTAAGGAAAAGGTGTGTTATCACCCCTCATACTTTACTATTCATTTCTCTAAATCAATTCTTGTTAAGTACTATTCTTTTCGTCGTATTAAAAATTATTTTCTCTCTATTATCTTCTTTATTATCATTAAATTAGAAGATCTGATCTACAGAATATACATTGTTTATAGCTTTTGACTTCTGTGTTTAATCCCCGTCTTCAACCGCCGCACATTCTCAATTCTGTATATGGAGAATCAGGGAAATTCAAGAGGCTCCAAATTCGAGTAAACTTATTCATAATTTATAAAGTAAAAACTTTACCTAAACTGAAATTCATCTTCGATACATCGTGATACTTTCAGAATCATCTATCTTTCACTAACTATCGTTTGGAACACAACACTCTCGGTATCAATAACATCGTTTGAATGCAACTCTCGTATCATATCACTCTCATAATCTTAAAATCTTCAGTTGAATATTTACTCATATTTATAGTAGAAAAAACATTACCATCGTATCTATATACTTTTTTTCTTAACAGATTCAACTGCCTTGACATTTTTTATATTAAAGGTAATTTTAAATGATCCTTAACTACAATTGAACGAATGTACTATTTCACCTGATACGTTAACATCCTTTATTTTCATCATGATTTATATCTTTTGAGGTTGTTTGAAAAAATACAAATTTCTCCTTGCATAATTAAGTGCGCTCTTATCTTTTTCTAAAGGCTTCATCCAGAAGGTTTTTATTTTTTTGATACTTTCTTGGTTTCAATTGCTTTTTCTAGTTTTGAATTATTGCCGAAGGAGAGGAGAAACTTTTTGTTAGAGCTACTTTAATGACTGTTCTTTCCAGGTTACTAAAAGCCCTTCCACTGAAGTAAATTGAAGAACTCATTATCATTCGCCATAGTTGCTTTTTATCCAATAGTTGTTTTCTATCTTTGCTTCATTTAACATCCTTGAACATATTCTCAGTATCTTAAACCATGAAGCGTCTGTTCGCAACTTTCTTTTGTGTCTTGCAAATTGTATTTATTAAGTGAAAAAGTTGGAGGATAAAATGGTTTTAAGTACAGATTCACCTGTAAAATGAACGAAATTTTTCATCAAGAAAATTTTTAGTTTAAGCACAGATTCACCATGAAAATAAACGAAAATTTTCATAAAATTTAGCAGAGATTCACTAAATCAAAAACTTTATCAAATTTTATTCCGCTCCCCTCAAATAACGAATTTCCAGAAATAGTTTAGCATTCACCTGTAAAATCAACGAAAGGAATGGTTTGAAGAACATGATGAAGTGTTCACGGTGTTGCCCTGGCCTCCAAATTCTCCAGATCTCAATTCGTTTGAGCATCTGTGTAATATGCTGGACTGACAAGTCCGATCCACGGCAGCTCCACCTCGCAACTTACAGGACTTGAAGGATCTGCTGCTAATGTTTT
>CM068952.1:65201934-65234405 GCA_035128595.1 Eptatretus atami
GACCTCCACAAGACCCCTGAAGGTGTCCTGTGGTATCTGGCACCAAAACATTAGCAGCAGATCCTTCAAGTCCTGTAAGTTGCGAGGTGGAGCTGCCGTGGATCGGACTTGTCAGTCCAGCATATTACACAGATGCTCAAACGAATTGAGATCTGGAGAATTTGGAGGCCAGGGCAACACCGTGAACACTTCATCATGTTCTTCAACCATTCCCGAACAATGTGTGCAGTGTGCAGGGCGCATTATCCTGCTGAAAGAGGCCACTGCCATCAGGGAATACCATTGCCATGAAGGGTGTACCTGGTCTGCAACGATGTTTAGGTAGGTGACACGTATCAAATTGACGTCCACACAAATGGCCGGACCCAGGATTTCCCAACAGAACATTGCCCAGAGCATCACACTCCCTCCACCGGCTTGTCGTCTTCCCACAGTGCATCCTGGTGCCAT
Organism: Eptatretus atami; assembly: GCA_035128595.1. Classification (NCBI taxonomy): domain Eukaryota; kingdom Metazoa; phylum Chordata; class Myxini; order Myxiniformes; family Myxinidae; genus Eptatretus; species Eptatretus atami. The sequence goes on from CM068952.1 coordinate 65,202,385, forward strand.
CACTTCCCCAGGTAAACGGCGCACACATACACAGCCATCCACGTGATAAAAGAAAACGGAACTCATCGGACCAGGCGACTACCTACCACTGCTCCAAGGTCCAGTTCCGACGCTCGCGTGCCCATTGTAGGCGCTTTCGACGGTGGACAGGGTCATCATGGGCACTCTGACCGGTCTGCGGCTACGCAGCCCCATACGCAGCAGGGTGCGATGCACTATGGATTGTGACACATTCCTGTGACCACCATTAAAATTTCTGTGACTTGTGCCACAGTAGACCATCTGTCGGTTCGGACCAGACGGGATAGCCTTCGTTGCCCTCGTGCATCGATGAGCCTTGGCTCCCAACACCCTGTCGCTGGTTTGTGGTTTGTCCCTCCTCGGACCACTGTCGTAGGTACTCACCACTGCTGACCGGAGCACCCCACAAACCTTGCCATTTCAGAGATGCTCTGACCCAGTCGTCTGGCCATAACAATTTGGCCCTTGTCAAAGTCCTCAGGTCTTACTCCTGCCCATTTCTCCTGCATCAAACACATCAACTTCAAGAACTGACTGTTCACTTGCTGCCAAATATACCCACCCCTTGACAGGTGCCATTGCAACAAGATAATCAATGTTATCCACTTCACCTGTCAGTGGTCATAATGTTTTGGCTTTTCAGTATATATATATATTATATATATATATATATATATATATATATATATATATATATATATATAAGTAGGGTGGATATACTGATCTGCGCTCACTTTTCCCCATGTAAATGAATGGGGGATTTTCAGCGATTCACATTTTTTTTCCCCTAAATTACACCCCCTTTTTATCCCAAGGTATATTTGTTTGTCTCCCCTTTTAACCTAGGGAATTCTATTCAAATAACCAATGCGACAAGATAAAGATTGGTTCAAGTAGCAACGTAGTAATGTGTGTTTGTTCAAGGTGATTCTGAAGAGATATCTGAAACCTGTAAGCCTAGGGACACTCATTTTCAAATAACAATGCATATTGTTTAGCTCAATCATTGACCTATAAAGATTTGTTCATTCTCATATTCCTTTAATAGTTTAATTTTCTTTGCACAATAATCCCCATCTAAAATATTTAAAATAAAACATTTGAATCTTTATATTTTTCAAGATACCCCTTTTGTGCCATTACGAAATGATATACTTCTCTTAATGATCTCATCTGACCACCTCCTGAGTTGTATATATTTTTTTGTATAAACCACACCAATAAACAAGTTTTTTTTAATGTTTTCAGTTGTGCTGTGAAAATGAGGAAGTGTTTTTTTTTCGACACGGTCGTGCTGGTAAAATGAGGAAGTGTTTTTTTTTCGACATCGTCGTGCTGTGAAAAAAAAGGAACTATTGTGTGATCGAACACCTCGTGTTTATCTATACCAATTCAGAACACGGACAGGCTTTTAAACATAAGTTTAATTAAGTTAAGCTTCAAGTTTAATCAAGCAAGTAATTAAATCAAGTTTAATCAAGCATTTTAAGTATGTTTCGAAAATGATTCATACAAGAGAATATAATCGCCCAATTATTTTCCAAGCTGTCTCACCAGAGCGTCATTTCCTGTGGCCACACCCGATGTTCTGGAAATTTCCTCATCGCTGCCTTATAAGTGATTCGCCAGACAAAGTTTCTGCCAGACGGGATTTCATTTTTACAACTGAGGCATCAACGATCGTTTCTCCCAACGAACAAAACAGCTCACACAAAGCTGGTAAGTTTGTAGATGGTTTTCTCTTTGAACGATGAAGCAAGTGATTATATATTGAATCGTGATAATTCTGATATATATTTTTCCTGGCAGGTCCAGGCAGAAGAAGAGCAGTTTATATATCACGACGAGGTGCATGGAATTAATTCTCTTGTAGAGGTCGATCATCTGAGAAGAGATTGAAAAGACTTAATGACTCACACGACGTCTTATCAAGCCCTCTGATCTTTACCATCTTGTACCAATGGTAAAAAAAACTGAGCCATGGACTTGCTCTCTTCCGATGAAGATAACAGTTCACTACAAAGTTGGTACGTTTTTGTATGGGTTTAGTTCCTCTTTGAACGATGAAGCAAATGATTATAAATTATATCGTGATAATGCTAAAATATTTTTGTTTTTGTGGCAGGTGCCTGGATGACGTGGAATTTACATTTGACGATGAGGTCGATGAGATAAATGCCCTTATTGATGAATCAGTGATTTTAGAAGAGAATTGAAAAACATTTGTAATGACTGTATGAAGTCTTATCAAGGCCACTGATCTCGAGTGAATTAAACCAACGGTGAGACGTGTGTGTGTGTGTGTGTGTGTGTGTGTGTTTGCGTGTGTGTGTTTTGTGTGTGTGTATGTGTGTGTATGTGTGTGTGTGTGTGTGTGTGTGTGTGTGTGTGTGTGTGTGTGCGTGTGTGTGTGCGTGCGTGTGTGTGCGTGTGTTTGTGTGTGCGTGCGTGTGTGTGTGTATGTGTGTTTGTATGTGTGTGTATGTGTGTGTGTGTATTATGTCTGTGTATGTGTGTATGTGTGCGTGTGCGTGCGTGTGTGTGTGTGTGTGCGTGTGTGTGTGTATGTGTGTGTATGTGTGTGTTGTGTGGTGTGTGTGTGTGTGTGTGTGTGGTGTGTGTGTGTGTGTGTGCGCACGCGTGTGTGTGTGTGCGTGCGTGTGTGTGTGCGTGTGTTTGTGTGTGTGTGTGTGTATTATGTTATGTATGGTGTGTCTGTGTATGTGTGTGTGCGTGCGTGCGTGTGTGTGTGCGTGTGCGTGTGTGCGTGTCTCTGTCCCTGTCTGTTTGTCTCTCTGTATCTCTCCCTGTCTGTCTTTGTATCTCTCTCTCTCTCTGTTTTCTCTCTGTCGTCTTTCTACCTACCTCTCTCTATCTGTCTCTCCCATCTATACCCTTGACTCATTATTTATTTTTTTTCAGCTCGATCACACAACATAAGCTGTTGAACCAATCTGATACAACACATGATTTTCTGGGTAAATGTTTCTGAATTATTATTTAGTTATTTGTTTATTTATTCTTTTATTAATATCACTCTTTCTTTGGAATGTCGCCTTATGTTGGTTGCATCATTAGTTTGGACGCGGTTATGCCAGTACACCGGAATTCATTTTATTGGCCTCGGAGGATGACAGGCTGAGTCGGCCTCCTGGTGTGTTAATTCAGTGGTCAACGAGGCTTGAACTGAGAACCACACCAGGCTTATTAATATTACCATGTAATTATCTTTATAAAACCTAATTATTATCCACTTTTTGTTCAAACAGAATATGGTGTCTGAGTTTCGAAATCACAAGACATCTGAAGAAGATTGCTGGGAAAGATTATACATTCTCGCAAATGAATATTTAATATTTTCAATATTGATGAATTATATTTGTTTTGTTTACAATTACTTGATTTTGAATTATAAAAAAAGAATCAAGACATGAAGGGGGGTAGGTGCGCTCCCCAATGACCCATCACCTCCCTCATCCCCCCCTCCCTCCCCGTGTGTGTGTGGGGAAGGGTGGGGTGGGATGAGGGAGGTGGTGGGTCAAAGGTGTGGGGCGCACAGGGGGGGGGGAGGGATGAGGGGGGAGGGAGAGGGATGAGGGGGGGGGGAGGGATGAGGGGGAGGGGCTTGTGTGGCGGGGCTTGTGTTGGTGGGGCGTGTGTGGGCGGGCTTGTGTGGGCGGGGCTTGTGTGGGGCGGGCGTGTGTGGGCGGGGCTTTGTGGGCGGGGCTTGTGTGGATGAGGTTTGTGTGGAGAGATGGGTGGATGGTGGATGGGGTGAGCTTGTGTGGATGAGTGAAGAATTTTTTAATTAAATAAACATGTTGTGTGTGGGGAACTAATTAACTAATCACTAATTATGTGAATATGATGAATGTGGGTGGAGCTTGTGTGTGTGTGGAGCTTGTGTGGAGCTTGTGTGGGGTTTGTGTGTGGTGGGGTTTGTGTGGGGTTTGTGTGGGGGGGCTTGTGTGGTGGAGTCAAAAAGGGGCGGAGTCAAAAAAAATTCAATTTATCTTTGTCTTTTGTAATTCTTGTGAATAAAATGAACCTAAAATCTCTTCCCTTCCAAATCATATATCTTATAAGTCCAAGGAACCGTATCTATTACAGAAACAATTTTAAAAAGTTCGTTAGTCCATCGTTTACGAAACCTTTTTCAAAATGAGATTTCCACCTGTATATTCTTACGATATCACCAACTTTGAACTTAGGTTTTCTGACATTAATCTCGTTTTCATATTTTAATTTTGTAAATGTTTCTGATGGTTTCATATTTGTTGACGTATGAATCGTGTTATTATACTTATCCACAATATCCTGAATAAAAGATAACCATTGTTGTGAACCGAGTTGCGTGAATTTTTTATATAGTCTCTCTTTTAAGGTACGATTAAAACGTTCGACAACAACGGCCTTCCCTTCATTAAAGGTACTGTATAATGTAATACTGTTATTCTTTAGAAAATTCATAAATGTCTTGTTATAAAACTCTCTACCCTCATCAGTCCACAATTTTTTAGGTTTTCTCTTACTTTTATTAAATATCTGTTGAAAGGCTAACATAAGAGTATTACCTGTTTTGTTTTTTAAAGGGGCAACCCATGCGTATCTACTCCTCAAATCAATAACGGTTAAAGCATACTTGTACCCCTTATCATTATTGAGTTCAATCAAATCAGCAGACCAGATATAATCAACTTCCTTGGAATAAACTTTCCTTCTCTGAAACTTTGTGATAATTGGTTTATGTAATTCATCAGCTAATTGCTCTTCAGTCTTAATGACATCATTAGAGCCTATACGTTTTTTGAATTTCCAAGTCCAAGTTTCAATTTAGCACTGATCATCTTCTCACGATGAACCTATCAACTTTTTCTCTCAAGGTTGGATTTTGTATCAGAGACAAATTATACAACATTTCTCTATCGGCTTCATGCTTTTCTTCTAAAGTTGTGGTATTCCCATAATCAATATCGTGCCTCATGCACACTTCATCAACCCTATTGATAGGTTTACTCCATGGTTTAGGATTGTCTGCCTCATCTAATCTTTTATCCAAGTTTGTGCCTGGACCACAGAAAGAATACCCTGGTAGATGTAATTCCCCCGTATTCCAGTCGTTGTAAATTTACTTCCTGATAAAAACTTTTGTATATCTCCTCCGAGTTTGTGTTTGGAGATAAATTGATTTTTTTTGAACCACACACCGAACATATACCTTTTTGTAAACCTGTTATTTTTACTTTTAATATATGAAATATTTTTTAGTATTAGTTTTCTTTTTACATTTGAGACAATAACTCATTTATTTATGAGAAATTCCTACAGAGTGCAAAAACCTTTTTAGTTTCCAACATGCACATTTGAATCTTAATTTTTAAACATAAAGAATCTTAGAAATGCCTTCACTCTCTCCTGCATTTATTTAAGAAAAAAAAAATGAAAAACTTGAATTAACATCAATATCCTCTCCCTGAAACGATGTCAATAGTCTTGTCGAAAGTATGCAAATAGACTTTCAATTCTTTGTTTTCCTCCTCGGTGGTTGAGTTATTTTCTTTAATCCCTAATCTTTTTTTAATCTCACTGGTTTCCATATTTTGAATATTTATTCATTCTCTCTCTTTTCCTCCCTTCCTCCTCTTCTCTTTCCTCCCTCTCCTCCCTCTCTCTCTTCTCTCTCTTCTCCCTTTCCTCCTCTCTCTCTTCTCTCTATTCTCCTCTCCTCCTTCTCTTTCTTCTCTCTTTCCTCCTTCTCTCTCTTCTCCTTTCCTCCTCTTCTCTCTCTTCAACTCCTCCTCGTCCCTTACTATCCTTGAACCACTTACACACATAGAATATCATACATATATTCATCAGGATTTCTTGTTATTCCTGTATCCAAAATAATTTTTTTACAACAGGAAACCCAATAAAATTCTTTTGAATTTCTAAAAGAGCCTTACTTTTTCTTAACTTTATAATTTTTCATTATTTACATTTTAGTTAATTCCAAAGTTGTCGGTTTATCAACATCAGCATAAAGCCAATCTTTTATTGAAAATACATCATTCTTATGTTGTAGAACATATTTATTAAAATACCGAATACCCTTTCTTGAAGGTATGCTTGGACACAGAAATGATAATTTTCTTGAAGCCTTCTTGCCGTCATTTATGTATTAGAAATATATGTTAGAATAATATTATGACACGACACCTCCCCATCTTCCCATGTTAAATCATTTTGTATTTCCTACTTATTACATATAATCCTGTTTTTTCTGTTTTCATGATATAAACAAGAGCAAAACCATTATTATATTTACCCTTATTAAATTCTTTTATTTGTTGTTTTACTAATCGTGGACCACAAAACTCATTCTCGATACAAGTGGATAATATTCTTCCTTACGAGACTGATTTAATTGTTCCAGGTCTTCGAGGTTAATTTTAAATGACCAATTATACCCTAAATCATTCATATCATACCCCCATTGTTCTATTCTCATACAAATGATACGCCCTTCTTTAAAAAATTTATTTTAATTCGAACTGTGAATTCTGTATGACCTGAGATAATATCAACACTTCTGTATCTTTGGAATACCGGCCGTTTTATTTAAGGATATATATTGTGATAAATCGCTTAATCTCACCAAGTCATTCGCGTCAGTCGGGCTTGGATAATTTTTTAATTTATAAGCATTTTTCATGTATATATTTTTGGTTATATTATATTTATGTCGTCAGTCTGTGCCTTTGTGTAATAATTTGATAAATCAATATCCAGTTCTTGAGATCACACCAAGATAGAACCATCTTTACCAACATAAGTCATTTATATTTAGATAAAAAATAATATCATAAAATTTTTTTATTTTGTTGAGTTGAAATAACACATATAGACATAATTGACCACAACACTTAGAATTTAATTCTTGGACTTGAAATGTTTGATAAACACCATTCTTGTAAGAATTTTATAACTTCAACAGGTGGTGGAAACCAAAACTATCAAAATAATATTTGTCTTGACTATTAAAATACAAACCCAATGAGAACCCGTTCCCATTAATATCTCCTAAGTTCATATAATATTCTTTGTTATGTTTCGGCACATTTGTTAATTCATCTCTCATACAAATAACCACATTATGAATTTTAATTCTTAACAATATTGACAAGTGTAAATTTGATGTTGTATTCTTTCCAAATTCTTTAAACCACTAATCAATGCTCATTTATTTATTAGAAAGATATAATCCATTACCCCTTTTAGTTAATTTTACACCTGCTTGTGCGATAGAAGAAAGCATATCTCCAACTAACAATCTCGCTTTATCAGGCAGACCTTCAAGTTTTTCAGCAAAATCTACAATTACACCACTTCCACTAATTTGTTTTCCAACTCTTTGTTATGTCTTTCCAATTCTTTTTGAGCCTGGAGTGAGCCTTCCTTTCATTGGCAGTTTTCACCGCTGTTGAAATACCACCCGTCAATGCTCCAACCGCACTAAACCAGCAAATAAGGAATTAGAATGGGAGAAATCCCCACTCGTCTCTCTCTATTGAATATTTTTTTCAACATTGGTTTTGTCATTTTAATTTTAAGTGAGCCAGTATCGTTCAAGGTTTTAACCTGTTCTCTTGTGAGCAAAACATCAATTCTTACTGCTCCTTTTTTCTCTGAATTGTATTAACGTTTAATCGTACAAGGCTTTTGATTTTGAACACAGATGATAGTTTATGAAGATTGATTTGATTAACATATACCCAGTTGGTACTTTGCCACTCATTTTTTACAAAAAATTAAGTGAGACTAATCATAACACCATTATCTGTATTAATCTGTAATTCTGTTTCTTCCAAAAGCAACAATATGCATCAACTTCTTTCACTCTCTCCTCTTTCAATGTATAGGGAAGTATCCACTCGATTGGACTTATAGTTTCCTTTTGAGCGCTCAGGTCAAACGCATAGATTGTATACAAACTTTTAAATGCTGTCCATTATCCAAAATAGGTTCTTTATTTCCATTACTTTCACACACCTTTTGGTAAGACTGTATGCTTCAGCAAAATCATTTTTTTCCCAATTAATTTCCAATCTATCTCGTGGATAAAATGTTCCATCTAGAGAAACACGAAGTTGTTTCACCTTAGCATTACACTCAATGCATTATTTCTTATCAGTCGCAGTATCACCATCTGGCTTTTTAAAAATGATCCACAGATATCGTGGCTTTCCTTCCAGAACACCCAAATTCCAAGTGTAAGGGTTTGGTTGAGTTTAACGTGTTGACATCTTCGTTTGAGGTATGATAACACCGAGTGGTTTCTTTGAGTTAAGTCTTCTATTCAACATCTCTTCTGTTTTTAAGATTAGGAGTATATTCACTAATATACCAACTCATTTCATCAATTTACAAATTTATTGATCACAAAAGCCACTAGCAACACCAAAATAAAATCTATTTTCATTTATCATTCCTTTGTAGTTGAAATCTAATTTTAAGACCATACAGAACTTTATCATGATCACAAATCAAATATACCTTTAAGAGGAACTTGCCACAGTAAAACTATTACCTGCTTTTGTATCATCATTTACATTCCTTTCCTTTGATTATATCCAGGGTCTGTGTTGTTCCCGTTGACATATCAGGAATAAAACCTTCGACAGCCCCCTTTCCCATTCTATCACACAATGAATATAGTGTAAATTTCATCATTTCAGATACAGCAGAGACATAATCAACCGCTTCAACTTCTTGTGTTCCAATGTACAACGAACACTATCAAACATTTTCCAGAAGAAATCATTTACGAGTGTAGCGTTTGTGTTATTCCCAGCTCTTAGGTGAATGTAATTTACACAACAACACTTTCGATAGATTCAAATAGGTTTGTTGATTATTTATTTCAAAATCTTTTTGTCCATTTGCATTCCAGTTGTTCCAGTTATTGCATTTACCTTTGAAGTAATCTTTCTTTTTTAGTGGAGTTGAGATAATATAGTATCATCCAAATCATAGATACTATCAATTGCTTCCATACTTGTATATTTAGGAAAAAAGATGTTAAACTTTTGAAACCTGACCCAAAGTATTTTAATTATTTCTGTCGTTTTGGGGGACAACTGAGTTTTACCTTTCTCAATTTCTTTTATTGCTTGTAATTTATGAGATCCTTTTTGGCATCTTTTTACTCTTTAAGCACCTGCTACATTTCCCACAGCAGAAGCAGTTGAACAATTAGGTCTTTATGTTTAAGATAGTTGAACGATACCCATTAGAGTATCAATTATCCCATCTCTCGAAATTGATGTCCGACACCCCTTTGTCTCATAGGTTATAGTATCCTTTACCAAGATACATACCTTCGCCCTTGTAGTATGGGGAAAGGAACATTCCCATCCCCTGTAATTATTTTTATATTTTCCCAACTCGTGTTTCTCACATAAACCATCGTATTTATTTATTGGAAAACTTCACGTAGGTGAATTCTGATGGATATAACTTCTCCATTAAGAAATATACGATTATCTTGCGTCGGTTATCCTAAAATTTCTTCTGTGTATGGTTTTTCCTGACACAGGAGATAAACCAAATTTTTGGGTTCCATATTGAATTTATAACCAATTGGGGTTGAGTATGCGCTGAATGAAAATATGTATTGTTTTTATTCCATCATTATAAGCACCATCAATCAAATCACAGTGAATAATACCGAATTTATTCCTGAGGATATTTGAATGACATTATTCACTGTAAAACGTCCATTAGTTTCAATCTTTTTTGAGGAGAAACCCAATAACTCTCTAAAGAATTATCAATTGTGAAATCAACCTTGTAGTTATTTTTAAAGTTTAACGTTGATTTTGAGTATGTTTTTGAAATGTCTATGACAATATTTTTTGGTTCATCACCTGTTCTTTCATAAGACGAGCAATTTCGGAAGATATTGAGACAATCTCATATTGCTCCGGGTGAGACTGTTTATCGTTTTGTATCCACTTCCCGGATTATAACTAACTTGTCATTTTTATCAGTTATATTAAATAAGGTATTATAAGTTTCCATGGACAATAAAGATGCCTCATATTCTGTTGTTGTGTCAAGTTGTAGTGGGTATGGGAATGAAGATGTGTGGTCGCTTGTTGAGAATTGAACTAAGGATTGTGCTTCTCATCTTATTAATATGAGATAAAATGTCTTTTAATGATGTTTATTAATTATTTTCATGTTCATCAACTGGTCTAAAATGGCTGATGCTTCATTAAAACAATTGTTATTTCCAGCCTTCTTACTGCCTAACAACAATAACAGTCTATTAACTAATTGTGATGGTCATTTGAAGAAACTAACACCTGAACCAAGGATTTAAAGCTGAATAATGTGTTTCTCCTTCTCATTCTTCCTACTTTTACCAGAAAGAATAACCCTATAATCAACAAGAGTTCAGCAGTATCAATATATACTTTAATCATCATCATTTTCTCATAATCCAAGGTTTATCATATACTTTGATTCATCCCTCACAGTTTGAACCTTGTCTTCATCTTTTGTGAGAAGAAACATTAATCTCGGAGTTAGTTTGACAGGGGGTCGAGCAGAATTCAAACCTTAATTCATCATTAAATATCAATACCTTTTCTTGAACAAGATGAAATATTGCTGATTGTTCTGTTGGAATGGCCTGCTTTGGTTTTTGATCCGTCTGAATATTCATTGTTTTGAGAGCATTCACAATATAATCAGGGGGTCGATTCATTCTTCCAGTTGTTGAAATAATATCCTTCATCATCATATTCTAATTCTCCTATAATGCTCTAATTCTTCCTCCGTCATTTGACTGAAATCTTTTAACATTTGGAGCTTTCTAGGATATTATTTTATGTGGAACTGTGGAAACATCTATAATTTTTTCTTGGAAGTTTTTAAAAGTGGTTTAAAAAATTTCTCTTGTTTTCTTCTTTCAAATGCTTCTTCACCCGTTAGTTTTGTCTGCGTTTCTTCTTTATGTCTTCCGTTGTTTTGCAACTTTTGAAACCAACTCTTGATGTCCCTAAATCTTCTTGCTCTTTCTTTCGCATCCATTTATTTATTGAAAAATATCATTAATATCTCATCTTCGTTTCACAACAATAATTTATATTTTCAGTCGTGTGTTTCATGTAATCCCCAAATTCCTTTTTTACTATATATGTAGAACAATTGTCTCTCCAAAAATGTTAATATCTATTGAATTTCAACTGAATAAAAAAAAGTATTAGCATTGTTTCTGATGGAACGACGAGGAAGTTGAAAGTACGATTGACTAAGATAAATACAATTACAAGAGAATGTCCTCCCTCTTGTGTAGTAGCTGTCCATTACCGTTTGGTTTTCTCATTAACACAACATCAAAGAAACGAGGTTCTTTTTGGATTTATCCAAATCTTGGGGAGACGGTATAATCTCCGTATTATCACTAAGAATACAAGTATCGGTTTTGATTTCTTTTACATCTCTGTGTATCAAAATAGTTGTATTATATCTTCCAATGTTTTATAATCATTAGGTTTTTTTGAAGTTTAAATAAACCGATTATTATCTTCTTTTTGAAGTCCAGCATTAAAACCTTGTGAGAGTAGTTGATATTCTGGTTGAAAACTCGACTTTGTGAAAATTATTAAATTACATAATCTAAAAAGTTTTGGAAGTGAGGAGCATCTTTAAAAGTAAGCAGGTTTTTCCACATCACTTGAACCCAACTATGAGCATCTTAATGAATTTGGGAGATTTTTATGATTGTTAAATCTTTATCTTATTTTCCCAAATGGGTAAAAATCATTCATTTAATATATTTGGAATAAAGGTTATTTAATTTATCATTGGCTTTTTTAGAAACTCTGTATTTCATCCTCTAGCTCTCCAGGTCTTAATTCTCAATCATCCTTATTTCTCCTTCCTTGCAATACTTGTGTTGATATTCCTGAATCACATTCACATGAATAATATATAACAACAATCCTTGAACATTTCTTCTAATACGTATCAGTTTCTTCCCTTTGTAAGGAAAGGTGTGTTATCACCCCTCTACTTTATATTTCATTTCTCTAATCAATTCTTGTTAAGTACATTCATTCGGTCGTAATTACAAGATTATTTTCCTCTATTACATCTTTTTATTATCCCATTAATTAGAAGATGATCTACAGAATATACATTGTTTATAGGCTTTTGACTCCTGTGTTTAATCCCCGTCTTCACCCGCGCACTCCTTCTCGTCATACTGGAGAATAGGGAATTCAGAGGCTCAAATATCGAGTAAACTTATTCATAATTTATAAAGTAAAACTTTACTATAAACTGAAATTCATCTTCGATACATCGTGATACTTTCAGAATCATCTATACTTTCATAACTATCGTTTGGAACACAAACACTCTCGGTATCAATAACATCTTTTGAATGCAAACTCTCGTATCATATCACTTCATAATCTTCAAAATCTTCAGTTGAATATTTTCTCAATTTAATAGTAGAAAAAAACATTACCATCGCTATCTATATACTTTTTTTCTTAACAGATTAACTGCCCTGACTTTTTTATATTAAAGGTAATTTAAATGATCCTTAACTACAATTAACGAAATGTCATTTCACCCTGATACGTTAACATCCTTATTTTCATCATGATTTATTTTGAGGTTGTTTGAAAAAAATACAAATTTCTCCTTGCATAATTCGATCGCGTCTTATCTTTTTCTAAAGGCTTCATCCAGAAGGTTTTTATTTTTTGATACTTTCTTGGTTTCATTGCTTTTTCTAGTTTTGAATTTTGCCAGAAGGAGAGGAGAAACTTTTTGTTAGAGCTACTTTAATGACTGTTCTTTCCAGTTACTAAAAGCCCTTCCACTGAAGTAAAATTGAAAGAACTCATTATCATTCCGCCATAGTTGCTTTTTATCCAATAGTTGTATATTTCTATCTTGTTCAATTTTACATCCTTGACATATTCTCAGTATCTTAACACCAATGCAGCGATCTGTTGACTTTCCTTTTGTGTCTTGCAATTGTTATTTATTAAAGTGAAAAAGTTGGAGGATAAAATGGTTTTAAGTACAGATTCACCCTGTAAAATGAACGAAATTTTCATCAAGAAAATTTTAGTTTAAGCACAGATTCACCATGTAAAAATAAACGGAAATTTTCATATTTTAAGCAGAGATTTTACTAAAATCAACAACTTTTCATCAGAAAATTAGTCTCCCCCTAAAATACGAATTTCTAGAATTTAGTTAAGCAAGTTCACCTGTAAATCAACGAAACATGCCTCGGTGGGTCGGCGCTGTTTTGGCGGCACACGGAGGACCAACAGCATATTTGGCAGGTGGTCATCATGTTTTGGCTCATCAGTGTATATAGGTAAAACATGCGAAAGAACTTCAATTAAAGATATTGCAATTAAACTTACAAAAACAAAAATGGCTCTTTTTGTATCTTCTTGATAATTAAACTTGGCTCCCTGTGGGTTATGTCACGTGCCATTTGGTGAAGTACCGTTTCACCCAAACATGAATATACCCTGCAGTTGTAATTTTTGAACTAATTTAATGTATAGTCGATGGGTTATTTGTGTGAAAATATGGTAATGGAGTAGATGGATGATACAGTTACATGGGTCATAATAGCAGTGGGCCATAAGAGTCATGTGTGCAATTAATCATGGTATTTTTATTCAGAATGAGCAGGTGAGGTGAAACTATGCGCTCTATCGAGTGATGTTCTAGTTTCATTGATGTTTTTCTTGTTGCTTTGAGGTTATAATGCAAGTATTGTTACTCTGATTTGTGTGTGTGGTTAAGCCCTAAAATATGCTCAGAAATTAGAGTAATGCCAATTATTTTGTTGCTGCAGATAATATATTGGGAGTGAATGTGAAACCTGAATACTTTCGTGGTTCAACTTCACAAGGTAAGGATTTTCTTTTTATCTAATATCATTGCCTCTGCCACTGAAAGTGGACGGAGATTATGTTTTCACGACTGTCTGTTTGTCTGGTTGTTTGTCTGTGAGCAGGATATCTCAAAAAATTTGTGGACAGGTTTGGGTTGGGGGGGCGGGGGGGTGGGGGGTGGGGAGGGGGTTTCTTCTCCGTGATGTCCTCCTCCGGGTTATGGGTGCTGATTTTCTTTCTGCTACATTGCTCACTTTATCTTCAACAAACAAAAAAGCCATCATGACATCTTATTTGTGCATCCTGATGACATCGTTTTATAACTTGGAGGCCATTTGACCATGACAAGTTGATTAGATTTTGGTCGAGATCCTGATCTGGATCCAGATCCAATAATTCTTTTAAGTGATTCTTCACCATTGAGTGATTGAGCTAAAAACGATAAAAAAACACAATATTTCAAAAAATTATGGATGGATTTGGACAGAAATTGGTGGATCAGTTGGTTAGGTGACAATAATGGCTGATTAGATTTTGGTTAAGCTGCAGATGCAGGTGCGGCCTATCAGTGGGCTATAAAACGTAAACTGTTTAGCCTGGTGGAGGTATGCGCTCTACCAAGTGCTGTTGCATTGCTCATCATGATATGCCCGTTTTAATTGTAAGCCCATGAGTTCGTCAACCAAAACCTACGCACGAGTTGGTCCAGATTTATTGTAAAAATTAAAACCTTCTAATGACTGCTCCGTTTAATGTTTTGCAGATAATGTTGATTTGATGGAGGCCAGTTACCAAAGTGCTATCCATTTGACTTCCCGTGAGGATATGATCAGTAAAGCTGTGAAAGTCGAGCTGTGTGTACCTCCTATTGAAACCAGCAATGATGTACCTCATGCAGATGGTAAACACAAATGCACTTTTTACTACGATCTTAAAGGCTTATTCAAGAGCTTGGATGTAGAAGCCCTTCCGTGCAAGAATGGTGCAACTCAAAAATAATTATTTTTGAGTTGTGTGCCGAAATCAAATTCTTAAAACTATCTTTCTGCTACATTAGTGGTCTACCTTGGATTTTGAACAAATATCTACCGATTTCAAGTGTCTCACGTATCTGAATCGTGATTTTCTTTTACTATCATTTTAAAACTTAGAGGCCATTTTCTCATAATAATAATATAATATATAATTGCTCATAATAATAAATTGATTAAAATAAATGGAGTGAAACTAACAAAGGTTCATAATGATGTTCGATGTAAAGAAATATGTTGAGTCACCAGATGAGGAAAAACTTGGGATGTCAAAAAATATCAGAGCTTCCTGAATTGGCTAGATATTGTAACCTTGATGTGAGACCAAAAATAAGGAAAGCTGGAATTCTGTCATTGGAGGTAAACTATTTAGTTTAGGAGAAGCATTTGGATGAATCGGCATTCAATTGTTGACAGATGAGAAGTCTGAAAGTATGGAGTTGCGTAAATTGGAGTTGCAGTTAAAAGAACTAGAGATTCGGGAAAGAGAAAAGTTCAAAGAACTCGAAACGTGGAGCAAAGAAAAATGAAAAAGAAAGGGAAATAAGCTCAAAGAACTGGACATTCAGTGAAGAGAAAGAGAAGGATTAAAGAACTGGAGAATCAGGGAGAGATTAAACTAAGAGAATTAGAATTACAGAGTATAACTAGGACCACCACATCTTCCAAATTCTCTCAGTCGGCCAGTCAGAAGTTTTGGGACATTTCCAAACATGTGAGACTTATTCCCCCCTTTAAAGAAAGACTAGATAAATACAGTCAACCCCCGCTTCATCGCGGTTCACCTATCGCGCCCCCGGTTCATCGCGGGTTTTCCCTTGGAACGTAACTAATTTTTTCTGCGGATTCCCCCGGTACATCGCGGTAATAATATATAAAATATAAATTATTTAAGCAATAAATTATAACGCGTGGTGCTCGACCAGTCACACAACGCACGAGACAAAGTTTCACTTGTGAACTTCGAATATTTTCTACGTTTTTTCTCCAAGCCCCACGATGCCGCCCAAATGCTTTGCACCTTCTAAGGCTTCTGGCAAGGAACCGAAGCGCCAGAGGAAGGTCCTGGGACGCTCCAGGAGAAGGTTAAGGTAAAGGAGCTCGATATATGCTTCGGGAAGGAAAAAGATTTGCCGCCATTGGAGGAGCACTGCTCATACCCAGCACCTCAAAACCGACCAGACCAGACTAGTCGATCTCCGGCACCTCAAACCCAATCACTGCCAAACCGACCAGACCAGACTAGTCGATTTTTTGGGGAGGCGTCCATTCATCGCGGATTTTCACTTAGCGCGGAGAGGTTTGGAACGTAACCCCCGCGAGAAACGGGGGATTACTGTACTACCTTTACTTTCAAAAATTGGCACAAAGCCTGAGTTGGCCTGGGGAATCTTGTACTACGTTATTACATTGTGGTTTCATTGGCAAGGCTCAAGATATTGACTCCGCTTTACCTATTGACCTTTGTTCACAGTATGAGAGATATAAAAAGGGCAGTTCTTAAAGTTTATAAACTGGTCTCAGAGGCTTACAGACAGAAGTTCAGGCAATGCAAGAAGAAAGATGGTGAAACTCATGTGGAATGTGCTCGAGAAAAAGAAACTTTATTTGATCGGTGGTGTACTTCCAAGGAAATTGTGAAAGACTGAGAGATTAAGTCAGTTGATGTGAGTGGAGGGGTTTAGGCAGTGTGTGCATTCTGACATTAGGACACATTTGGATGAATGAAAGGTGGAAGTGTTGCACACTGCAGTAACTACAGCTGACAATTACGCTTTGTCTCACAAAATATATCTCCACAAACTGGGTTTTCTAACCAAAAGCAACTTTGGGAGCTACAGTAAACCAAATCAGGGAAATAGACCCTTATTTAAATATCCTCCAGAAACTTGCATGCCAAGTTTGAGTATTTTAAGCCTGCTGACCAGAAGTTAAATTTTCCTTGTCGTCAGAAACAGACCACAGAGTTTTCATCAAGGCTTACTTGTGCTTATTGCAAGAGGAGAGGACACCTTATCTCTGTGTCATCATTACAGACAGATTACATGGTCAACATCACCATAAAAGCCAGGAAGTACGACTGATGTTTAAACGATGAGTGTGATCATCATTGGTTAGATATTTATTGTTATGCCCTCCTGATGAGGGTAAATAAACCCGAATTCAGGACGGCATGCGTTGAAGTTATGGGGACTCACTCCTATGGAGGGGTCCAATTGTATGACCATGCATTCTGACCCTTCGGGGTTAGGATGTGTGTGTTTGATTGACCATGTGCTTCAGCCTTTGGGCTGAGGGGCATGTGTATGCCAATGGGACAGTTGTTGGACTGTGTGCTTTGGCCATGGGGTTAAGGTGCACGTGCTAAGCTGTTTAAATGTTTTGATTTTCTTTACATTATAAAGGCCCCTTCATAAAGAAGGTAAATAAGCCCGAAATCAGGATAGGTGGCTCCGTGTGATGTTTAACTGAAATTGACCAAGTAATCTTTGTCTGTTTGACAGAGTTGCTGGGGGCGAGGCCTTTGGAATTAGAAGTGATGCTTTGGTGTAGGACTTTATGTCCATTGGAGATCGGGGGAGTGCTCGTCACGCTCCACACACATTTATATTTCTACATACATATACATATATATATATATAACAATATATACCGGGCGTAGTGCGTGCGCCTGTAATCCGGCTACTCGGAGGCTTGGATTGGAGGATCGCTTGAGGATGGGAGCTCTGCGCTGGGCCGGCTATGAGAGGTGTAGGGCAGCCCGGAATCATGGCCAAACCCAATCCTTATCCCTGTGTCGTAAGAGGCGACCAGGGTTGCGTCAGGAAGGCATCCGGCGTAAAACTATGCCAAATCAGCATGCGGATCATAACGGATGATCCGCTGTGGCGACCCCTAACGGGAGCAGCCGAAAGACAAACAACAACATACATATATATATATATATATATATATATATATATATATACATATATATATATATAGGGTGTCCAAAAAAATATACAACTTTTAAAATGCTTCGTTTGATCCTAAAAGAAACAGTAATTTTGTCACTAATGCTTCATTTCTTGTTGCAGAGACCCTGAAGTTTATTTTGATAGAAGCAAGCGCCAGAAAAATGCCAAGACTGACCGTACAACAACTGACGAAAATTGTTGAACTTTGCACCAGACGAAAAGTATATACAGGTGCAACGTCTTTACTCTAGACATTTTGGTATCCACTTGCGCCATGCACCAACCTTTCGGACAATAAAGTGCACCATCGCAAAGTTTACCAATGTGGGAACCATCTTGACCTTCACAAGGGTCACAGTGGTGGAAGAGGACAGGTCGTAGTGAAGAAAATGTGGAAATGGTGAGACAGGCGGTCTCAGAGTCCAAAAAAATCATTCGACGACTTTCTGCCGAGACAAGCATTCATAAGAGCACCGTTCAGAGGATCCTTCACCAAGACATTCATGCCTTTCCAAACAAAATTCAAACGGAAACGGTGCTTACTGATCAACAGAAACCAAAACACTGACTTTGCAAATTGGTTCTCAGGAAAGTTGGAGGAAGATGCAGACTTCCTCAAAAAACTTCACATGACGGACGAATGCCATGCTCACTTGTCCGGGGAGGTAAACAAGCAAAACTTTCGGTACTGGGGAACTGAAAATCCTGGTAATGCATCAACTGAACTGGTGCCTCGATCTGTTCTCAAAGTCACCATGTGGGTGGCGGTTGGTTGGTATGGGATAATTGGTCCATACTTCTTTGAAGATGACCAGGGATGCACTTGCACGGTAAACCAGAGGAACTATCGCGAAATGATTCAGGAATTCTATCTGCCTGAGCTACGTACTCAGGCCCGTAGGAGAAACAACCTGATCCAGATGAGAACCCAGTGGTTCCAGCAGGTTGGGGCACCGCCCCATACAGCAGGGAAGCAAGGCGTTTTCTCAACCAACATTTTGAGGGCCGCTTTATCTCCCTCTACGAAGATGTTGAGTAGCCACCGTATTCCCTAACCTTACTCCTCCAGACTTTTCTTGTGGGGTATCTCAAGGACAGGATCTATGGAAACCCTAGGCCTCAGACTCTTGATCAGCTGAAGGAAAACATCCACCGAGAAATCCAGAACATTCCTCAGGAAACGTTTCCAAAAGTGATGGAGAACATGACAACGCGTTTGCAGGCATTGATCAGACAACGTGGAGCCTACGTCGAACATGTGGTCTAAAGGAAACGACGATTCTATACCAAAATTTAAATTTGGTGGCAATTTTGACATTGGTACAATAAACTTCAACCTTTCAGCTTTCTATCCAGCCATATATCTTTAAAAAAATATATGTTATGACCATCCTCTTTGCAGATGAAAAGTTGTATATTTTTTGGGACACCCTGTATATTCTACATATATATATATATATACATCGATATATATATATGTATATATATATATATATGTAGAAATATAAATGTGTGTTTGAGCGTGACGAGCACTGTATACAGCATATATGTACTATATATATATTATATATATAATGTATATTATTTATATAATGTATATATATTTATATATGTATCATGTATATATATATAATATATATATATATTATTATAATATTATATGTTATATATTTATATATGTATACATATATATATACATAGCAATTACATATTTATATATACATATCCTGCGGGTCACAACACCACACTTTCAGATCATGAACAAAACGGAAATGGTGGTGTGTGTTTGTTGGGTGAACCTTGTGATGAACTAATGATTTCAAAAATAAAATTTGAATGATGTTCATTTTGTTTTACTGTGATAGACAGCATTCTTTCTTTATCTCCACAGAAATACCCACAAAGAATGTCAGGCAGTTCGCATGCTCCAGATGCTCCCAGACATTTCACAATGGAGATACATTGAAGAAGCATATGAAGAGGCATCTGCATGACTCGTCTTCCAAGAAGTATAAATGTGGTCATTGTCCTTATGGCAGCAATTATAAACATGCATTTGACAGTCACATGAGAGTTCATACAAGAGAAAAGCCATACAAATGCTGCTTTTGTGGGAAAGCATTTACACAGTCAGGTACCTTGGAAACCCACATCAGGACTCATACCGGAGAACGCCCTTTCAAATGTTTTGTCTGTGGAAAGGCGTTTGCACATTCAAGTAATATGAAGTCTCACATATTGATACACAGGAATCGAAGCAATTCTTGATTCCTTCTGGGCTATTCCACGAACAGTACTATAATTACCGTTACTTTTGTGGGACACTTTCTCAATTCCCACCAAAGAAGTATTGTTCACAGGGTGGTGTTGGTCTCATGATAAAGACTCTCATTGGTTGCAAATTCAAATTTAGCTGAAGATAACCATGTTATGATTTTAGATTCTAAATTTTTGTTAACGGCTTGTCTTTGGAGAATGATCGTATCACTATTCGGACAGTGAGAAAAATTGTGCGGAAAAGACTGAAAAAAATGACTGAACACTTAGATGCTGCCTCAGTGCATCTGAATAGGTAGTGCCATTCACATCCCATTAACCAAATATAAATACGCAAATCGACAAAAACTGGTCATTTAAAATTAATAAAATGCACAGGCAAGAGAAAGATTATCTCTCTCTGATGTACCATAACTCTAAAGAGCATCATCGGTGCTGCTGAAGCAGCTTACTGAGCCAGGGTTATACTGGGTGGATTGCTATTGCCTTCCCAGCAGTAGTTAGAGCAGGAATTCGGAATTTGGCCATGGTGCTGGCGATCGCTCACCTACTCTTCATGAAGTATACCGTGGGATCTTAAACGTCCACCAATGAATGTCGGCAGATGGGACGCCAGTTTATCGTCCATCCTAGGGATGGCAAACACATTGCTGAATCACCCTACTTGTTTGTGAAACACTGGGATGACAGTTTATAGCTGGGTCAGGATTCAAACCCATGTGAGACGGCTTAGAGGCAAGTGTGCGTACCTGCAGGCCTTCCTGCAAGCCCAAGCAAGATGATTAAATTTGCCCTGTACACCAAAAACATCTTTATTTTTCAGTTTTAAATCTGTCACATAAGGGAGGTACATGCCACCACATTCACATGGGGCATGACCCCAGGAAAACTAAAATGGTATGATTGGCCAAATTTAACCATTAGTAGTGAACATTCAGGTGAACCCTCCGTTTGCACCAAAACCAACAGTTGCTTCTCACCTGACATCCCTCCAATGTCAGAATTAAATGATGTCCTCACACTAATGTTAATTTTAATAAGAACTGTGACAATTAAAATACCAGGAACACAAATCTATTCAGTGATTATTAAACAGAACCGAGGAACAAATTCCGATGGAAGATGACACAGAACACACTTTTAATTGATAATGGTTACATTAGAAATAAACAATTTTAAAAAGCCTGCTCAGCAATGCCATGGACTTGTACAAAATGAAGGATGTGATTGTGATTGCAGGAAGTAAAGCGATTGAAAGGAACTGTGAGCGTGAACAAATAATATATCGGGCAGATAAAAGGGGTGAGAGTGAAATGGTGCCCTTATGTTGCTGGCATCACCAGATTCACCCGACAGAGCTGAGGGCCAGAAAACTGCTGTGCCAGGAGAGTACGCTCTCATTCTGACCACTGACTCACGTGTTTTCACTCCATCTTGCTATTCCACTCTCCAGAGCTGTTCTTACATTCCTGTTAACACAACTGTCCCTGAGAGCACGAAAAGAAGACCTGCTTTGTGATGTACTCAACTCTGACAAAACAATCCAACTGCCACTGTCACCCCCAGCTTTCCCTTTTTACAACCCTGACCTGCAGGAGAGACGTCTCACACCTCCAGGCACAGCGTAACCCGAAATCAACCCCAAAATGATGGAAGCGAGTTCCATGGTTAGCCTGAACAAGTTACAAAATATTACTAAATATTACAAGTCACAACTTGTCGGTGTGATGACAACTTTTGCATGAATTTACATTTTTGGGGAGGAGGTGGGGATGCACGCACTTTCTGCCATGCACGTAACAGTACTTTACAGACCAAGGTAAAACTGTTGTCTAATACCATGTACACATTGTACTTTATTCTGGTGTGGTATGTTGGAGAAAACCGAATAAACAATTGAAAAGGCAATCTGACCTCTCAAAAAATATTAACAAGAAAAAGCAATCAAAGGTTGCAGATCCTCACCAGGACTAGTTTGTGTTGTTTTGTGTGCTGGTGTGTTTTGTAATTAATACACTCCAATATGCAATTGGTACATAATTGATAGATGTACTCACGTTCCAATTGTACAAATTGAATACACATACTCACGTTCCAATAGTACATATTTAAGAGACATATTTACGTTCCAATAGTACGTAATTAAATGACGTACTCATGTTCCAATAGTACGTAATTAATAGATGTACTCGCATTTCAATAGTATGTAATCAATAGACGTACTCACGTTTCACTTGGATGACACAGAGGCTGGTGTCAGGATTGGAGGAAGATGTCTCAACAATCGAAGGTATGCTGATGATACCCACTCTGTTGGCAGAAAGTAAAAAGGACTTGATGAAACTGTTGCAGAATGTGAAGAAGGAAAGTGAAAAAGCTGGTCTTTATTTAAACTTAAAATAAACTAAAATCTTGTCAACTGAGAAGATCGACGTGTTTAGATTGGGAGACGATCAGTTGGAAACGGCGTAAAGTTTCATCTTCCAGGGTTCTCAGATTGAAGTGAGTGGAGAATGTGGAGGAGAAATTAATAGACGGTTAGCGTTGGGTCGAACAGCAATGTCAGGATTGACAATCATCTGTAAACACAAAGATGTGACAACACAAACCAAGAGGAGGCTGATAAATGCTCTGGTATTTCCAGTTGTAATGTATGGAGGTGAGTCTTGGACAGTGAAGAAGAAAAAGGAAGAAGATCGAGAGTTTTTAAATGTGGTTTTGGAGACAAATGTGAAAACTTCTATGCACAGCAAGAAGAACAAATTCAGTGTTTAAATACATTACACTGCTATGTGCATGAGAAGTGCTGATGCTAAAACAGAAACTCATTCATACTTTGGACATATCATGTATGCAGAAAACTAAAGTCGGGAGAACTAAACCATGCTGTGCATTGTTGTGGGAAGAGGAGTCAGAAGCAGTTCGTGTATGTGCCTGATTGATCGGGTAAAATCTGCAACCAAGTCGTCTTTGCCAGAGCTTTGGAAAGCAGTGCAGGATAGGGATGTTTGGAAAAATATGATCATGAATGTCACCAGAAGTTTGACACGACTTAATGGATTTACATAACACGTTCAAAAAGGAGGAAATTAATAAACGTACTCACTTTTCAATCGTACGTAATGAATAGACATATTCACATTCTGTGTGGACCGACACACATACGTATATACATCCAAACAAACAGAGGGACGCCAATGGTGAGATCTCTGGTGAGAGCAATGATTACTGCAGAAAGTGGAAACAAAAGTAATGAGAACTGCATTCAGTGGAGTGCATCCCTCCGCCAGGCTGAACAGTTTACGTTTTGTATCCCACTTATATGGATCCGAAGATGAACCAAAATGTAATTGGCTTGTTCCTTTCACAAAACCAACTCGTCCACAACTTTAAAAAATATCATGCTCTCTAGCGTTTTTCCCCCATCTCTCAATTGTGAAGAATCACTTAAAATTTCATATCTGGGCCCAAAAACCCCAAAAACGCGTCTGATTTGGATCTTCGCCAAAATTGAATCAATTCGTCCGATTACACAAGGAACATTATTCACGCAAAACAGTCCTATTTTCTTAATTGAAACATTTTTGACCCAAATACTTGTTCTCTACACACTGCATGCTTTTGGTTCTGCATCACTATTCTAATGCAGAAACGCATGTGCACGGGAGGGGCGAGGCATGGCACTGGCAGAGCAATGGACGCACGGGGAAGCACAGCACAAGGGGGTTTATACTCGAACCCCACGACAAATACATGGGCACATCAACTTGAAAAAAAACTTGGTAATTTAATGACAAAATAAATATTTACAAGGGGATAATGCAAAATGTAATAATAAACGTGAGATAAATTAAACCTTAAGTCGAGGCGCCTCTACACACAGACTTAAATACAGACAAAGGGAAACAAAATAAAAGAAAATCCTTCCTTTATTCTGGCACTTAGCTTGGTCTGGAGATGGTCTTTGTGGAACTTGGAATTGAGGCGCTTCGTCCTGCACGTGTAGACACCCAAAAAATGGCGCCAAGCCGCTCTCTCGCGGCAGGAAAAATGTACGTCGGGCAATCCGTGAGCGGTATGCAACACCAAGGCTCAGAGACCCCATGCAGCTTCTTCGTGCGTCAATCCTCATCAACCCGCTGCTTTTCAGAATGGCACTGCCCCCTTGGTGACGTACACGAGGCCCCGGGGTCCGTCTCTCACGACCCAACCAAGAGTCAATGGCCAGCGTCTTGTTTAGTGCGTGAGCCAATTCTCCTCAACACGAATACGAGAATTGTGCCGTCTTCTTCATGCGTCGAAGGAAAGCCAGCCGCAAAGCCCTGTTCTTACAGGCCATCTCATAACTACGTTCTCTCTCGACTGCATGTGTCCCTTACATCGACCTGAACTAACCAACCACCTCCTCGCTTCTCTATCTCTGGCACCGTCCCCCTCCGTGACATACACGAGGCCCCGGGGTCCGTCTCTGACGACCCAACCAAGAGCCAATTGCCAGCGTCTTGCTCAGTACGCGAGCCAAGTCGCCTCAGCACAAACACGAGAATTGTGCCGTCTTCTTCATGCATCGAAGGAAAGCCAGCCTTAAAGCCCTGTTCTTACAGGCCATCTCCTCGTCCCATTCTCTCTCGACCACGTGTGTCCCTTTCACTGAACTGAACCAACCAAACCAACAACATCCTTGCTTTTCTCTCTCTCCTGACGTCACACCGAACAACTGTTCCACCTCTGGAGCGTGGCTTGTTCGCACGAAACCCAGGAAGGCTCTGCCTGCTCTGAATGCCTGACTCGCTTGTAAATGCAAAAATGTAGGAATATGTCACAGGGGACAATCACATACTGGAGGAACTTATCCTTAATCCCTATCTAATTAACACCGCACCACCACCCGTGTGGTGACAAGTAACACTTAAGCTCATTGTCACCCTACTTAATTACATTGAGATGTCTCCTGCACATCCACGGACTAAACAACTCTATTCAATCCTAACTTTCTTATGAAATTCCCCCATCTACCCCCACAACCGTAACAATGTACATCAGAATATCTCAAAAGTCGATGGATGGATTCGGGCAAAACTTGGTGGACAGGTTAGGTGTGTAACAAGGATGAATTAATTCAATTTTGCTGAAGATCCTAATCCGGATCCGGATCTGATAATTTTTCAAGTGATTCTTTACCATTGGGAGATGGGGCCAAAAACTATGTACAGTATAGCATCCATCCATCCATCCATCCATTGGGACCATACTCTGTGCAGAGCATCGGTGCTGCCTAAGCATTCTCCTGGGCTATTGGGCAGAATCCTGGACAGATCACCACTCCAATGCAGGATACCAGCAAGCTAGTACTCATTTTGCCAACCTTGGAAGGATAACAGGCTGAGTTAACCCCACCTGGTAATAATTCAACAGCAAAGTGGGATCCCAAGCCCCCACTCGACCTATTAAACCAACACCAGGCATACATGTATAGCATGATACCTATACAAGTTGTGGACAACTTGTGACAAAACGAGGTGGAAGAGTTGGTTAAGTGACAAGAATAAGTCGATTCGATTTTGGTTTAGGTCCGGATTCAGATCCGACCTATCAGTGGAATACAAAATTTAAACTGTTCAGCCTGGTGGAGGTATGCGCTCTACCGAGTGCTGTTCCATTTCGCTCAGAGTCACTCTGCGTGATTTTTCATTTGTCTGTTTGTTACTTGGCAAAAAAAAGTTTTTCGCCAAGTATGTTGGTCAGTCGATTTTGTTACTCTGCCTGTCTGTTTCTGTGTTTGTTTGTGTCCATCGCCTAAAGGTCAAAATTCTAAACTGATAGTCATGAAGCGTTACCAAGTTGTAGGGGTAGTTTTGACTGAGAAGCCTATTGATTTTGAGGTCAAAGGTCATCTTGAGGTCAAATTTCTAAAATCCTCAATTTTCATCCTGTTGACTTGAAATTTGAAGAGGAGTTGCATATTTGATTAATGAATTCAACCACCAATTATTTTTGAGGTCAACTTCGGCCAAAAGGTCAACATAGGCCAAAGGTCAATAGCTTAGGTGAGATTTCTAAAATCCTCAATTTTCATCCAATTGACTTGAAATTTGAAGAGGATTTATATTTCATGTCACTGAATTCAACCAGCCAATAATTTTGAAGTCAACATAGACCAAAATGTCAACATCAGACAAAGGTCAACAACTTTCTACTCATGTTAATCCACCCCAAACCCACCTCCTTCAAATTCCCTGCTTTCCTTTCTGAAAGTCCCTGTAGTGCAAGGACCTGAAAGTCCCCGTAGTGTCCATCTTGTTTACCCTGTGTTACCCACCCCATCCCTCACCCTTCCACAGATCTCCTAACGACTCTGTTCCCCACTATTTTGTGTTTACCTCTCCCGCCCCTCTTGTATCCTGCTCTCCTTGTTGTACATTGTGTGTGTTAGCTCTTATACGAGCCTTGACATTGCATACAAAAACATAAAAAACTAGAGTAATTCGACTGTTGCGCAGTCGACGGGTATGCCTCCGCTCTCCCGCACAAACACTTGAGATATTGATATATTTGACCCTTGACCTTTATCATATCTGGCCCAAAATCTAATCACTTAATTGACCTGTCTTACTTTACCTTTGTACCAAGTTTGATGAAATTCTGTCCAATATTTCTTGAGTTATGGCGTAAACAGTAAAATTTCAGAGTTTGACCTTGACCTTTGACCCTTGACCTTTATCACATCTGGCCCAAAATCGAATCACTTAATTGCCCTGTCTTACTTTACCTTTTTACCAAGTTTGATGAAATTCTACAATTTGCTTCTTGAGTTATCATGTAAACGAAAATCCGGACGGACGGACCGACAACCCGGAAACATAATGCCTCCGGCACCCTTGGTGCTTTATTACTCTATAAATCAGAGATGGGGAATTCCCCGCCATTGAACCAGTCGGCCATCTTGGATCCGGCCATGCCCAAAATCAATAGGGTTCTTCCTTTTCAGGTGGTACATGTGTGACCCAAATTTCAAATCGATATGGCGAACAGTTTATGATTATCACACTCATAGCTATAAATGTTGACGCCAGCCAGCCGGACACGACGACCCGGGTGACAACAATATCCCCCTTCCGCCATGCGGCAGGGATAAAAATATACCCATCAGAGATGGGGAATCCCCGCCCATTGAACCAGTCGGCCATCTTGGATCCGGCCACGCCCAAAATCAATTGGGTTCTTCCTTTTCAGGTGGTACATGTGTGACCAAATTTCAAATCGATATGGCGAACAGTTTATGAGTTATCGCACTCACAGCTATAAATGTTGACGCCCAGCCAGCCGACGGACGGACGACCCAGGTGACAACAATATCCCCCTTCCGCATGCGGCGGGGGATAACTCGGTTGGAATTTCTAAATTCCTTAATTTTCATCCCATTGACTTGAAATTTGAAGAGGATTTGCAAATCAGGTTAATTAATTCAACCACCAATTATTTTTCAGGTCAACATCGGCCAAAAGGTCAACATAGGCACAATTTCTGCAATTATCAATTTTCATCCAATTGACTTGGGATTGAAGAGGAGTTGCATAATTGGTCATTGAATTCAACCACCAATTATTTTTGAGGTCAAATTTATTTCATGACTTTTGCAAGTATCATGCAATGCATGACATCTTCCTTGTTACAGTACTTGTAAAATCGAACATTTTTCAGGTAGATTGGTCAGTCGATTTTGTTATTCTGTCTGTTTTTTGTCTGTCTGTCCATTGCCGACAGGTCACAATTCTAAACCGATCATCATGAAACTTTACCAAGTTGTAGAGGTAGTCCCAACTGAGAAGCCTATTGATTTTGAGATCAAAGCTCAAAGGTCATCTTGTGGTTGAATTTCTAAAATAGTCATTTTTCATCCGATTGACTTGAAATTTGAAGAGGGTTTATATTCCAGGAAACTGAATTCAACTACACAATTATTTTTTTGGTTATCATAGACCAAAAGGTCAACATAGGCTAAAGGTCAACAAAGGTGGAATTTCTAAAATCCTCAATTTTCATCCCATTGACTTGAAATATGAGGAGGATTTGCATATTTGGTCATTGAATTTAACTAACCAATTATATTTGAGGTCAACACAAGCCAAAAGGTCAACAAAGGCCAAATTTATAAAATCCTCAATTTTCATCCGATTGACTTGAAATTTGAAGAGCATTTACATTTCAGGTCACTGAATTCAACCATCCAATTATTTTTGAGGTCAACATAGACCAAAAGGTCAACATAGCCCAAAGGTCAACAACTATGCCTGAATTTCCAAAATACTCAATTTTCATCCAATTGACTTGAAATTTGAAGATGATTTGCATATTTGGTTCTTGAATTCAACCACCAATTATTTTTAAGGTCAAATTTGTTTTATGAACTTCACAAGTATCGTGCTATGTATGACATCTTTCTTGTTACTTGTCGAAATTTTTTTTGTTTTACCAAGTACAGTATGTTGGTCTGTAGCATTTGTCTAGTTGTCTGTCTGTCACACGATTTTTGGCTACAGTTTTCAAGCATTTTTCTGAAAAAACTAATTTTTTCTGAATTTTTTTTTGTGTGTAGGTGACCGGCCAATGACAGCAATGCTTAATTTTTGGGAAGATTCGAATCCGATAATTTTTTTCAATGATTTTTCACCATTGAGAGATGGGGCCAAAACTATGTTTAGCATAATATCTCTACAAATTGTGGACGATCATTGACGAAATGAGGTGGAAAAGTTGGCTCGGTGACAAGAATAATTCGATCTGATTTTGGTTAAGGTCCGGATTCAGATCCGACCGATCAGTGGGATACAAAATATATATTGTTCAGCTTAGCGGAGGTAGGCCTTTCTGGTTCTGGGTTTGGAGCGTTGGCAGGTCTCC
Organism: Eptatretus atami; assembly: GCA_035128595.1. NCBI lineage: Eukaryota > Metazoa > Chordata > Myxini > Myxiniformes > Myxinidae > Eptatretus > Eptatretus atami. The sequence goes on from CM068952.1 coordinate 65,231,497, forward strand.
TTCGGGGCTCCCTGCTGACGATCTCAAAGTTAAGTTTCCGGTCGTTATCTGTCCCGTTTTAACTGTTTATTTTCTCACCTACATGTTACTGTGTGTTCCTAGTTCGGTTTTGTTTCAAAAATCGTGCTATTTTGTGAGATTTCGTCGAACTTGTCTTGCTGGGTGTTTGAGGCCTATCCTTGAGGCTTGAGGCCTACCCTTTGTTCCCCATCGGTGTACGATCGTGTTTATTTGTTTTTTCTCCCCATTATCTTCAATTTCTATCTTTCCCACTTTCTTAACGTCCCCCATTCCTCCCACTAATCACTCTATTCTTATCTTAAATCCAAAAAACAAAAACAAAAAAACCCCTCCCTTCTCCGATTCTTCTCTTCTTAATCTCCTCTCTTTTCTCTTTTTCTACAACACTTCATGACCTAATCTGTTGAAAACTCTCAAACATTAATAAAATAACAAAAACGATCTCTTATAATGCTTCATCTTCCTCTTTCACACGTGTGGTACTCTTACTGCATCATAATGCACTACTCTTCTGCTATTTAAACAGACTGTCTCAATTCGACCTCTCCTTCATACCTTGCCTAAAAAATCCAACTGTTACAGCGTTTCTTCTCTCCCATTCCTGAATTTGCCTTTATTGCATCCCTCGAAATGTGTTAATCGCATAACTGACCTAAAACTTCTTTAAAACCCCAGTTTGCTATGAATGTTCGCTTCCCATCATCCATTCTTTTTTTTCCCCAACTCAGTGCCAACTCCCCCTCCCTCACCTCACTCTCAATAGCAAACCATCCACTCTTCTCCCTCCAAGCCTCCTCTCACTCTCTCAAAAACTCCCCCTCACCTTCTCTCACCATCATCCCCTCACTCATCCTTCCAAAGTTGCCCCTCCCATCCACAAGCCCTCCTTCCACTGCCCTCTCACCTCCATCTCTTCACTCACTCTTCAAATCCTCAACCTTCTCTCCCTCCTTGTCCCCCTCTCCCCCAGCACCACAGAGCCTTTTCTCCTCCTCATTCGGCCCCCTCCTTAGCTATTCTGCAATCCCCAACACTCTTCAACAACCCTCCTTACCTCCCCCCTTCCCCTCGTCCTTGCTACCTCCCCTCCCCCCACCCCGTGCACCCAAAGCTCCTCCCCAACCTCTTCATAAAAGTATGGACCTCAAATATCCGGGCCTTCGCTAAACCTTCAGATCTTTCCAAACAGGTTGCCACTGACAAACCAGACATAACTGCCTAACAAAAACATTCCTCCCCAAGACCTGTGACTCCAATATATCTCCCTAGTTACTCCCTCTCCGGTTTGACAGACCTGAGCCTCACCCTGGTGGAGAGTGCTCTCTTCAGCAAAGAATCTATTCCTCACTCTCCATGCACTGCCCTCACTCCCCACACACCCAGGAATACCTCTGGCTACGGCTTCCCCTCCAACTCCCACTCATGTTTATATTTGTACTGTACCGTCCACCTAACAGTGATGACCTCATCTACACCTCTATCTGAAAACCTGGACCAACTCTATCTCTCATATCCAAACCTCTCTTCCTCATAGTGGCGACTTCAATGTCATCAGCCAGTTGGCTAGGTGTGCGGGTAGCCTCCTCACCGTCATGGCACCTCAACAAAAGCTTTCTGCGACTCATTGGGCATCTGCGACACCACTGCGACTCACCGCAATAGCGTTTTACACCGCACTCAATCGGTCAACTTCCTACCAGATCTCAACCAATGTACTCATCTTTTCTGGATCTGATTTTGCGAAATTTCCCTGACAATATCTGTCTCTTCCTCCGCTCCAATCGGTTCTTCTGACAACGTCCTTGTCAAAGTGGACATCTCTCTGGCTATTATCAGAGAACCACCTCACCGCCGTCGAGTCTGGCATTCACTCAACCGACTGGCAGGGTCTCCCAAGCAGCCCTCAAACTTATAGACGGTCTCCTATCGGACCTTTCCTCAACATCAACTCCATCCTGGAATTCTTTCAAATAAACTTGCCTCTCCCATGCACAGATTTATCCCCTCTCGTCTTCAGTTGTCCACCTCCTCCCCCTTGTCCACTGAAGCTTGTGTGAGCAGTTGTCCTGACAAACTTGCCTTTGCCTCATGGAAAGCAAACCCAACTGAGGCAATCCTCAGTCCTTCCTAAAAGCTCGAACAAGTGTGTATCTACCCTCAGGAGAGCCAGAAAACATCTTTGTCATCTGAATCTGAACTCTCAAACCTCTCTCCCTCCTAAAGCCTGGTGGCGTCTAAATAATCGTTTCTGGTGTATGTTCCCCCTCCATCCCTCCCTTACCTCAAAGGCCGCACTGCTGATACCGCACGTGAAAAGCTGTAATACCTAAACCGTGTTTGCAGCTAATCTTGTGTCCAAAACCATCACTTTCTCTACCCACCTTACCCCAATCACACCCAACTGTCCCTGGACTCTGTGTCTTTTCTCCTGACAAGGTGAGAGCTTGCTATCAACCTCGACTAGTCGCAACTGGCCAGAAGGCATCAGCCCACGTGCCACAAAGCCTGCTCCTCTGCTCTTGCTCACCTCTCTCTGTTCTATTCACCCTCTATTTGTCTCAAGATCATCTGCCATCTGCTTGGAAATCAGCAAACATCACTGCCTGCAAAAAAAGGTGCAAAAACAGATCCCTGCAACAGACCATCAGCCTTCTCCCAATCATCAGTAAGGTTAGGAATCCATCATCGCTTCAGAATCAATCCTTCCTCTTTCTCCAATGGCTGATTTCCGATCATCAATTTGGTTTCAGACAGTCATCTACCTGGATATGCTGCTTCTGCTCTCCCAACAATGGATGGAGGCCAATGCCAGCGGAAATCCGAGCCGTATCCCTGGACATATCACGTCTTTTGACACCAGTCTGCACCTGCCCTGCTCACCACACCTC
>CM068952.1:65234505-65254958 GCA_035128595.1 Eptatretus atami
TGACATTGCTAATTGAAATACTTTATAGACATACAGTACTGACATTCTAATTGTACACTTTATAGACATACAGTACTGACATTCTAATTGTACATACTTTATAGACGTTACTCGTATTCTAATTGTAATACTTTAATTAGACATACAGTTATTCATATTGTATAATTGTACATACTTTATAGACGTTACTCGTATTCTAATTGTAATACTTTATAGACATACAGTATTCATATTGTAATTGTACATACTTTATAGACATACAGTACTGACATTCTAATTGTACATACTTTATAGACGTTACTCGTATTCTAATTGTAATACTTTATCGACGTTACTTCGTATTCTAATTGTAATACTTTATAGACATATACAGTATTCATATTGTAATTGTACATACTTTATAGACGTTACTTCGTATTCTAAATTGTAATACTTTATAGACATATCAGTATCATATTGTAATTGTAACATACTTTATAGACATACAGTACTGACATTCTAATTGTACATATTTTATAGACGTTCTCGTATTCTAATTGTAATACTTTATCGACGTTACTCGTATCCATTGTAATACTTTAATAGACATACAGTATTCATATTGTACATCATATTATGCAATTGTACATACCCATGGTCAATTACTAATTGAATAGCGTTTTTGCTACGATTGCCAACGTAGTTCATATTTCTCCAGTCTTTACTGGATCAACATTGTAAATACTAAAACGATTCTATGACAAAACTAAAAAGACCAATCAAAAATTGCAGACCCTCGCCAGGACTTGTTTTGTGTGGTGTTTGTGTGGTATTATAGAAAGTATTTTATAGATATACAGTATTCATATTGTTTGTAACATACTTTATAGACATCCTCGCATTCTAATTGTAATACTTTACGACATACAGTATTCATATTGTGATTGTACATAATTTATAGACATCCTCGCCATTCTAATTGTAATACTTTATAGACATACAGTATTCATATTGTAATTGTTTTACTTTATAGACATACAGTATTCATATTGTAATTATAATATATAATTTATAGACATACAGTATTCATATTTAATGTAATACTTTATAGACATAACAGTATTCATATTGTAATTGTAATACTTTATAGACATACAGTATTCAATATTCTAATTGTAATACTTTGATAGACATACAGTATTCATATTGTAATTGTACATACTTTATAGACATACAGTATTCATATTGTAATTGTACATACTTTATAGACATCTGCATTCTAATTGTAATACTTATCGACATACAGTATTCATATTGTAATTGTACATACTTTATCGTACATCCTCGCATTCTAATTGTAATACTTTATAGACATACAGTATTCATATTGTAATTGTACATACTTTATAGACATACAGTATTCATATTCTAATTATAATAATTTATAGACTACAGTATTCATATTCTAATTGTAATACTTTATAGACATACAGTATTCATATTGTAATTGTAATACTTTATAAGACATACAGTATTCATATTCTAATTGTAATACTTTGTAGACATACAGTATTCATATTGTACATTGTACATACTTTATAGACATACAGTATTCATATTCTAATTGTAATACTTTATAGACATACAGTATTCATATTCTAATTGTAATACTTTATAGACATACAGTATTTCATATTGTAATTGTAAATGTACATACTTTATAGACATACAGTATTCATATTCTAATTGTAATCCCTTTATTGAAATACAGTACTGACATTCTAATTGAAAATACTTTATAGACATACAGTACTGACATTCGAATTGTACATACTTTACAGACTTACTCGTATTCTAATTGAAAAATACTTTTATAGACATACAGTATTCATATTGTAATTGTACATACTTTATAGACTCATGCATTCTAATTGTAATACTTTATAGATATACAGTATTCATATTGTAATTGTACATACTTTATAGACATACAGTACTGACATTCTCATTGAAATACTTCATCGACGTACTCGTATTCTAATGGTAATATTTATGATGTTCTCGATTCTAATTGTAATACTTATAGACATACAGTATTCATATTGTACATCATATTAATGGAATTGTACATACCCATGGTCAATTACTAATTGAATAGCGTTTTGCTACGATTGCCAACGTAGTTCATATTTCTCCAGTCTTTACTGGGTCAACATTGTAATACTAAACGATTTTATGACAAACTAAAAAGACCAATCAAAATTGCAGACCCTGCCAGGACTTGTTTGTGTGGTGTTTGTGTGGTATTATAGAAAGTATTTTATAGACCCACAGTATTCATATTGTAATTGACATACTTTATAGACATCCTCGCATTCTAATTGTAATACTTTATAGACATACAGTATTCATATTGTAATTGTAATACTTTATAGACATAACAGTATTCATATTGTAATGCACATACTTTATAGACCTACAGTATTCATATTGTAATTGTACATACTTTATAGACATCCTCGCATTCTAATTGTAATACTTTATAGACATACAGTATTCATATTGTAATTGCAACATACTTTATAGACATCCTCGCATTCTAATTGTAATACTTTATAGACATACAGTATTCATATTGTAATTGTAATACTTTTAGACATACAGTATTCATATTGTAATTGTAATACTTTATAGACTACAGTATTCATATTGTAATTGTACATACTTTATAGAACATCCTCGCATTCTAATTGTAATACTTTATAGACATACAGTATTCATATTGTACATCATATTATGGAATTGTACATACCCATGGGCATTACTAATTGAATAGCGTTTTTGCTACGATTGCCAACGTATTTCATATTTCTCCAGTCTTTACTGGATCAACATTAAATACTAAACGATTCTATGACATAAAAAAGACCATCAAAAATTGCAGACCTCGCCAGGACTTGTTTGTGTGGTGTTTGTGTGGTATTATAGAAGTATTTTATAGACCTACAGTATTCATATTGTGATTGTACATACTTATAGACATCCTCGCATTCTAATTGTAATACTTTATAGACATACAGTATTCGTATTGTAATTGTACATACATTATAGACATCTTCGCATTCAATTGTAATACTTTATAGACATACAGTATTCATATTGTAATTGCACATACATTAATTTATACACATACAGTATTCATATTGTAATTGTACATACTTGATAGACATCCTCGGCATTCTAATATATAATCTATAGACATACAGTATTCATATTTAATTGTACATATTTATAGACATCCTCGCATTCTAATTGTAATACTTTATAGACATACATTATTCATGTTGTAATTGCACATACTTTATAGACATACAGTATTCATATTGTAATTGTACATACGAAGACATCCTCGGCATTCTAAATTGTAATACTTATAGACATACAGTATTCGTATTATAATTGTACATACTTTATAGACATACAGTATTCCATATTGTAATTGTACATACTTGATAGACATCCTCGCATTCTATTTGTAATACTTTATAGACATACAGTATTCATATTATAATTGTACATACTTTATAGACATCCTTGCATTCTAATTGAAATACTTTATAGACATACAGTATTCATATTGTAATTGTACATACTTATAGACATCCTCGCATTCTAATTGTAATACTTTATAGACATATCAGTATTCATATTGTAATTGTACATACTTTATAGACATCCTCGCATTCTAATTGTAATACTTTATAGACATACAGTATTCATATTGTATTGCACTACATTAATTTATACACATACAGTATTCATATTGTAATTGTACATACTTGATAGACATCCTCGCATTCTAATAGTAATACTTCATAGACATACAGTATTCATATTTAATTGTACATACTTTATAGACATCCTCGCATTCTAATTGTAATACTTTATTATGACATACATTATCATATTGTAATTGCACATACTTTATAGACATACAGTATTCATATTGTAATTGTACATACTTGATAGACATCCTCGCATTCTAATTGTAATACTTTATAGACATACAGTATTCATATTATATTGTACATACTTTATAGACATCCTCGCATTCTAATTGTAATACTTATAGACATACAGTATTCGTATTGTAATTGCACATACTTATAGACATCCTCGCATTCTAATTGTTATACTTTATCGACATACAGTATTCATATTTTAATTGTACATACTTTATAGACATCCTCGCATTCAATTGTAAATACTTTATAGACATACAATATCGTATTGTAATTGTACATACTTTATGACATCCTCGCATTCTAATTGTTATACTTTATCGACATAACAGTATTCATATTTTAATTGTACATACTTTATAGGACATCCTCGCATTCTAATTGTAATACTTTATAGACATACAGTATCGTATTGTAATTGTACATACTTTATAGACATCCTCGCATTCTAATTGAATACTTTGTAAGACATACAGTATTCGTATTTGTAATTGTACATACTTATAGACACCTTCGCATTCCAATTGTAATACTTTATCGACATACAGTATTCATATTGTAATTGCACATACTTTATAGACATCCTCGCATTCTAATTGTAATACTTTATAGACATACAGTATTCATATTGTAATTGTAATACTTAATAGACATAAGTATTCATATCTAATTGTACATACTTTATAGACATCCTCGCATTCTAATGGCAATACTTTATAGACATACAGTATTCGTATTGTAATTGTACATACTTTAGAGACATCCTCGCATTCTAATTGTAATACTTTATCGACATACAGTATTCATTATTGTAATTGCACATACTTATAGACATCCTCGCATTCTAATTGTAATACTTTATAGACATACAGTATTCATATTGTAATTGCACATACTTTATAGACATCTCTGCATTCTAATTGTAATACTTTATAGACATACGTATTCATATTGTAATTGCACATACATTATTTATTACACATACAGTATTCATATTGTAATTGTACAATACTTTGATAGACATCCTCGCATTCTAATAGTAATACTTCATAGACATACAGTATTCATATTATAATTGTACATACTTTATAGACATCCTCGCATTCTAATTGTAATACTTTATAGACATACATTATTCATGTTGTTAATTGCACATACTTTATAAAGACATACAGTATTCAATTGTAATTGTACATACTTGATAGACATCCTCGCATTCTAATTGAATACTTATTAGACATATACAGTATTCTATTATAATTGTACATACTTTAATAGACATACAGTATTCATATTGTAATTGTACATACTGATAGACATCCTCGCATTCTATTTGTAATACTTTATAGACATACAGTATTCATATAATAATTGTACATACTTTATAGACATCCTTGTGCATTCTAATTGTAATACTTTATAGACATACAGTATTCATATTGTAATTGTACATTACTCTATAGACATCCTCGCATTCTAATTGTAATACTTTATAGACATACAGTATTCATATTGTAATTGTACATACTTTATAGACATCCTCGCATTCTAATTGTAATACTTTATAGACATACAGTAATTCATATTGTAAATTGCACATACATTATATTTAATACACATACAGTATCATATTGTAATTGTACATACTTGATAGACATCCTCGCATTCTAATGTAATACTTCATAGACATACAGTATTCATATTATAATTGTACATACTTTATAGACATCCTCGCATTCTAATTGTAAATACTTTATAGACATACATTATTCATATTGTAATTGCACATACTTTATAGACATACAGTATTCATATTGTAATTGTACATACTTGATAGACACCTCGGCATTCTAATTGAATACTTTATAGACATACAGTATTCATATTATAATTGTACATACTTATAGACATCCTCGCATTCTAATTGTAATACTTATAGCATACAGTATTCGTATTGTAATTGCACATACTTATAGACATCCTCGCATTCTAATTGTATAACTTTATCGACATACAGTATTCATATTTTAATTGTACAAACTTTATAGACATCCTCGCATTCCAATTGTAATACTTTATAGACATACAATATTCGTATTGTAATTGTACATACTTTATTGACATCCTCTGCATTCTAATTGTTATACTTTTATCGACATACAGTATTCATATTTTAATTGTACATACTTTATAGACATCCTCGCATTCCAATTGTAATACTTTATGACAAAGCAGTATTCGTATTGTAATTGTCATACTTTATAGACATCCTCGCATCTCTAATTGCAATACTTGTAGACATACAGTATTCGTATTGTAATTGTACATACATTATAGACATCTCGCATTCACAATTGTAATACTTTATCGACATCAGTATTCATATTGTAATTGCACATACTTTATAGACACCTGCATTCTAATTGTATACTTTATAGACATACAGTATTCATTTGTAATTGTAATACTTTATAGACATAACAGTATTCATATTCTAATTGTACATACTTTAAGACATCCTCGCATTCTAATTGCAATACTTTATAGACATACAGTATTCGTATTGTAATTGTACATACTTTAGAGACATCCTCGCATTCTAATTGTAATACTTTATCGACATACAGTATTCATATTGTAATTGCACATACTTTTATAGACATCTCTGCATTCTAATTGTAAATACTTTATAGACATACAGTATTCATATTGTAATTGTAATACTTTATAGAACATACAGTATTCATATCTAATTATAATAATTTATAGACATACAGTATTCATATTCTAATTGTAATACTTTATAGACATACAGTATTCATATTCTAATTGTAATACTTTAAAGACATACAGTATTCATATTGTAATTGTACAATTTACATACTTTATAGACATACAGTATCTATTCTAATTGTAATACTTTATTGAAATACAGTACTGACATCTAAATTGTACATACTTTATAGACATACAGGACTGACATTCTAATTGTACATACTTTACAGACGTTACTCGTATTCAATTGAAAATACTTTATAGACATACAGATTCGTATTGTAATTGTACATACATTATAGACATCTTTCGCATTCAATTGTAATACTTTATCGACATACAGTATTATATTGTAATTGCACATACTTTATAGACATCCTCGGCATTCTAATTGTAATACTTTATAGACATACAGTATTCTAAGTAATATGTATACTTTATAGACATACAGTATTCATATTCTAATTGTACATACTTTATAGACATCCTCGCATTCTAATTGCAATACTTTATAGACATACAGTATTCGTATTGTAATTGTACATACTTTAGAGACATCCTCGCATTCTAATTGTAAACTTTATCGACATACAGTATTTCATATTGTAATTGCACATACTTTATAGACATCCTCGCATTGCTAATGTAATACTTTTATAGACATACAGTATTCATATTGTAATTGTAATACTTTATAGACATACAGTATTCATTTCTAATTATAATAATTTATAGACATAACAGTATCATATTCTAATTGTAATATACTGTATGTCTATAAAGTATGTACAATTAGAATGTCAGTACTGTTTGTCTATAAAGTATGTACAATTAGAATGCGAGGATGTCTATAAAGTATGTGAGGTAAACTTAGAAAGTATGTAAGGTTGCATCCTGAAAGGTAAACTTAGAAAGGCCTCACTCAGCACCTTGCATTTCTGTATGTTAAACTGAATCTGCTAATCTTTTGCCAAATCTATGAAAGCATCTAGACTTCCCCCCTCTATGCTATCTACCTTACCACCAAGCTGTCATTTGCTAATTTAGAAAGGTGAACCCCTGAATTTAGAACGGTAAACTTAGAAAGGACTGCCCAAATCATTGATGTAAATTATGAATAATAATGGTGCCAGTGCTGATCCCTGAGGTACCCCACTACTTACAGTTCATTCTACCAGCAAGACATTCTCTCACTCACAGCCAATCTTTCCTTCACATCACTAAGTCAGTTTCCAATCTAGTTAGCTACTTTTCCTGCCACTCCACAAGCCCTCACCTTGGTTAACAACCTCCTACGTGATACCTTATCAAATGCCTTCGTAAAGTCTAGATATACAGGGTGTTCCAAAAAGACCAGGACAACTTTGGTTGTTAATATATTTAGAACCACAAATTATATGACGATACCCTTTCGTTTATATGATACAGAAACTCAAAGTTTTGTGCACATCATCAATATGCTTCAATGTGAGCAACCAGGTCATCAAGGTGGTACACAAGTTCTTGCCATGTTCGGCTCAGCATGTTTGTGACCACCAATGCGCATGCAGCTGTGATCTGAGAACGAAGATCCTGCAGGTTTGCCACCTTGGTGTTGTGGACATCTTTGACAAAGCCCCACAGGAAAAAAAAAATCAAAGGGGGTTAAGTCATAACCATAGGGGCCAGGTAGTTGGTCGGTCTCGGCCAATCCAGCGACCTGGGAATTTTTCATTCAGGACGGCTCAAACGACTAAGGCCCAATGAGGGGGAGCGCCGTTCTGTTGAAAAATGATATCGAGTTGCAGGTCTTCAAACAGTGGGAAGGCAAATCCTTCCAACATTTTGATGTAAATTGGTGAGGTCATTGTATCTTCCGCAAAGAAAAGCAGACCCACCAAGTGGTCATGGATAAGGCCACACCACACATTGACCTTTGGACTGTCTCGTCTGTGTTCAATGACCACATGTGGGGTTTCAGAGCCCCAGATCCTCACATTGTGCCGTTTGACCTTCCCCGATACATGAAAGCAAGCCTTGTCTGTGAAAATGACCTTTTTCAGGTAATCTTCATCATCCTCTATGTGACTGAGCATTTCCAAAGCAAACGCCTTGTGTTTGGGTCCGTCATTTGGTTTGAGTCCCTGCAGAATCTGTACCTTGGAGGCATAAAGCTTCAGTTTTTTAATGCAAAATCCTGTGTGCAGTGGTGGTTGGTAGTCCAAGGTCTCTGGATGCACATCAAATTGATTTTCTGGGACATTGTTGAAATGATTCACACACTCGTTCAACGTCTGCTGCACTTGTGCTTGGTCAACCGGTACTTTTCTGTTTCTGACAACTTTCAGTGTCCTTAAACCTCTTGTAGCACTCTCTGATACCAGTCCGCAATGGCGGATTCCTTCCATACCTTGTTCGGAAATTATGCTGAACTTGCGTGTCGGATCTCGTCTCGATGAACCATTCGACGCACTGAGCGTTCTCCTGTGGGGTCGCCATTTTCTTTTACATTAAACCACTAGACCTGAAAACGAAGAAAACTTCATGAGTTTCTGCATCATATAAAATAAAGGAAATCATTGTATCATTTGTGATACTAAATACATTAACAAACAAAGTTGTCCGGGTCTTTTTGGAACACCCTACCACATCCACTGCAATTCCCTCTTCCCCTCCCAATCAGAAACGACTTCCTAGAACTCGAATAAATTTGTTAAAGATGATCTCCCTTAAGTAAATCCATGCTGACTATATACATATACATACATATATATATACATATAGTTTGAAATCATTCAAATGTTTCCCCATCCATTCCATAATACATGTCTCCAACACCCTTCCTACAAATGAAGTCAAACTTCCAGGTCTATCGTTCCCCAATTCTTCTCTGGAACATTTTGTAAAGTGTTGTTGCTTTTCCTACTCTGTGATCCTCTGTTGCCTTTCACAACTCCAACAAAGCTGTTAAAGATATCCGCGAACACCACACTGATCTGCTCTGCCACCTTCCGCAATACTCTAGGATACACATTATCCATCCCTGGAGCTTTATCATCCCTTAATTTATCTCGTTGCTTCTTCACTTCCTCCTCTCCAACTTAGATCTTTTCTAAAAGTCATTGCTCACTCCTGAGATAAGTACTTTCCGCTATTGGAAGACCTCCCCCTGAGTGTTTCCGTGTAAATGTAAAGCAAAAAAAATGATTTAATAAGACTGCCTTCTCACCCTCACCTTCCACCAATTATCCTTTGTGATTCCTCAATGGGCCTACACTCCTCTTAACCCTTTCCTCATACTCTTTACTTGCTTAAATAAAGTCTTGCTGTTATTTTTAATATTCTTGACTTTGTCACTTTCATCTTCCCTTTTGGCCTGCCGAGTTATTTTCTTAACTAGTCTCTGTTTTCACATGTATAGATGCGAGTTGGATTCTAGTCCTGTTGTTTTGTATTGAATTGAATGCCTTCTGCTTATCCTCCCTGGTCTCTTTCTCTACCTTCACATCTCACTGGAATATACCTACTCTGCACCATACACCTTTGCTTCTTGAAGGTTTCCCATTTCTCCGATGCAGACTGCCTGGTCTATAACCTTATCCAATCTGAAGCTCCCAAATCACTTTTCATCTCCTCAAAGTTTGCCCTCATAAAATCCAAGAGCCTTACACCACTATCCCAAACTTCACATCTCAACAATAGAGTTGTGCTTACTACATTGTGGTCGCTTGTCCCCAGACGCTCTCCCATCTCCATCTCCTCCACCATATTGGGATTGTTACTCAAACAGAGTTCCAACACAGCACACCCCCTCACAGGCTTTTGTACAAACTGGGTTAAAATGCAATCCTGGACTAGGTCTAAAAAAAATCCTCATCTCCTCTGCCCTTTCCCTGTTCCTAGACCCAATCAATCCCTTCTGAATTCTTCATATATCATCTTTCCTTCTCTTTCCACATCATACCAAGAGCCATAAAAAAGCATCCTACAAGTATCTTCCTTTTCTTGCAACCTCCAATCTCTATCCACACAGAATCCTCTCCCTCCTTCATGTAATGCCTTCGTCAATTGTTGGACAATGGTATGCTGGGTGGCTGCACCAGGGTTTTCCCTGGCAGATTTAACCAGACCCAAACAAGTTATGGCCTTGGAGATAAGGACAGCCATGTGATTGGACCTTGAGGGGTGAGTGGCGTAGTGGAATGCTTGGCATAAAAGGTCGATGACACCAGGCACGGAAACATCATCAACAGAGGAATTTGGTTACGTCGCTTCACTCGGATCACATTGCATTGTGACATGTGCAGGAATTCTTCATTCAAAAAATAGCTCTCGGAAGCTCGGTGTTTATCAGAACCTCGGCTTCAGTGGGAACCAACTTGGAAAAATCCTTGGTGGATGTGAGCTGTTTTATACACGGCTCATGCCCTGTCAGGCCCTATATTGTGCTGCTGGATTGGGGTTCCCTGTCGTGAGACCAACGTTATAGATCTAAAGATTGTCTTGTTTATGCCATACTCCCTACAGGGGCCCTTTAGGATTCAAAAAGTGAGATGAAAAATTATTGTATACATGGTCTCTCTCTTTCTATCGAGTGCAGCCTGTGGCTGCTGGTTGCATCATTGGTTAGGACGCAGCTATGCCGCTGATGCAGTGTCCCCCTTACCAGTACACTGGTGCTCATTTTGCCAGCCTCGGAAGGATGACACACTGAGTCAACCTCCTGGTGTATTTTTAATTCAGCGGCCAACGGGGCTTGAACTCAGGACCCTAGGATCCCAAGCCGCCACCCTAACCACTAAGTCAACACCAGGCTAAGTATACATGGTAAGAGACAAGATCTTAGTTCTCACAAAAACAGTTGTTCAGTATTCATCAAACATGATATAACTGAGAATAATATTGTGCAATGTATCTTTTTTTTCTTCGATCCAAAGTCTAAACTCATGGTAGAGCAAGATGATAGAGGGTAAAGAAGGTAACAAACAGACAGTGGGATAATGGGGGCAACAGTTGGACACAACAAACAAGGGAAAGAACGAAATAAAGAAAACACAGTAATCTGCAAACAAGAGGGTTGGGTTAAAGGGATTAGAAAATGTTGTGACTATGGATGGGGGATAACATGAGATAGTGGTGCACTGCTGGCTTGAAGCCCTGGAAGGAAGAGGGTGACATGCTTTCACTCATTAGACCTACCTGTTTGCGAAGGGAAGAAGTTATTGCAATCGGTCTGTGTCAGTGTGTGTTTGTAAGTCCACATGCGAATCAACTTTAGCACCGGTGTGTGAAAGGGGTTGCCTTGAAAAATACATGCATTGTTGAATGCTCTGTCTTGTTATTCCTATCTCAGGTCTCTGATCATGATGTCTGTTCATACACTTCATGAACCATCTTCCACATTGTTTGCAGTACTAAGATGTCATTGCATGTATCACTCACCATTTGATCCCAGTAGGCAAGATCATGGAAATGCAAACAGCTTATTGGCTTGGATAGGCCCTGCCAAACCTCAGGAATGACACTGAGCCAAACCTGGTTGGTACTTGCACAGTAGACCTTCATATGCCAGCTGCAGCCGAGGGTAGTTCAATTGGTGGTGGATTCACTTTTGAGCTGTCTGGTCCTTGACTTGTTCTCTTGTGAAGTGAAATCTGACAAAAACTGCAGTCCAGGAGCAGTGCTCCTGTGCTTATTTTGTCATAGAGCACACATTTCATTGGATAAGAGTACTGTGCAAAGCTGGCTGTCCTATATCCATTGAGGTTGGGGAAGTTAAAACACCGCACAATGTCAGCAGTAGCAGACCATTGTGCAAAAACTAAATTTCCTGAACGAGCTTATTCTACTTGAGAAATCTGAAAGGTAGATTTGTATTGTGTTTACAGAAATGTAAAAACAAGCAAAAATTCCAAATCTTTCAGCATTTGTGAGTTAAATTTACCATGCTTACATTAAAAAAAACCCCCAAAAAACGATGAATTCTCAAGCACTTGTAGAAAAGATAAAATAAAGCACAGAGAAGTGAGATCCCTTTTTTTATTTTTGTTCAACAGTGCTATGTTCAGCGCCAGGACAGCATGTAATTATCTGAAAATTAAGAGCACGAGTTTACAGGCACAAACGCACGCACACAAACACATACATACACACACACACGTACATAAACACACAAAAATGCACCGATTCACAGCAATAAAATGATGGCCTTGTGTATGTATAGCATTGTATTCATTCTCATATTATCACCGGCCAACATTGTGGCTTTTTTGCTTGTATATTTTTCTTTGATAAACGGGACATCCGACAGAACATCTTACACAATAAACATCAATAAGTTGACATGTAATCATGATGCGTATTCCTCTGGCATCTATGCAAGTTACATAACATGTTTATTCCCAATGGAATTGCTGTTGAGGGGGGGGGGGGAACCCAGCATACAATCAGCATTTGTCAAAGCGCACGCAGCATATGGCTGTAAATTGAGGTCTATCGACCACATTGAAAAACTATGTTGGGGCGGTAGTTACCCTCCATCCTCCAACTCCGTACCAGTTCATGGCAGACATGCAGATGCTGCAGACTATCTTCCTTGCGAAAACAGCATATGCACACAACCTGTTGTTTTTTGAGGATTGGACCGATTAGCAGGCCCAAAAGATACTTCACAATTTTACCCAAAAAGTACTGAACCGCAACATCATTCATTATTTTATCTTCTTGGCAAATCGAGCCATAAAAGTCTTTCTAATCCCAGTCAAACGCATTTTCTTGAAAGCCAGCACAGAATTAATAATGCTGACACAGGTTCACAAAAGTCATACCTTATAAAAAAACAGAAGGTCCCATTCTGTATTCAAAGGAAGTGTTTTCTACAGGTGACAATACAGTGCATATACGTGTTACACCAGATATAGTGAATGCTGGCATACACACATTACAATACAATCAAAAAGTTTGTGGCAGGCATAAGCAGCAAACTTGCATTTCTACAACCTCGATCGACGGACTAAATGCGTAAAAGACACAGACAATGCTCTTTAATCAGAGGAACGGATATGTCTGGCACTGAATACAGCATCGTAGATATTTCGAATGATATAACTGATGCTATGTTCTGCAGCAGTATGGTTATTTCTCACCATATCAAAACTAACGCAGATAAGCATTACAGAACAGATAAAAGTAGAGACATATGCAGCAGGATTCTTAAACAGGTTGCAGTACGGCACCATGGTATTTCAACAGACCGCAACTGCTATGTCTAGGGCAGCAGAAAAACTTTGCTTTGCTGAAATAAAGGAAAAATAAAACCAGTAACAATGTGATATAACTTGATTCAAGATTCCGAGTTTGACATCACATATGCGAGTTGAGAATGATTCTTTTGAAAGAAATGCAGTGTAACACATCGGATTCCACTACCAGTGTGATTTGAACCATGCACGTACATTTCTATAGGTACTTCGTGCTGTTTTCTCTGGCAATTTCAAGCTGTTTTATGGACCCTGTCCACAGATTAAAATTATTTGTTGTTCTGAGATGGTTCTTGAGGGCCATCCTCATAAAATGTATGCAAAAATGGTGACATTTACTATTTCCACGCTCATCTCCTGTTCTTTTTCTCATCTCTCCCCCCCTTCTTTTTACACCTCTTTTCCTGTATGTTAAAAAGGACAAAACCTCCAGCTATCCACAGACTGCATAAAACAGAATCTGCCACTCACTACATCACCCTACAGTCTTACCGCTGGATCATAGGCACGAGAACTCGCCCGGGAGTGCCAACCATAAATACATGGTTCTTGGTACTTGGCAGTCATCAGCATGGAGCAGGTGATACCCCCCTCCCCACCACCAAAAGGGAGCTGGCTACGTCCCTTTGAGCTTAATCACAAATATAAACCCCTTCGTTGTTGTGGTACCAGGAACATACATGCACACATTAAGAACGGTCCACATGTCTTGTTACCCACAACTAGAAAATAATCTTGTCAGTTTATCTCCCCTCAGTTATGTTCATCAGGCTGGTTTGTCTTGTGAATATAAAAGTCATACAGAG
Organism: Eptatretus atami; assembly: GCA_035128595.1. Lineage (NCBI taxonomy): Eukaryota > Metazoa > Chordata > Myxini > Myxiniformes > Myxinidae > Eptatretus > Eptatretus atami. Next base: position 65,249,326 of record CM068952.1, read on the forward strand.
GTCATTGCAATTATATATATGTATATTAATGGAATACATTTCATTGAGTAACCCCAAAAAGATACACACGGGTAACAAGACATGGACTAACCCTACATACATGTGTACCTTTATATTGTTTATACGTGTACAAAACCTTTGATGTGATAATAGTGGATGGGGAAGGGATAAAAGGGGAGATAAAATGTCAGGTTTGGGGTAATTGTTAAACCTGCCCGCTACCCCTCTCCCCCCACACCAAACCTCTTATTATGCATACATCATATGAATATGGTCCTGTACAATACATCTCTCACTCGAACCCTCTGCAGGTAAGGAAAGTGAAACAGAATGGGAGAAAATATATAATTAAATGAATGTCATGACTCATCATTCCTGAAATCTTGCAACACCGAATGCTGGTTTCACATTGGATAAAGACAAAAAGAAATATACAAGTAAAGTAATCACATCTGATAGAATCAAATGGGATGAACAGAACCTGCTTTTTTGAATGCACTTGTGCAGATTCAGGTACGATTGCCAGCTTAGAGGAAATGGAAAAGGAACGAGAGAAAGTGGCTGCTGTAGTAGGGTGGGGGTTGTATCTATGTAGAGAAAGCTTGTCTTCTGAAGTCAACAACATCCTGAAACAAATAAAAATCAATAAAATGGAAGACAAAATAAAAACATAATTCCAGCTCAAGGTACTGGAAGCACAACCCATCTCTGCCAGTACTGGTTGTTGGTGGATATTAAATATCCCAGGGTGTCTTTCATGATGAGTTATCACTGGCACTTTGTCCAAATTACAAATACCTGTCCAAATAAGCGGGCAACAAGTGGTCTGTTCTTGGGTCTCCCTTGACACCATGCTACGCTGCTTGATTTTGGGCTGTTCGACAGTTCTTCCTCACATGTGACATGCTCATTCAGAGTGCGGTTGCTGCCTGGGCAGCAGCTTCTACGTACATGATAAACAAATTCACGTTCTCAGGTTGATCGCATGTCACATGTGAACGGCCGTTTTCAGTTACGAAGGGCAACCATGACTGTAAGCACATCTTGGGCCAAAGCAGTATATAGTTTGTTTTTAGGTAAAGTATGGGGAGAAAGTTGAACGTTCACACAAAGCAAGAACAATTATTCTCTCAACACCAATATCCTCTTAACTTATTTTGATACTCCTTGTCAAAAACTAAAATGTCTTTGGTTTGAAAATGCTCCTGCTCAACATACAGACAAACCTGTACACATTTCATAAACAACTAATATGATTATGTGAACCACAAATACATAATTAGCACATACAAATTATAAACGCAATATACAAAATGACATATACACTTCATATATAACTTGTATGCACAATTAATATGGCTCATATTATACGTATATTTTATATATGATTCATATATTACACTATTCAAAGATGAATCATACATTTAATTTGTACGTTTTGCAAGAGCAAGGTCAATATTTATGAATCACAATGTCTATCTACATATTACTTAAATTGTAAGGTCGTACTCCAATCTGCTTGGCATATCTCATACATTCTCTTACCCCCCACCTTTCCCCTTATTATCTCCTTTCAAGCCCTCTTCCTCTTTGCTTCCTCTTCTCTTCAACTCCACCATCTTCCATTTTCTCCCTGAATCTCTTTTCCTTTGTTCCTTTTCCCCCTCAATTTCACTGCTTCTTACACCATTCCTTGGGTATGCAATGGTTGGATGACTCCAAATGATTTAGGTGAGTTGTACTCCCTATTTCATCGCATGCTAAAAGGCAGTATCTCTGTCTGATGAAATAGAAAAGAACTGTATGTGACAAGCTGATTATAATTCCCTGTAATATGTTTTAGCTTTACAGGTGGAAGAATGATTTATACTTTGCATGAATGTAACAAGATGAACATTACTTTTAATGTCAAAGTATATTTTGTTATGAAATATCAAAGACCAAGGTCTAATCGAAGAACACGCATAAAGTATTTGCATTTCTTAGTAGTTCTTTTTCACAGAATTTTGTCACAAAAATCTCCAAAATACGAAGAAATTGTTGATGGAATCCGGATGTAACAGTGCAAGCCATTTTTATACTTGCTGTATACAAGCTGTCATGAAAAGAAGAAATTTGTTCACCATTATGAAATCTCAGAAAATGCCAAAAATATCAACATGCAACAATAGGACGTGTGAAACAGAAATAATTTATAACTTTATCCGTAATGCCAAAATATTAATTATTTCTCAGCAAAATATACAACTAAGTTTAACCTCAAAAGCATGACAGCTTAAAAGAATATAAATGTCTCTGGGAAAAAAAAAAAATCTCATCAACTCTTCAGCGTACGACGTTTGGTGTCACAATAAAAAGGCAAACAAATGTAGCTCTCCCCCACCTGCATTTGGCAATGAAAAAGTTATCAAAAGGATCCTCCATATCATTTTCTTTATGGACGGCTAATTGCATTCATCCGAACAAAGTTGGTAGTAAACCTCACAGCTCCCTTTCGACGGATCCACCGGAACACACAAATGTGTGGTCTGCTATCACAAAGCAGTCTTGATAGTCGAGGTTCAAAGGGACCTCACATGTCACAAGGTTTCAAAGTGACAGTATGCAACAAGACTGCTGAAGAGGATGTAAATCAGCCACAGGAACACAAAGAAACAACTGGTGATGATTTTGGGTAAGCGGGGACCACCGAGCTCCCCGCCGATTTTTGGAATTCGACGGTACATGAGGATGCTGATGTTGATGAAGGCAAATATGGTGAAGAGGGTAACAGAAAAGGCAAGCTTTCCAGGATTCACCTGAAAATACATTCCGTTGGATTCCCAGTAGATGGCAGCCACAGACCAGGCCACACCGATGCCCAAGAATATGTTGACTGCGTTGCTGCCTGTCACGTTGCCGATGGAGGCGTCCGCATACTGGTCCTGAGCCGCTGCTACCTTGCTAGCAAACAGATCTGTGTATGAACCAGCAACACAAAAAGAAGATCAGAATTAAACACCTGCTCAGTTAAAAAAATAAAAGACAATGTTAACGGTGGTTACAGTTCATAGGGGTCATCTCTTTGGTGATCCCATCTGAGTAGTTTGATGTTGTGTTTCCTTGTCCATTTATTGTATTATTCATGTTTAAACACATTCATTGTATCTAAATGTCATTTTCTCATTGCAATATATGTATAATCCCCTCTATATGGATTAGACACTTGAGAAAAACATTAATCCTTCCTCCCCAACCTCCCCTCTGCCTCGAAGCTGAGCAAAGAAGGAAAGAAATTTAAAATAGGTTTAAAATATAGTGTGCCAAAAAGGTATTTGTCATTAAATGGACAACTATTACAACTACTACTACTACTACTACTACGATAATTGTCCAATTTATTTTACTATATTGTGGGGTCGGCCATGGGGAAATATTTTGGCCCAATGTTATTTGCGAACCACCTCGCAGGCGTTCGACTGAAGATGATTTGGGCAGGGATTTGGAATTTGTGGCCAGCTCCCGGCGATAACTCACCTAATCTTTTAAATCCACAAGAGAGAAGCTCGTGAAAGAGCAAGGTTAAATTGACAGTGGGGTAGCAGTTCAACAATTTGGTACAACGAGCATATCTATAACACCCACGGACTGTGATATATTTTTTTTAACATCCACAAACGAAAGCTAGCAGATGGGCCATCCAGTTTAATATACATCTGAGGGGCACGGCACACTTTGCGATACAACGTCCTGCCTGTGAAGCACCAATCAGACAGTTTATAGTCGGGTTGGGAATCAACCCCATGCTAGAAAGCTCAAATGTAATAGTGTGGGAATCAAATGCCCCAAAGTGTCTTAGTTAGTAATTTGGCTCACACATTGTTCTACAAACCTGAAACCGTTACATTTGGCCCGTGGGGACCTTTAGTGACGAGAATTTTTTTTTTTTGCATACCATGTCAAGGCTTGTGTAAGAGCTAATAACAGAACATATAACAAGGCAGGAGTCAAGAGGGGCGGGAGAGGGAAGCAAAACACAGTGGGGAATAGAGACAATAGGAGATCTGTGGAAGGAAGAGGGATGGGGTGGGGTACATGGGGTAAACAAGATGGACACTACAGGGACTTTCAGGAATGAAAACAGGGAATTTGAATTAGGTGGGTTTGGGGTGGATTAACAGAGGTAGAAAAGATTGTGGTTTTGGATGGGGGAAGAAAGAGATGGTGGTGAACAGCTGTTTGAAACCTGGAGGGAGGAGTGGGAGTGAAGAAAGTGTGCAAGTTTGTTCCAGAGGCAGTAAAAAAGAGGAATGAAAGCGTGAAGGCCAGCAGTGATTCGTGATTTTGGCAGTTTCACCAAAAGGGATTTTTGGCTGATAATGAGCACCCTGAGGAAATATTGGGGGGGGGCAGATCATAGACAGAGCAGGGTGGGCAAGGTCAGAGAGGAGAGGAAGAAGAAAGAGACCTGCCTCTCATGAGAGACAGAGAGAGAGAGAGAGAGAGAGAGAGAGAGAGAGAGAGGGAGAGGGAGAGAGGGGGAGAGAGAGCGAGACCCAAAGGCTCACCTTCATCGCGGGAGATACCAATGATCCTAACAGCCTTGGTTTTCACAGTGTGAAGTCGAGCTAAGCATGAGGCAGGAGCACCACTCCAGAGAGGAAACCAGTACTCCATCAGACTGTGGATGAAAAGCTTTGTAAGTGGTTAGAAACTCAGGTGTGCCAAGGAAGGACCTTGCACGACATCGGATGCCCATTCAGCGACTGGCTTTGGAGGCCAGCTCGGAGATGTGGCTTTCCCAGGAAAGATCGTGGCAAATAGTGAGGCCCAAAAGCTTCAATGAAAGGACTTCTTTGAACGGATTGTTGAGAAAGGGGAGGTTCCAGACAGTCCTTTCAGAGAGACATGGTGAGGGTGTGAGATTTGTCAGGATTGAGACATATTCCAACTGTTTGACCAGCTTGTGATTTTATCCAGGTCTGCAGAGAGTGAGGAGGCTTCTGCCTGCCAATCTGAGGGATGGCAGTTGGAACGGCAGAGCGTGGAGTCATCAGCAAAGAGATAAAGAGGATTTTCCAGAGAATCTGAGAGATCACTGATGAAAAACAGAAAAAGCACAGGGCCAAGAACACTGCCTCAAGGAACTCCAGCCTGGACGGGAAGAGGAGATGAGAGAATTCCATTAAGGGCCACACGTTGACTGCAACAGGAGAGGAAGTCTGTGAGCCATGAGTGGAGATTTCCTTGGATACCATAGGAAGAGATTTTGGTGAGCAGTGCGGGATACCAGACCATATCAAAAGCACGCGATATGTCTAGGCCCTAGGGAGATGGCTCTGATCTCATGTTTGGCATTTAGAACCTTCATCCATTGTTGGGAAAGCAGAAGCAGCATGTCCAGGGTTGAGTGACCTGGTCTAAATCCAAATTAATGATCGCTAATCAAGCCATTGGAGAAGAGGAAGGATTTGATGTCAGAAGTGATGATGGATTCCATGACCTTGCTGATGATGGGTAGCACGCTGATTGGTCTGGAGTTACAGGGATAAGTTTTTGCATCTTTTTATAGAGCGGTAATGTTTGCTAATTTCCAATCAGATGGCAGATGACCTTGAGTCAATGAGAGGGTGAATAGAACAGAGAGAGGGTGA
>CM068952.1:65256736-65278330 GCA_035128595.1 Eptatretus atami
TAGCACAGAGAAGTGAGATCCCTTTTTTTATTTTTGTTCAACAGTGCTATGTTCAGCGCCAGGACAGCATGTAATTATCTGAAAATTAAGAGCACGAGTTTACAGGCACAAACGCACGCACACAACACATACATACACACACACACGTACATAAAACACACAAAAATGCACCGATTCACAGCAATAAAATGATGGCCTTGTGTATGTATATGCAATTGTATTCATTCTCATATTATCACCGGCCAACATTGTGGCTTTTTGCTTGTATATTTTTCTTTGATAAACGGGACATCCGACAGAACATCTTACACAATAAACATCAATAAGTTGACATGTAATCATGATGCGTATTCTCTGGCATCTATGCAAGTTACATAACATGTTTATTCCCAATGGAATTGCTGTTGAGGGGGGGGGGGGGAAACCCAGCATACAATCAGCATTGTCAAAGCGCACGCAGCATATGGCTGTAAATTGAGGTCTATCGACCACATTGAAAAACTATGTTGGGGCGGTAGTTACCCTCCATCCTCCAACTCCGTACCAGTTCATGGCAGACATGCAGATGCTGCAGACTATCTTCCTTGCGAAAACAGCATAGCAACAACCTGTTGTTTTTTGAGGATTGGACCGATTAGCAGGCCAAAAGATACTTCACAATTTACCCAAAAAGTACTGAACCGCAACATCATTCATTATTTATCTTCTTGCAAATCGAGCCATAAAAGTCTTTCTAATCCAGTCAAACGCATTTTCTTGAAAGCCAGCACAGAATTAATAATGCTGACACAGGTTCACAAAAGTCATACCTTATAAAAAACAGAAGGTCCATTCTGTATTCAAAGGAAGTGTTTCTACAGGTGACATACAGTGCATATACGTGTTACACCAGATATAGTGAAGCTGGCATACACACATTACAATACAATCAAAAAGTTTGTGGCAGGCATAAGCAGCAAACTTGCATTTCTACAACCTCGATCGACGACTAAATGCGTAAAAGACACAGACAATGCTCTTTAATCAGAGGAACGGATATGTCTGGCACTGAATACAGCATCGTAGATATTTCGAATGATATAACTGATGCTATGTTCTGCAGCAGTGATGGTTATTTCTCACCATATTCAAAACTAACGCAGATAAGCATTAACGAACAGATAAAGTAGAGACATATGCAGCAGGATTCTTAACACAGGTTGCAGTACGGCACCATGGTATTTCAACAGACCGCAACTGCTATGTCTAGGGCAGCAGAAAAACTTTGCTTTGCTGAAAATAAAGGAAAAATAAAACAGTAACAATGTGATATAACTTGATTCAAGATTCCGAGTTTGACATCACATATGCGAGTTGAGAATGATTCTTTTGAAAGAAATGCAGTGTAACACATCGGATTCCACTACCAGTGTGATTTGAACCATGCACGTACTATTTCTATAGGTACTTCGTGCTGTTTTCTCTGGCAATTTCAAGCTGTTTTATGGACCCTGTCCACAGATTAAATTATTTGTTGTTCTGAGATGGTTCTTGAGGGCCATCCTCATAAAATGTATGCAAAAATGGTGACATTTACTATTTCACGCTCATCTCCTGTTCTTTTTCTCATCTCTCCCCCCTTCTTTTTACACCTCTTTTCCTGTATGTTAAAAAGGACAAAACCTCCAGCTATCCAAGACTGCATAAAACAGAATCTGCCACTCACTACATCACCCTACAGTCTTACGCTGGATCATAGGCACGAGAACTCGCCCGGGAGTGCCAACCATAAATACATGGTTCTTGGTACTTGGCAGTCATCAGCATGGAGCAGGTGATACCCCCTCCCCACCACCAAAAGGGAGCTGGCTACGTCCTTTGAGCTTAATCACAAATAAAAACCCCTTCGTTGTGTGGTACCAGGAACATACATGCACACATTAAGAACGGTCCACATGTCTTGTTACCCACAACTAGAAAAAATCTTGTCAGTTTATCTCCTCAGTTATGTTCATCAGGCTGGTTTGTCTTGTGAATATAAAAGTCATACAGAGGTCATTGCAATTATATATATGTATATTAATGGAATACATTTCATTGAGTAACCCAAAAAGATACACACGGGTAACAAGACATGGACTAACCCTACATACATGTGTACCTTTATATTGTTTATACGTGTAACAAACCTTTGATGTGATAATAGTGGATGGGAAGGGATAAAGGGGAGATAAAATGTCAGGTTTGGGGTAATTGTTAAACCTGCCCGCTACCCTCTCCCCCACACCAAACCTCTTATTATGCATACATCATATGAATATGGTCCTGTACAATACATCTCTCACTCGAACCTCTGCAGGTAAGGAAAGTGAAACAGAATGGAGAAAAATATATAATTAAATGAATGTCATGACTCATCATTCCTGAAATCTTGCAACACCGAATGCTGGTTTCACATTGGATAAAGACAAAAAGAAATATACAAGTAAAGTAATCACATCTGATAGAATCAAATGGGATGAACAGAACCTGCTTTTTTGAATGCACTTGTGCAGATTAGGTACGATTGCCAGCTTAGAGGAAATGGAAAAGGACGAGAGAAAGTGGCTGCTGTAGTAGGGTGGGGTTGTATCTATGTAGAGAAAGCTTGTCTTCTGAAGTCAACAACATCCTGAAACAAATAAAATCAATAAAATGGAAGACAAAATAAAACATAATTCCAGCTCAAGGTACTGGAAGCACAACCCATCTCTGCCAGTACTGGTTGTTGGTGGATATAAATATCCCAGGGTGTCTTTCATGATGAGTTATCACTGGCACTTTGTCCAAATTACAAATACCTGTCCAATAAGCGGGCAACAAGTGGTCTGTTCTTGGGTCTCCTTGACACCATGCTACGCTGCTTGATTTTGGGCTGTTCGACAGTTCTTCCTCACATGTGACATGCTCATTCAGAGTGCGGTGCTGCTGGGCAGCAGCTTCTACGTACATGATAAACAAATTCACGTTCTCAGGTTGATCGCATGTCACATGTGAACGGCCGTTTTCAGTTACGAAGGCAACCATGACTGTAAGCACATCTTGGGCCAAAGCAGTATATAGTTTGTTTTTAGGTAAAGTATGGGGAGAAAGTTGAACGTTCACAAAGCAAGAAACATTATTCTCTCAACACCAATATCCTCTTAACTTATTTTGATACTCCTTGTCAAAAACTAAAATGTTTGGTTTGAAAATGCTCCTGCTCAACATACAGACAAACCTGTACACATTTCATAAACAACTAATATGATTATGTGAACCACAAATACATAATTAGCACATACAAATTATAAACGCAATATACAAAATGACATATACACTTCATATATAACTTGTATGCACAATTAATATGGCTCATATTATACGTATATTTTATATATGATTCATATATTACACTATCAAAGATGAATCATACATTTAATTTGTACGTTTTGCAAGAGCAAGGTCAAATTTTGAAATCACAATGTCTATCTACATATTACTTAAATTGTAAGGTCGTACTCCAATCTGCTTGGCATATCTCATACATTCTCTTACCCCCCACCTTTCCCTTATTATCTCCTTTCAAGCCCTCTTCCTCTTTGCTTCCTCTTCTCTTCAACTCCACCATCTTCCATTTTCCTCCTGAATCTCTTTTCCTTTGTTCCTTTTCCCCTCAATTTCACTGTTCTTACACCATTCCTTGGGTATGCAATGGTTGGATGACTCCAAATGATTTAGGTGAGTTGTACTCCCTATTTCATCGCATGCTAAAAGGCAGTATCTCTGTCTGATGAAATAGAAAAACTGTATGTGACAAGCTGATTATAATTCCCTGTAATATTTTTAGCTTTACAGGTGGAAGAATGATTTATACTTTGCATGAATGTAAACAGAGAACATTACTTTTAATGTCAAAGTATATTTTGTTATGAAATATCAAAGACCAAGGTCTAATCGAAGAACACGCATAAAGTATTTGCATTTCTTAGTGTTCTTTTTCACAGAATTTTGTCACAAAAATCTCCAAAATACGAAGAAATTGTTGATGGAATCCGGATGTAACAGTGCAAGCCATTTTTATACTTGCTGTATACAAGCTGTCATGAAAAGAAGAAATTTGTCACCATTATGAAATCTCAGAAAATGCCAAAATATCAACATGCAACAATAGGACGTGTGAAACAGAAATAATTTATAACTTTATCCGTAATGCCAAAATATTAATTATTCTCAGCAAAATATACAACTAAGTTTAACCTCAAAGCATGACAGCTTAAAAGAATATAAATGTCTCTGGAAAAAAAAAAATCTCATCAACTCTTCAGCGTACGAGTTTGGTGTCACAATAAAAAGGCAAACAAATGTAGCTCTCCCCACCTGCATTTGGCAATGAAAAAGTTATCAAAAGGATCCTCCATATCATTTTCTTTATGGACGGCTAATTGCATTCATCCGAACAAAGTTGGTAGTAAACCTCACAGCTCCTTTCGACGGATCCACCGGAACACACAAATGTGTGGTCTGCTATCACAAAGCAGTCTTGATAGTCGAGGTTCAAAGGGACCTCACATGTCACAAGGTTTCAAAGTGACAGTATGCAACAAGACTGCTGAAGAATGTAAATCAGCCACAGGAACACAAAGAAACAACTGGTGATGATTTTGGGTAAGCGGGGACCACCGAGCTCCCCGCCGATTTTTGGAATTCGACGGTACATGAGGATGCTGATGTTGATGAAGGCAATATGGTGAAGAGGTAACAGAAAAGGCAAGCTTTCCAGGATTCACCTGAAAATACATTCCGTTGGATTCCCAGTAGATGGCAGCCACAGACCAGGCCACACCGATGCCCAAGATATGTTGACTGCGTTGCTGCCTGTCACGTTGCCGATGGAGGCGTCCGCATACTGTCCTGAGCCGCTGCTACCTTGCTAGCAAACAGATCTGTGTATGAACCAGCAACACAAAAAGAAGATCAGAATTAAACACCTGCTCAGTTAAAAAATAAAAGACAATGTACGGTGGTTACAGTTCATAGGGGTCATCTCTTTGGTGATCCCATCTGAGTAGTTTGATGTTGTGTTTCCTTGTCCATTTATTGTATTATTCATGTTTAAACACATTCATTGTATCTAAATGTCATTTTCTCATTGCAATATATGTATAATCCCTCTATATGGATTAGACACTTGAGAAAACATTAATCCTTCCTCCCCAACCTCCCTCTGCCTCGAAGCTGAGCAAAGAAGGAAAGAAATTTAAAATAGGTTTAAAATATAGTGTGCCAAAAAGGTATTTGTCATTAAATGGACAACTATTACAACTACTACTACTACTACTACTACGATAATTGTCCAATTTATTTTACTATATTGTGGGGTCGGCCATGGGGAAATATTTTGGCCCAATGTTATTTGCGAACCACTCGCAGGCGTTCGACTGAAGATGATTTGGGCAGGGATTTGGAATTTGTGGCCAGCTCCCGGCGATAACTCACCTAATCTTTTAAATCCACAAGAGAGAAGCTCGTGAAAGAGCAAGGTTAAATTGACAGTGGGGTAGCAGTCAACAATTTGGTAACGAGCATATCTATAACACCCACGGACTGTGATATATTTTTTTAACATCCACAAACGAAAGCTAGCAGATGGGCCATCCATTTTAATATACATCTGAGGCACGGCACACTTTGCGATACAACGTCCTGCCTGTGAAGCACCAATCAGACAGTTTATAGTCGGGTTGGGAATCAACCCCATGCTAGAAAGCTCAAATGTAATAGTGTGGGAATCAAATGCCCCAAAGTGTCTTAGTTAGTAATTTGGCTCACACATTGTTCTACAAACCTGAAACCGTTACATTTGCTCGTGGGGACCTAAGTGACGAAATTTTTTTTTTTTGCATACCATGTCAAGGCTTGTGTAAGAGCTAATAACAGAACATATAACAAGGCAGGAGTCAAGAGGGGCGGAGAGGGAAGCAAAAAACAGTGGGGAATAGAGACAATAGGAGATCTGTGGAAGGAAGAGGGATGGGTGGGGTACATGGGGTAAACAAGATGGACACTACAGGAACTTTCAGGAATGAAAACAGGGAATTTGAATTAGGTGGGTTTGGGGTGGATTAACGAGAGGTAGAAAGATTGTGGTTTTGGATGGGGAAGATAAGAGATGGTGGTGAACAGCTGTCTGAAGACCTGGAGGGAGGAGTGGGAGTGAAGAAAGTGTGCAAGTTTGTTCCGAGGCAGTAAAAAAGAGGAATGAAAGCGTGAAGGCCAGCAGTGATTCGTGATTTTGGCAGTTTCACCAAAAAGGGATTTTTGGCTGATAATGAGCACCCTGAAAATATTGGGGGGGGGCAGATCATAGACAGAGCAGGGTGGGCAAGGTCAGAGAGGAGAGGGAAGAAGACAAGAGACTGCCTCCTGAGAGACAGAGAGAGAGAGAGAGAGAGAGAGAGAGAGAGAGAGAGAGAGAGAGAGAGGGAGAGGGAAGAGGGGGAGAGAGAGCGAGACCCAAAGGCTCACCTTCATCGCGGAGATACAAATGATCCTAACAGCCTTGGTTTTCACAGTGTGAAGTCGAGCTAAGCATGAGGCAGGAGCACCACCCGAGAGGAACCAGTACTCCATCAGACTGTGGATGAAAAGCTTTGTAAGTGGTTAGAAACTCAGGTGTGCCAAGGAAGGACCTTGCACGACATCGGATGCCCATTCAGCGACTGGCTTTGGAGGCCAGCTCGGAGATGTGGCTTTCCCAGGAAAGATCGTGGCAAATAGTGAGGCCCAAAAGCTTCAATGAAAGGACTTCTTTGAAGGATTGTTGAGAAAGGGGAGGTTCCAGACAGTCCTTTCAGAGAGACATGGTGAGGGTGTGAGATTTGTCAGGATTGAGACATATTCCAACTGTTTGACCAGCTTGTGATTTTATCCAGGTCTGCAGAGAGTGAGGAGGCTTCTGCCTGCCAATCTGAGGGATGGCAGTTGGAACGGCAGAGCGTGGAGTCATCAGCAAAGAGATAAAGAGGATTTTCCAGAGAATCTGAGAGATCACTGATGAAAAACAGAAAAAGCACAGGGCCAAGAACACTGCCTCAAGGAACTCCAGCCTGGACGGGAAGAGGAGATGAGAGAATTCCATTAAGGGCCACACGTTGACTGCAACAGGAGAGGAAGTCTGTGAGCCATGAGTGGAGATTTCCTTGGATACCATAGGAAGAGATTTTGGTGAGCAGTGCGGGATACCAGACCATATCAAAAGCACGCGATATGTCTAGGCCCTAGGGAGATGGCTCTGATCTCATGTTTGGCATTTAGAACTTCATCCATTGTTGGGAAAGCAGAAGCAGCATGTCCAGGGTTGAGTGACCTGGTCTAAATCCAAATTAATGATCGCTAATCAAGCCATTGAGAAGAGGAAGGATTTGATGTCAGAAGTGATGATGGATTCCATGACCTTGCTGATGATGGGTAGCACGCTGATTGGTCTGGAGTTACAGGGATAAGTTTTGCATCTTTTTATAGAGCGGTAATGTTTGCTAATTTCCAATCAGATGGCAGATGACCTTGAGTCAATGAGAGGGTGAATAGAACAGAGAGAGGGTGAGCAAGAGCAGAGGAGAGTTTTTAGGACACGAGGGCTGATGTCGTCTGGACCTGTTGCAGAATCTGAGTTGAGGTTTGACAGCAAGCTCTCCACCTTGTCAGGAGAAAATGACACAAGAGTCCAGGGACAGCTAGGTGCGACTGGTAAGGTCGGTGCAGAAAGTGATGGGTTTTGGACATGAGATTTATAAGGAAACAGAGTTTAGGGATTCAGCCTTTTCACGTTCAGTGTCAGGTATGTAGCTACTTGAGTTAAAGGAAGAGATGGAGGGAGATATACACCAGAAACAGACTTAACTAGAGGGCGAGCACTCGGTAGAGTGCAAAATCTCCGCCGCCAATACTGCTGGGTCACTCAAGTGAACCTTATATCTTATTCATTAAATATGATGTCAACAGTGCTGACAGTTATAGTTCTTTTCTCCAACATTTTTTTTGGGGGGGGGGGGGGGAGGGTTGGAAATCACTTAAAACATGTAGAAATGCAAAAAAAAAAAATCTTTTTTGGGGGGGGGGTGACAATTTTTTTGCGGGGGGGGGGGGGGGTTGGAAATCACTTAAAACATGTAGAAATGCAAAAAAAAAAAATTTTCTCTAACAATTTTTTTTTTGGGGGGGGGGGGGGGGTTGGAAATCACTTAAAACATGTAGAAATCCCAAAAAAAAAAATTTTTTGGGGGGGGGGGTAACAATTTTTTGGGGGGGGGGGGTTGGAAATCACTTAAAACATGTAGAAATGCAAAAAAAAAAAATTCAAATTTTTCTTCAAAATGGCCGCCATAGCGGCCATATTGGATTTTGGACCAAGTCCAAAATCTAATGGCATGATCCTTGGACCATACCTAACCCCCCACAAGTTTCGTCGAAATCCGTCAAGGAGTTTTTCCGTAATACTGTTCACAAACAAACAAACAAACAACAAACAAACAGAAAGGGGTGAAAACAGTAACCTCCATCCATCTTCGATGGCGGAGGTTAACTAGATGCCACCAGGATTTGGAGGGGGAGACAGGTTTGAGAGTTGAGACTTGAGATGAGAAAGATATTGTTTCCTGGCTCTCCTAGGGTGGACACAGACTTGTTCCAAGCTTTGTAGAAGGAACTGCGATTACCCTCAGAAGGATTTGCCTTCCATGAGGCAAAGGCAAATTATTTCAGGACAATAGCCTCACCACAGCTTCAGTGCATCATGGGCGTGAGGAAGCGTAGGACAACTGAAGACGAGATGGGATAAATCTGTGCATGAAGAGAGGAAGTTTCTTTGAAAAAATTCCCAGGATGAATTGATGTGGGTGAGAGTAGAAATGGGAGACCAGTCTAGAAGTTTGATGGCTGCTGTAACACCCTGCAGTCGGCCTGAGTGAAATTCCAGACTTGTCGGCGCTGAGCTGGTTCTCTAATAATAGCCAGAAGATGACCGCTTTAACAAGCATATGGTCAGATGAACCGATTGGAGCAGAACAACAACAGACATTTTCTGGGAAATTGGTCAAAATCAGATCCAGAAGAGATGGAGTCCATTGGTTGAGATCCGGGTTGGGAAGTTGACAGATTGTGTCAGTCCCAATGAGTTGCAGAAGTCCTTTGCTGAGGTGCAATGACAGGTGAGAGAGGTACCCACACCCAGCCAACTGGCATGATGGCAATTTAAGTCACCACATATGAGGAGAAAGAGTTTGGATGAGAGGATAGAAGTTGGTTCATGTTTCAGAGAGCGAGATGTAAATGGAGTCACTACTGTTTGGTGGACGGTACAACACATATAAACAAGAGGTGGGAGCAGAGGGGAAGCCGTAACCAGAGGTATTCCAGAGGGTGTGGAGAGTGAGGGCAGTGCATGGAGAGTGAGGAATAGAGTTTTTGATAAAGAGAGCAACTCCGCCGCCAGGACGAGCTAGGTCTATCATACCGAAGGAGGGAGTAACGAGGGATAGAAATTAAGGAGTCAGAGACGTGTTAAAGGAGGAAAGCTTCGGTGAAGCAGATTTTGTCTGGTTTGTCAATTGCAACCTGTATGGAAGATCTGTCAGGTTTGAGCGAAGGCCCCGTATTTTGAGTTCCACACTTTTATGGAAGAGAAAGTGGAGGAGGCTTTGGGTGCAGGGGGAGGGAGGGGAGTAGTGAGAGTTGTTGACAGTTTATGACAGATTGTAGAAGAGCTAGGGGAGAAGGTTAGACGGGGAGAAGGACAAAGGGCTGAGGTGGTGAAGGGATGAGTAACAGTTGGGAGTAATAGAGAGGGGGAAAAGGGAAGTGGGAGATTGGAGGAGGTGGAGGAATGAGCTGAAAGAGAGAGGATAGGGGAAGGAGGCAGCTTTGTGGATGTGAAGGGGGGGGGGCATTGAGAAGGTGGAGTGAGGGAGGAAATTTGAAAGGGAGAAGTGATGGGGGAAAATTGAGGGAAAGGTTTGGGGGGAGCTTGGAGGGGAAGAGAGAGAAGGTTGCTTTGAAGAGGGAAGAGGAAGTTGATTTGCGAGGAGGGTGAGAGGGAGCTTTGAGGGAGAGAGGAGACGATGAGAGCAGGCACAGCCATGGGGGAAGAGGGAGAAGGGAGGATGGGGAGAGGGGAGGATGAAGACTGGGTAGTGGTGTGGTAGAGGTGGAGTGGGCAGGGGGAGGATCAATATTTGAGGGGGTGGGAAGAGGGGGAGATGTGATGAGAGGAAAGAGAGAGCATGTTAGAGATATTGAGGAGTGTGCTGAATGAGTGTGAGATTTGTTAGGTTGGAACGGAGCCCACAGATGTTTGAAAACCATGTAGTTTGGGAAACCAGAGGGGAGATTGTTAGTAAGTCAGAGGACAGTGGAGAGATGCTCCGATGGGGGGTAAGATGGGAGGAGTGAGGAAGGGGTATAACAGGGAAGGAGTTTGGAGGAGGTAGATTTAAAGAGGTGGGATGAATTTGTACTGAAGTTGGAAAAAAGAACGATGAATAATGGAAGATGAACAAGTATTGCAAAATGGGATTTAAAAAAGTTGTAGGTCAGAGATTTGTTTAAATACATTGGAAGATGGATGGAGTGCAGAAAGGAAGTATTGTACCAGATGGAATTTTTAGACATGGGATGAAAGAAAGGTCGAATTGAGCACAAGATTTTGAAGACGAAGAACCGGGCAGAGAGGGGAAGTTGAAGCATTGTAAGAGACCGCAAGTCTGAAGATGACGATGGTTCACGAGCGGTATTTGACGATGTAGATTGTTTCAGAAGTCAAGGATGAGACAATGTGATAATGTTTGACCAAGTTATAAAAATGATCAACATGATGTGGTACGAGTGACAGGTTTATTAGCTGCAAAATGTCGAAAACTCCGGTTTCATTCACACCTTTCAAAATTTGACCTTGATATAACCTTTAAAGTCACAAAACAATGTTGGACATTAAAATAAGGAACAGGATACGTGCTATAGCTTATTGAGTTAGTTCGTCGAAGAAGGTCGAAAACCGGTTCGATTCCACAACTTTAAAAATTTGACCTTTGTGAACTTTAAAGGTCAAAGGTCAAGGATTATGATCTTTGGTGAAAACTTCCTCTGGAACATTCCAGGAACAATATAACGTCATATAGGCTATATGCATTTCGCACTCCTCGGAATATCCAGACTTTGATTAAATCAGCGTAAAAACAAACTTGAAGGGGGCGCCACGCAAGGTGTTTCGAGATGGAGCAAATAGTTTCAAGACTTTAGGTGGGAATGACCTCAAATTATGCATAAAATATTGTCATCCTAGCTCTCAAAGTTTGGGGGGTCGTATGATTTTTATGTCAAATTCGCATTTTCTAAGTTCGTGACCTTGTGACCTTGACCTTGGACGAAAATGAAAATCGAGCTCCGTGGGGCTATGCAGGTGCCATTGGGCTAACCAAATACCGAAACCCTGTCAGATTCGACAAACCCCTAGGAGAAGATGCAAATTGAAATCGGCTACCCCCTAAAAACACATGTTTTTTGGGCGTGGCTCCGCCCATAATGGGCGCACCATGCCATTCTCAGGAAACACAACTAGTCATGATATAAACCTCCACCAAAATTTTATCAGGATCGGATCAAAACCACGGAGCTACGCTCGGGACAGACAGACAGACAGACAGACACACACACACACACACACACACACAACACACAACACACACACACACACACACACACACACACACACACACCAATAACGAATATAGTGGTCACTTATTTTTTCGTGAACCAATATTATTATGATTTTTTTTGAAGATTATGGAAGAGTAAAAGCAAGAGTTTGAAGAAAAGGTCGTGAAGGTGTGTGGTGAATACCTTCACGATCAGTGGGATTGACAGGGAAGAGGGCAGACAAAGAAGAATAAGAGTCGGTGCAAGAAGTCACATGTTACTAGGGTGCATCAAACGCCCCTTTTTTACGAAAGTTTGAAAACATAAGGCGATAGGACAGATGTGTTCAAATACATGAAAAAAAACATTTCTCTTTTTTTCAGAATTTGGTCATCATCTTGGGGGTCACCATCGGGGTCAAAGTTCAGGCACGCAGCTCCTGCACATTTTTCAGAATAAGTGTTATTTTTCACTGTATAGTGATCAAAACTTGTGTCTGGTGGTGAAATATTCTGACATATCAATGTACTGCTCCTTTGGTGATGTTTGTAACATGGTTGGCTTGTAATTTGTTGGCACAGTTTCCCGGAAAATGGTATTTTGGCAAGGTCATTTATTGTCTAAAGATTGCTATGTTAGAAACTCAAATTTCTACTCTACCTCCTACTGCAGTTATACAAACATGACACCAGGTACCCAAGATAATAAGATTCTGTGACTTTGCAACATGATTTATTTCAAATGGTGGAACTCTTGCCCGAGCGCTCTTGATGCGCCATACAACGATTTGTGTCTGTATAAAGATCTATACGCTATGGATCTGTGGACCCCGAGGTTTCTGCATCCGCTATCAAAGCTCTACAGCGTCATGTTTGGTACTTAACAGCTGAGTTTGTGCCTTAGCCTTATTCAGTGAGGAGTTCCAAGTGCAGAGAAGCGTCGACTGGCTGACCGTATCATCTCGTCAAGCTGATAGAGAGAACTTGGACTATTGCCTTTGGGCGCTTTGGTACAGACTTCGGAAAGCCTCACTTCCCAAGGACATTCACTTGACATCTAGCCTATCTGACTTCGTCTCGGTTGATTCTTGGTTTGTGTTCCGAGAACTTGAACTGGACGATTCATTCTTAACGTATGAAGTGAGTGAGTGGGAAACACTTCCAGCCTATGTGGATTCAAAATCTAAAACCAAAGCACTCAATGTAACTAATGATGCGGCTGAACGTCTATCAACTCAGAGACGGACTGTCTCGGTGCAGCTAGGTCTGAAGAACACTTTCAGAATGTGCAACAAGTCACTGAGAATGACAGAAAAGAGAACCCGAATCTCCGGAAACGCTTGAAACTTGATCATTAATGATATTATATGAGTACCTTGATATGAATACACATAATTCTGGGTAATAAAGCTGTGAATTTGACAGAACCGAGGCATTTGTTACTATTTTGTTGTTTTTTTTCTGGGAAAATCACCAGTTTCCCGCTTCTCCAGCAAATTTCCCGGAAAATTTGATTGGCTCTATATCACTGGAACATCACCAAAGGAGCAGTACATTGATATGTCAGAATATTTCACCACCCGATACAAGTTTTGATCACTATACAGTGGAAATAATGCTTATTCTGAAAAATGCGCAGGAGCTGCGTGCCTGAACTTTGACCCGATGTGGACCCCCAAGATGATGACCAAAAATTCTGAAAAAATGAGAAATGTTTTTTCATGTATTCGAACACATCTGTCCTATCGCCGTTATGTTTTTCAAACTTTCGCAAAAAAGGGGCGTTTGATGCACCCTAATGGTTACGTGGGGGTATAAGGTGAAAAGGGAAAGGCTTTTTTTTTTTCTTTGTATTAAAAATTTTTTTTAGGAGCAAATACAACCTGTTGCTTCGCTGATGAGGGTGTTAAGGGGGAGGAAGGGGGAAGGAGGAGGGAGAGGAGGGAGGGGTGGAGAGAAGAGGGGGGAGAGGGGAAAGAGGAAGAGGAGAGAGGACGCAGGAGGGAGGGGAAGCTCGGAAGGAGGAGAAGAGTAAGGAAGGGGAGGTGGTGGGGAGAGCTATGCCTCACAGGAGGAGGGGTGCGTGAGGAGAGGGTGAGAGAAAGCGAGTGTATGAAAAAAAAAGAAGAAGAAAGGTGAGGGGTGGAGGTGGGGTTAATAAAGAGAATGATATGTTCTGCTTAATGACCGAACACACACACAAAAACAAACTCATGTCAGGACAGCTGTACACACACCGACACAACAGAGTTTATAATGTAATCCCTGGTACATCTGTAAAAACTTTGATATCCCAGTTCCAGAAATTTGTGGGAATGATCCAAAAGTAATCACTGAAAACATGGAAGTACCGCTCACGTACGACCGAATGATCCCTCGAGCGTGAACATCGAAAACAAGGCGTTGCGACCAGATACATTCTTAGGTACAAAAAAGAGAGAAGAAGGCATTGCTTATTGAAGTGTTAATAGCAGTGATTTTGGACTAAACGATGCAGAAATCAAGAAAATGACCAAACAAAAGACCTCAAGAATGAAGTGAGAAGGCCTGGAAGCTGAAGAATGCCAAATTGTACCTGTGATAGTTGGAGCTACAGGAATGATGACAAAGAACCTCACAGAGATACAAGGGGGCACAATACCCGGGTGTTCACCTGGTAGTGGCTGGATAAGATAACCAGGCACCACTGGTGGGCATGGATGACCCACAAATATATAATGGAGAAGAAAGTAAATACCGATGGATTTTTTTTTTTTAATGCCGTGAACAAACTTTGGTACATCACTGGTGATAAAGGTTATGGTCATGTGTCATCGAAATTGTGTGTGTGTTTTAGAAAAAAGCAATACAATATTTTGGGGGGCAACCCCCCTGTAGAACCCCTAAGACCTCAATTTTTTTAAAGTCCTGAACAAACTTTAGTACGTTAAGGGTGGTGAAGATGGTGCTAAGTTTCATTAGAATTGTTTGTGTAGTTTTGGAGAAGAAAACAAATGCATATTTTGGTGGGAAACCCCCCTTAAACCCACATGGAGCCCGATTTTTCTCATGTCATAAACAAACTTTGGTACGCCATGGGTGATGAAGGTTGCAGTGAAGTTTCATCGGAATTGTGTATCGTTTCTGAGAAGAAGTCGCAAGTATTTGTGGATGGACGGATGGACGGACTGACGACACACCATCCCATAAGCTCCCCGTAACTATTTTACAAGTGAGCTGAAAACCATCCCTGGAATATTATAACAAACAAACTACAGTTGGAAGCTGTCCGGGGCTCAGTAACGATCCTGAAGAGAGCCCTCGGCACAAAACTTTGAGAACATAAAACTTCACAGCTTGGTCCATGAATCGTGACCCCTTACTGAAATGAAGGTGGATACTTTGAGCCTGCTCTGGGAGGACTGCATTCCACATTCTGAAACTCCCATATGTAGATACCAATCAACGACAACACACACACACACACACACACACACACACACACACACACACACACACACACACACACACACACACACACACACACACACACACACACACACACACACACACACACACACACACACACACACCTGGGGCTGGAGCATTCCGTGAGCTGAGAAAGTTCTCCAAGTCTTTAGTTGTGCAGAGGTACAGCCCTTTCTCGCACGTACTTTCTATGTATTTTCAGTTTCTTTCAGAAGCTTTGTGAGCCATTTCAGGTAACAATTCTTCTCCCGGATACACAATGTATTTTATTTCGCCCCAAACTATGTCGTTTCCTGTGGTTTCTGCGCATGCACACTGAGAATTTGAGCGGATTACTCCATCATAAAAGTTGCGTATTGGGGAGAATTCTGGTGTATCTGTAAATCATAAAGACACAACAATGAAAATGTGGAACTTGTGCAAATGTGAGAAATTTGCACAAATACATTTCAGACTATTTTCGCAATGGATATGAATCTATGCTTTCTTTGCATCTATAAAGAACGACATGTCTATTGTCCAAACACATACTGCACTAGCAAGATCAGGAACCAGTTCCATACATGTGTCAAGAAGATTGTGTATCAAGAAGAAAACAAGTTGATAAAAAGAAGAAAAGAGGGAAAGAAGGATAGGGAGAGGAACAAATGAGGGCAGTGGGGAAGCCAAAAATTCCAACATCGTTTGCTTAGTATGCAATGTTGTTTGCTTAGATGGCCCTTCAGAAGTCCCACATGTTGAATATGGACTACTTATGTGATGAGTAATTAACTAGCAATTGGGACTTTTTATGCCTCCGCAGCCGAAGGCGCTTGTGAACCACAGTAATTGAATTTTTTTTGTTTCGACAATAATTTGTTAACTATAGAAGGGATTTCAACCAAACCTGTCACAAGTATGAACTGTGATACAAAGGGTTCAACAGGTCAAAGGTCAAATGACCTTTGAAAATAATTTTGCAGATCCTAACTAGAGCTATAAGCATCTGATGTTTTCTCTCTTTTACTTATCTATCTTTTCCATATCACACTCCGTTTCATGTGACCTTTAGTTTATATCAAACGTAACAGTGGGTTGACACCGAACATGGATGGAGGCATGTCTATCTATTGATGCATTTGCATCAAATTATATTTTCTATTTTTTTCTGATAACAAACATTTTACTCTACTTCACTGCATGCAATATTTCAAACATTTAATTGTCAAAGTAACATTACCGATTCGGATGAAAATAAATTACAAAGAACCCCAAAGAGAGACCTTATCATCAACCTCATATTCAGGTGGTGTTGGCATATGCCTGGTGTTGGCTTAATGGTAAGGGTGGTGGACTTGGGATCCTAGGATCCTGAGTTCAAATCTCACTCGGCTGTTGAGTTAATTCCAGGCGGGGTTGACTCTGCCTGTCATCCTTCCGAGGTCGGCAAAATGAGTGCCAGCATGCTGGTATACTGTGTCGGAGTGGCGACCCGTCCAGGAGGAGAGCAATCTCATGGTTTCCTGGGATCAGATGCAACTCTAGGGAGGTTAAGCAAGCAAGTGAGCATTGAAATACTCTTTATTATACTTGCCTTTATTCACTTAATTACATGTCAAATTTCACACTGAATTATCTGCCGTTGTGTAATAATATTAGCCCATTCCCCGCGCAGCGGAAGACGGGGTTTTGCAATCATTGGTTGTGTGTGTGTGTGTGTGTGTGTGTGGTGTGTGTGTGTGTCTATCCAGGCCATAACTGTTTTACCATTTGAGCTTTTTGTCACAAAATTTCAACAAAGCTTTATTAAAGAATATGGAGAAAAATTATTATTAATTTTGTTAAATAATTTTCATTATTATTATTATCTGTGTTGGAGTGGCGACCCGTCCAGGATTGTGTCGAATAGCCAAGGAGACTGCTTAGACAGCACCAATGCTCTGCACAGAGTATGGTCCCAATGGATGGATTATTATTGTTATTATTATTATTATTATTATTATTATTATGTGACTCTTTTTTGGCTTCAATTTTTTTAAACATTTATTTTCTCAGCAACCACTTGTCTGATTAACACATCATTTTCAGGAAAGGCGTGATCCTCCAATGGAGAATATTTTAACGATAATTGTGACATCATAGGTTGTGTGGTATGGCAGCCATGTTGGATTAAATTTATTTTAAAAAAAAAGAAAACATTATATCTCTGAAATTGCTGATCGGAACAATTTGAAACTTGGCACATCTCATTATACTCCAAATGGAGAATAAAGGTTTGTAATTATGACATCATCGGTGAAGTGACAGACCAGCCATAAATGTTTCAATCAACATCCTTGTTTACTCTTGAGATTCAGTGTGTATATCCAGGCAGTAACATTTTTACCAATTGAGCTTTGTGTCATCAAATCGTCAACAAACCTTTATTTTGAGATTGTGGAGAACACAAACTAATAAAATGTACAATTCATTTTAACTGTTGTTTTTGTGAAGTTCAGTTCAAGTACAAAGCGGACGTGGATGGGCTTTGCATTTTGAGATGCTTTCTAGTTTAACTCTATGCCACGAATGCTCACCGCATCAAAAGCTGACAGTGCCATGATTAATGACTTGAGTGTGCATCTGATCATAACAAGCCTGTTTGGAGTTAATCCTGAAGCTATTTGAGTTTGCATTTAACGTGGAAAATTTTCAAATTCTATGACAAAAGCCTCCCAAGACCCCATTCCCTTTTCCTGGATGGGATGGGGATAATACCACACATATGTGTGTATATTATATATATATATATATAATATATATTATATATATATATATATATATATATATATATATAATACTAGCTGGAGTACCCAGCATTGCCGAGGGAAAAAAATAGGAATAAGAAAGGGGTAAATTGTGGTGCTTAATATATATCACATTTATATATCACATTTAATTTGAACACATTTCACATTTCTTTGTCGTTGTCAGCGTTCATCATCAGTGCTCATGAGGCTGTCACGGAGGTTGGTGTAGTTATCAGCAAGCAAGTTATTTTGCTCCTGGTGGATAAAGCCCAGTCGCTGTCTCGATCTTGCAGTAGACATCAGACCAGAAACTGCTAAAGAGTCGTCACATCTGCAGTATGTGGTTGCCCTCTCTCACCATGATGTGGTGGCTGTAGTACTGCAGCTGTTGAGTTTTCCTCCATCCTGTCCAGTAGCAGTCCTGGCCACCAGATGGATGCTGAAGCCATCTGTTCCATATGGGAACACTATAGGATACTGGAGTGCATCACAAGATCCATGCAGCTCACTGATCATTTTAAGTGCCACATCGCGAAGTCCGAGGACAATGTCTCTGGGTTCTGTTGGCTCATTGCCCATAAGGATGGCGACTTCTGGTGCAGACTGGGTGTTGTAGCGCGTGTGTGCTCTCCTTGCGGGTCGCTTGTTCTCTCTGATGATGGATTCTGGCGCTCTTCAGAGTTGCCTCCTTCTGCAAGTACATCTCTTGCAGTCTTGAGCTCATGGACCAGAAGGTTATTCTCGTGAAACCACTTTGTGAGCATCTCAAGGATGTGTGGTTTGAGGCCGCTGTGGTTCTTGGCAGCCAGCTCCTTGGCAGGTGAGTCCAGGAAGTAGACCTGTAGGAACTTTGGCTGGCCCTCTTCAGGCAGAAGCAAGCTGCCAATGCGGTGGAACACTTGACCTTGGATCCCGAACCTCGGGTTCCAGCCCTGGACTTCAGCTTCCTTGTGCCCGAAACTTTGTAAACGTCCACTGGTCTGTATTTGTCTTATTTTGATCAGGTTGTGAATAAAAAAAGTCTCGACGTGGAAAATCAATCAATCGCAGCAGAAAAATTGAAACGGGCAAAAAAAAGACGATTTTTTTTTGGTTTTTAAAACATCTAAGGTGTGCTGTCGTACCTCTGAGACGTGCAAATTCTGAATATGCCTTTAGTTTTGCTCTGGGATGTGTAGTTCTCGAGTTATAAGAGGACAAACAACCATACACTACTACTTTATATATTTATATATATATATAATATATAATATAAAATATGTATGTTGTATTTTTTTAAACAAAAATAATTGCCGAACTTGTTTAAAAGAGCTGAACACAAGCAATCATCACCATTTGTCACCTAGCCTAAATGGTTCCAAAGTAAAAGTACTGACATGGTATAAATTCATACAACTCCAAAGCTATGCGTTACTCCGACACTACCACATGCTATTCCTGAAGCACGACAACCTCCCTAATCATAAATCTTAAAAGGTCAATCACATCGCTCACCCGCAATTAACAGAAACAATAATCTCTTATCTTATTAATTGCTCCTAACTGCAACACAGATTTTAAGATTATGAGGTAAATGGCAATGAGCTTGCGTGTATGCTACTCTTTAAGACTGGTGGAGCAATTCTGATCGATATCATGGACTAACCAGGAACTGATGTGCCAAGTGCAACAAAGACAACTGCAGTGACTGAGTCTTTGAGACCGACAGTGCAGCCGAAGTGAGAGGCAAGGTCCCCGATGATTGCTGTCAAGAAACCAATGACAAAAATGGAGATGACAAAACAGGCCCAGCCATTCCAATACTCCGTAGGTGGAACGCAGGCAAAAAGCACCTTCCAAAATACTGTGAGGAAGTGCATGATGTAGTCACAACATGAAGGCATTTTCTCCTCGGTGCCATCTTCATCTTCATCATCTCCTGTACACACAGTAATGTGGAGGAGGTAGATTTACCGACAGGAGGTCCATTTCTCCAATGTAACTTCACAATAACGAGAATAATAAAACTTACTTAGCAACCAGCAAAAATAATCAGTAACAGACTTTTCTTTCTTCTCGCTGTGACTACCAAGTAATCAATCTCTCTCTCCATCTAATGCATTTCCATTATGTTGGGGTTGGCAGATCATCAGGCATATGTGCTTGAGTCAAATCTTTCATGAATTTGCTGGCCAGGCCTGACATTTGAGTGAAGCTGGTAGGAATTTAGAACTTTGCAAGGATGCTGGTGATTACCCACCTACTCTGTTCGAAGACACTGATGATATTGCTTGCAGATGAGACAGCTTGGCTTAACATCCATCTGAAGGATGATGCACTTTGTGATGAAACACCCTGGCAACGAAACACCAATCTGACAGTTTGTAGTCAGGTTGAGAATCAAACCAAAATACATCCCATCAGCAGCACTGCCTTTTGCCTCTTTGATAAGCAGCAGGGAGAAAATAATATCTAAAACTAGAAGGGCACTCGGTAGAGCGCATACCTCCGCCACGTAGTGCCTGATCCATGAAATCATATCGGGCCCAATACATTTTTGAAATATCATGCTATACAGTACTATATCGTTTTTGGCCCAATCTCTCAATGGTGAAGAATCACTTTGGAATTAAATAATTCTCGTATCCAGATCTGGATTCAGATCCTCACCAAAATCGAATCAATTCGTCCTCGCCACACTCTCAACCTGTCCACCAAGTTTCGTCCAAATCCGTCCACAACTTTGTGATTATATATATATATATATATATCAGTTTAGCACTATCTCTCAATCGTGAAGAATCACTTAAAAAATTATACTAGTCGGATCCGGATTCGGATCGTCACCAAAATCTAATCAGTTCGTCCTTGTCACACACCGTCCACAAAATTTCATCCGGATCCGTCCAAAACTTTTAGAGATATCCTGCACACAGACAAACAAACAAACAGAAAGGGGGTGAAAACAACCTCCTTCACCTTCGGTGGTGGGGGTAACAAGCCCCCCTGGATGACCTTAAATGCAAAAATCCATCGTGGTATTCCACCAGGTGATGATTGTCACACCCCAAGGAACATTTTAAGCATGGATGTCGGCAATGAACAAAAAATGGCGTCAAAACTTTTTAGGCCTCTTTTTGGCCTTTGGCAGGCGGACGACAAGAAAACAGCGCAATTCACGTGATCATAAATTCACATAATAACGTTAATAATCATAATAATGACTGAAATAAATTTGTAATGGAATATATCTTGAAAGTACTACATGCTAAACAGGGTGGATGATGTTATCTTGCTGGATCGCTCTTATTGTAAGTTGAACACATTTTGTACTTGTTATCCTTGGCGGTGTAATTAACCTTACCTGCACTCACTGTTATGGCTTCAACAAACTGTTCTCTCCACGAATGTGTCCCGACAACCAAAGCTAGGTTGGTCTTCTTGATGAGCTTGTCCACCGTGCTCTGCAAAATACAATTTTAAATAAAACATGCCAGAGCACTAAACACCTGACTCACCAAGGTATTTGTGTAGGTGGTCTCATTTGTGCGGAACAAGCCTCCAAGGGCTGAGTGTGACTCCCTTATAAACGAAAACATATTTTTGTGATTTGGAATATGTATTTTAAATGTAAAATTTATAACCCGATTCCATTTCTGTTCCAGGGTGTGTGTGTGTGTGTGTGTGTGTGT